>JACJUM010003129.1:8996512-9157645 GCA_020976665.1 Heortia vitessoides
CACTACTCTTACACGTTCACTACTCTTACACGTTCACTACTCTTACATTTAAGTTCAACAATAGACAATTGATTAAATTTAATAGTATTCTCCAGCAAGTCAAGTTCATTAAAACTTGTTGCATGAATTTGAAATCCACACAAGGCCAAGTATAGACAAATGATATAAATAGTTCAGAAAGCTTTTCTCCGCTTTTATTATAAATACGGCATGCAGTTATCATCCCTTTATGTACCCAACTCTTTTTTGCCGAAAATGTTAGGAAAGAATTTTCTGTTAACTAGGAGAGCTCGAGTAGAGATTTCAACGGCTAAAGCAATATTGCATGAAGATGTAGACTCATGAACGCTTGAATATGTAAAGTAATTGTCACACATCTTTGTGCCTGACAAACATCTGTATATTCGATCCGGACGTAGACATTGGCTGTTTGTGCCTCAGCACTTAACGCACTTGTCTCACCAGAATTATGACGTATAACGTCAAATAATTAAAATTTAAATTCGATGTACAATAATTTAACTTTTGTTGCAACTTCATAATTGTGTAATTGGGGTAACCCATTGTTAATGTTAATAAATAATGACAGTAGTACATTTTGTTTTAGATATTAACTTAAAATCACTAAAATAAATCGATTCCTGAGTAGCCTATTACAAAGTTGAGAGAAGTTAGATTGATATAGGAATGTGTCTACGTTTCACTCGCAAGCGCAATGATTTAAGTTTGAGACGTACCCATCATTTATTTATAAAATGACTTATTCTTCGTGATTAGAAAAGCCAAAATATTAAAGAAACTTAATTTACAAGAGACAAAATAAGTAACGTGATATGTAACAAAGCTATTATCAAAAGATTCATAAAGAAATAATCCTAAGTAGTTAGCTCGTAGTAAAAAATTAAATACATACATATTTAGTTTCTCTTTAATTGAAACTTTACATTGAATTGAATTCAAATTGAGTTAAAAGTTTTAAAAAGTTGCATATTGCAAAACTTTTTTTTCACTAAGTCTCGTTTTTGTTTATAAGTGGACATATATTCATTTGTTTTATAAAAATAAATCTTGTAATAAGTCTTGTAATGTTCATAATATTTATCAAAATTGATCTTTAAACGTTATTTTCTGTAAAGCGAGAAAGATAGCGATTCCTGCCTTATCTCAAAATTGCATCCTGTACGATAAAATTCATTGAAAATTTAAAATGCATGTATAATACCTTAACCAATAAACCGGAGCGTCGAAACCAATAGATATCCAGTGGTTGCAGCTTATAAAACTGTACTAAAACCCATGTTCTAGATCAAAGAGACTTTTAGCTTTTTCATTCAAATCCTTTGCTACAGAAGCTGCTGTAAAAGCCAATCAACTGAGCTCTTTTGTAATCCGACTGCAAATCCGGGAGTCATTGAGTTTTAATCCCAAATACACAGGTATAATTTACATAGAGCTGCATCATTCATGTGATTGAACCAATACTCTATATGATGGAAAGAAGAAAGAGTACATAAATATGCTCTAGTTATTTTTATTTTATATTTAATATTAGCTATTGAATTTTTGTTTCTTTTTTCTTAATCTTGACATTTATGATTATTTTTCTGTAAATTATCAAGAAAACGCTAAACAATTGATTAAATTACTTATTAACTTTCATCCATTCTTGTATACGATATAAAGCCGTAGGACGCCGGTACATTAGTATTGTACCTCCACTTTTACAAGTTCATGGTAACTAAAAAAGAAAAAAGTATGTCTAGTTTCTGTCACAAGTATAACGATTTAAATTTTATATTTTTAATATAGCCGTAAAGTAATTATGGTTAGCATAAAATTAAACTAGTTTGCTTTTTCCACTACGACATTAAAGCAACGACATTGTTAAATTTGACAGGCCCGATGGTGCAGATGGTACTGACCGTGTCATATGCGCCAAAGGTCGCGGGTTCGATTCCCACCCAATTCATATATTTATATGATGTTATTAGTTTTTGTCTTGTGATTGGGTGTTAAAATATATATTTAAGTATTGAAATTCTGATTCTTGCTTGTTGCTTGCTGGCGTTTGCCCAGCACGGCAATTATGAGCAAAAGACCTCTTTTCCAATTTGAATCCTTCCTTGGAGAGGTTTATGTCCAGCAGTGGACTTCCAATGGCTGGTATGATGATGATCAATTGTAATTCTTCCGTTATTTAATATCCGTAACACAAGTGCATACAATGTATGATATTTTGAGCAAATATTATTGTTGCAGTAAGCCTCTCAATGAAAATTATCTCTCAGCTCGACTTGTCTTAGTATGTTTAAAAAAAAATTCTTTCTTTGTATACACGAATACATTATGAAGGAATAGTAGGTATTTACAGGAGGTGATTGAATAACTTACCAGTCTTAGTATTGGCTAAAAGAAAAAAAGGGTTAAAGTAATATTCGAGCATAAAATATTATAATTTTTTGGTTTTATAATAACTAATAAGAAGTTATTATTAGCCGTGAGGTACCGGCAGAGTAGAATAGTACCTCCCGATTAAGGTACCAGAACCGACAGATGGCGGTATATCCATCCGAAACAGTACAGCTGAAATGCACAGGATGGGGATGGGCAGCAGCATCCCAGTCGCAAAAGTTGCGCTCTGCGATTGCCAACACGCTTGCCCAGCGCGACAATTACAGTCAAAAACTCCTTTCTTGTAGAGGCCTATGTCCAGCAGTGGACTTTCAATGGCTGGTGTGATGAGTTATTATTAATCACAAGTAAAATTGCAAGATGTCCTTTAATTATTCGAGTTGAATTCGGAATGTTTTATAAACTATCTATTTATTGGTATGAATAAGATTTGAACCATTTAAATTGCGAGAGATTGCAATACCAAATTGGTAAACATTCAAATATCTACTAAGTATGCCTGTTACTGTAATAGCCTACTGCTGGACAAAGAATTTAAATAGGACGCAGCCGGTACTTCGGAACTTGTATCGGCATTATTGAAACTTCTCGACTCCCAAAAGGTCTCGCTCGCCAAATATTCGAAACGCTTTCAATATAGCGAGTTAGGTTAAAAATCTAGGAATAGAACGGAAATGGAAAGGAGTGTCACAGCGCAATATAAGCACATATGCACCGAAGTAAACACTTCAGATACAAGGCAGTACCGGGTGCATTTTCATTGCTTTGAAGCGGTGCGGCTTGCGCTGTCATTTTTCAAACCCGCTCCGGTCGGGAAGAGCAGGCCTTAATCGAAACGATGAGTGTTTGTTTTTTATTTGCTTTTTACTTGATCAGATCACCCAAGTATTTCTTAAGTAAATGTAGGAAAAGCCTACTTTATACATGAATATATTTATATACTGACTGATTATGGAGCTAAAAATATCCCATATATAAAGCAGTTCTGTAAAGCGATGTTTAATGAAACAGAATTCCCAAGCAATTTTCAATTTGAAATTTCAGTTCGGATGAAATGGCTTAATTGAACGAACGATTTGAAATAATTATTTCTTTTTTCGGATATATTTGTCTTGTTATATTTTAAAAAGAAATGTATTAAGCAATACTTAAAGTATTTAAATATTAATTTGAAGACTATATATAGATACTATAACACAACAAAATAGTTTTTATTCGATTTAATGCGTAGCCATTGAAAATTAATTAATATAATTGAATGTTTTAAAATTTATCATTATCCTCGCTTTATTATTATTTTTTAATTTTATATAGTATTTTGTAGGTAATGCAAAGGTCAAACAGTAAGTATCAAAGATTTCTGATGGCGATTAATATCAAATGGCTATTAATTATCGAACTCTTAATAATTACTTTTAATATAATAGCCCATGTCTAAAATAACTATTAACCTTTAAATACTGTTCTGGGCGAGTTTGCAAATATGAACCTTATTTCGAAGCTCTTAAAAATACCCCAGCCTCCATCTCTGTAGCTTCAGGATCGAGCACGTTTAGTAATAGAGGTGCGACAACACGGTTGGATGTAGAGCTCAACAGTATTTCTGAGAGTCATCTCATTATTTTTTGTTGTTTTTTAGTAGATAAGAATAATAATAACTGGCCTTAAAAGAAAAACAATGGCTGCTCTTACTGTAAAGACTTCGTAAATATTTTACAATATTCGTTTTAAATGTAAATCGATTTTAGCGACGTTGATGATGTTCAGACAGACACAGATTTCTTCTTATAATCTGTTCGGAAAGGAATAAGAGCAGCCAAAAAACGAACAATTGTTAATGCTGGCCACTCCAGTCCTACAAGATACTGCCTGGTTTATTTTTATTGTATCTCTGCTCAGGTACCACAGCCAACTTTTACAACATGAGGTATGGACGGGGATATTAGTCCGCTCTGCATGACTGAGGTTGAAGCCTCTTTGTAATTCTTGAAAAATCAAAATCTTTATTTTTTTTATTGAAATACAGGCGAAATAAACTGTTGATTCTGAACTGTTGACTTACCTTTTAATCGCAGCGATTCTCTAAGATTTAACATAATATTATAAGGTTTCCAAGGAGCCCCTCTTTGCGTAAATGTCGAAAAGTTGTTTACACAACTTTTGATTGCCTCCTTTACTCCGTTTGTTTACATTTTTTACTCAGAACGGAATTACGGCAAAACTTTTTTTCGTAAAGTCCCGAGAATACATAAACCAATTTTTGACTTTTTCGCTCCCGCGTCTGTTCGGCCGACCGGATAAGCTGCCGGGAATGAGAGGTGCGTGAGAATGATTTACGATGCTACGAGTTCACAAAATTGATAGTGATATTATTGGAACTATTAGCAGTATAGATCCCTAATATAATAAATACAAAATATGTTTATTTGCAATCATTAATAATTTTATCGTGGTACCAATATAGTCTAAGGTACCATTAGTGTCTTAAAAGGCAACTAAGGTACTGGAGCTAAAGAATGGCAGTGCGATGCCACGTGCAAACGTATGACATGCCATTTGCGAACTATTCTACTTATATGCAACAGGGCGAGGATGAGCAGTAGCATAATATCACTACATAATATAAAACAAATACCGTTTCCGCTATCTGTCTGTCCTTATGTACGCTTAGATTTTTAAAATAGCCCGACTGTCATTGATGCAGTTTTTTTAAATAGATCAAGTGTTTAAAAGAAGAATAAGGTATGTAAAATATAATAAAAACACTGATAATTTTAGGGTTTCTAATGTGATGTCGCATATAAACACATTTTATTGTGCTTACATTGCAAACGCTGGCTAAACCCGATGTAATACATCAAAATAATATACTGTAATACAGTTTTGCACCCGTGCGACGACATCAAAAACAAAATCGTTTAAATTATAAAATAGTTTAAATTAATAAAATTGTTAAATTTATAAAAATGAATGATTGCAACTTTCGGGATTGTAAAAGTTTTCTACATTTCTAAACTAATTAGATGCAAGGGTTGTTTTGCATTGTTTTGCTTGGGAAAAAATACAAAAAATAAAAAATATTAATAACGGCATTCAATTCATTGGAAGCGGTTTAAGAAGTTTGATGAATAATAGGATAGATAGTCATAGATAGTAGTAAGAAAATGTCAAATGAAAATGGCAAATTTTAAATGTGTTGTTACCTATTTTGCACCTTTAAAAATACGATGAAAAATTAATTCTGAAACTTGATGCCTTTGAAGCTACATATTGTAAAACATATTTAATTAAACTTCAAACAAGCCTCCGAAATATATACATTAATAATTTACAAAAGAAGGCATACTTGTTATAGGTATTCAATTAATTAATTTAACTCAATTCGACACTGCACGCTTTTCTTTGATGATAAATTTCACGCCGTTATCGTATATAATTAATAAAATTTTTATTTACCTTGTAGATCCTTGTTTTTAATTAACATGCAACTTATTATATAAAAAATAGCGTTTAAATTTACAAGCTATTTGTGTTCATGTGAAATTAACATTTATTTAAAACAATTTTCTAGACGAAATGTGGCCTGTAATCTAATATTGTTTGACAATTTTCCACCTTTTAACTTTTTGTGGATATCGATAAGATTATTGGGTTTGGTGTAATTCGTGTTATCACATTGTAACATTGTGTTTATATCTTTTTTTTCTTTTACACAAAATGACATTGTCCTGACTCTGCGATAAGTCGCTTGAAGCTCTTGTGTTATGGATATCAGAGATCAAAATATAATTACTACTTTAAAGCATTTTATAATACCTAGACACAAAACAAATACAAATATTCATCATATAAATGTTTGTCGTAACATAACTGATTTAAGCAGCTTAAGAGGTGAAGATGAAGACCCATCGGTCAATCCAAAAATAACTAAATGACGATGATATTTAAATCAAAATTTACTTAAATTTTTGTAAAGTTTGGTATGTAAATAAATAACCAAAAAAGACTTCATCTAGATACTGCGTTTTTGTTGAATTTTGTTAAAATAACTATGTCACATGTTTTTCATATTGGAAGAAATATTGACTAGAAAAATTAAACTAAAAAAAACAGAAAAAATAAGGTATCAATTTAACACGCACAAAAATTCGTGTTTGTTTGACACGAATTTGTGTGCCTGTTAAGTTGATACCTTAATTTTTTTGTTTGTAGGATTGCTTTGCATATATTACTTTTTTTCTACTTTGTAAAGTAAATATGGAAGACTCGAAATAGAGTTCATTGAACAAATACTAAGGCTATGTACCCTATGCCATTACATGTTCTAGTAAGTAATGACTTAGGGTCTACAAACAGACAGTCATCCACTTTTTTGGATTTATAATACCTATGAGTATGCATTGACAAATAAATTCCCACAGCATCTCAAACTTTGACTTGACTTTGATATATATAAATCAGTTATGTTACGAATATCTGACAACAGAGAAATCACAAATATAATACTTGTGATTACTATTAAATAGGTATATTTAACACCCAGATATAGGAAAAACATAAATATCATTATATGAACCCAGGAGTTATTCTTATTTATTCATTAACTAAATACTTCTAAACCTTATGAATGAGGTAGCAGATGGCACGTTATAAATTTATACATGACGTGCCATCTGCTAGTAAAACTGGAAAAGCTGTTTTGAGTTTCAATTAGTTCTCGTCTTCAAGCAAAAGCGCAGCACGAAAAAGCTTAGAAGCAAATTTTTTTGTACAGAAAAAACCTTTTTTGCTATTATTTTGTAATTTAAAAACTCAGATAAAATATAAACTCAAACGCCGCAACTTCAACAACATTGCGGTGGATAAGTGTAGTCAAATCTCAAATTTATGAAGGAGTTAGCATTAGTAAAGTCTGGAGTAATAATTATAAATTGTTGCATTTTCCACTTAAGAATGATCATACTATCATATCAAGTTACTTATATGTTATGTGTATTTTTTATAATACCTTTTTTATTTCAAAGTATTCCTTACTGTATTCCTTTATCACATCCACAAAAAGCTCGTTTTACCAGTACAACATTCGCAAAAGGAAAATTTCTGAAACTGGATTGTATACAACTGTTTAGATTTCTAGGAGCTTTGGACGTTTTAAGAGTAATTATCTACATATAAAAAGGAGATGCTGACTGACTGACTGACTGACTGACGTATCTACAGAGGGCCTATAAACTATCAAAAAGGTTATAAACTTGAAATTTCACACGAGCGCTTTTGCGAAGAGGAGCACGAAGAATTTATATATTAATAACATGGGGGCAAAATTAGTAAAATTGTATCTGTTTTTGAAGTAAAATACTTCTTAGAAAATCATGAGGTAAAATGGGTGCATCTTAACGCGGGTGACACCACTGGTAATATATTTTGACGGGCCCGATGGCGCAGATGGTAGTGATCCTGTCTTGTGCACCAGGGGTCGTGGGTTCGATTCCCTCCCAGAGCAAATATTTATATCATGATATTTGTATTTGCTCTGTGTATGGGTGTAAAATATATGTATTTAAGTAGTATATTTGTGATTCCTCTGTTGTCTGGCGTCCGTAACACAAGTGCTTTAAGCGACTTACCACGGAGTCAGGTCAATGTATGAGATGTTGTGGGAATTCGTGTGACCGTGTTCGATGGAGAAGTCGTGTGACCCGCCCCGGCTTTGCACGGATGCAATGAGGATGAAAACGATTATTGTGGGTTATCCCTAAAAGATTATTTTAAGGTGTAAAATACTGTATTAGATTATTTTGATCTATATTGTCGGGTGCAGTCAGAGTTTGCAATGTAAATGGCTCATTAAAAAAACTTTAAATTGTATCAGGATTTTTCTATAATATTATGCATATATTATACATAAAACACCTTTCTGCTGAAACACTCATAGCGGAGAACGACTTTGTTTTATACTATAGTGATTTAAAATTTATTGTTACTCCTTATTTTTGGTCACATCGTATGTGCACTTTGTAGGTGGAAGTTTGAACTGCGCTTTCTGGTGCGTGATTTCGATATATAGAATGTTACAACCCCATTGCAATATTACGGCCTCAATTATTTGAGATACAAGTATGTCCAGCAGGAACTTTCTATGGCTGATTTGATGATTATTTTTAACAATGCAACTTAGTAGCCACGACTATCATTTGGTTGCACACACTTTAATTTTAAAAAGGTTTGTTACTGAATTGGCCGTGAGGTACCGGCAGAGTAGAATAGTACTTCCCCCTGTACCAGGTGTCGTAAGAGGCGACGGTACCAGAACTGAACAGATGGCTGTATATCCATGCAAAAAAGTCAGCACAAATGTTCAGAAATACGGGAATGGGCAGCAGTTTCCCCGTCGCAAAAGCTGCTCTCTGCGTTTGCCAATACGTTTGCCCAGCGTGGCAATTATGGGCAACATACTTTCTTTCTTGGGGAGGCCTATGTCCAACAGTGGACTTTTGATGGCTGGTATGATAATGAAGATGTTATTGAATAATAATAAAGCTTTCCAAGCTCTAAATATATAGAGCATATTGTTCGAATAGCGTACGCTACAGGAATATCCGTGCAATTAAGTTCCTAGTTCATTCTTGAGTGCTACAATAACGAGGTATTCCTATTAAAGTAAAAACTAAATGATTTTTATAAATTTGTACAACGCTTTAATAAGCTTTGTACAATAAGTGTGCTTGTGTATCTAAATTGTGTATATATATATGTACTGATGTACATATATACATACAATAAACTAAAAGCATAGTTTTAACAGGATTTTCATCCAAAATTTCTTAAGAAAATGTAAGCAGTTAATTAATACGAGTCTATTTTTGTAGTGAATGCGTAAATGTTGAGAGCTAATATATGTTTGAGAAATGATTTCTAATCTGCTGAAGTTATATATATATATATATATATAGCTATTGCTGCTGTAATTCAATTGGTATATTAAGTTTGATCATCAAGTCTTTTTCTGTTTCCCCTATTAGAATTAAAACATCTCTTTTTTGGATTTGAGTTAGTATGAAGTTTGGACAAGAGGGCCTCGTGTACTATGTAATGCATTGCCTCACCTATGCATCTCCCCTGAAATTATATTGCTTGAAAGCTTCCGCAGCCTATTAAATGATTTCGTTACTTAATTCTCTTTAATAACAGTTTTGTAAAAGACGGAACGTTCGCTTTTCCTCCAATTAGATGAACACTTATGCAAGTAATGGAGATGCCTGATGGCACATTTGATAGTGTTCCTATCGAATGCGCCAATGATCGTGGGTTTAACATGTTGTGTCTGATTGTTACATATATGTATTTAAGTGTTATATTTTTAATTTTTGTTTTCTAATATCTGTCGTACAAGTGCTTTTAGCTATTTATTTCAGAAACACGACAACGTATGAGATATTGCGCGAATGCTAATATTCTGGTAAGCTCTGTTTGTACCGTCTTAAGACTATATAAACTTGCGATATTCTTGAGGTATTACAGTCATTCTTTAAACATTTGACCTAATAATTACGTTACTCCACTTATCCTCCACATTAGTACACAGTAATTCTGGATAACTATCGAGATTTTGGCAAATGCAGACGACTTTTGTCATACTACCGGTTTACTAAAATTTGTGAGTAAGATTATACATTTATTTTTATCAAAAATGTAATTCAGTGCAGTTAAATATGTTTCTTACGATTTTACGTGTGCAGAAGTCTCAAAGAGCCTAAACTGCTAATTGAGCAGGTTCAAGTTTAATGAAAATTGGGAATAAAAAGTAAGTCTGCATATAGCCAGGTAAAGTTTCAGTGCAATATTGTCTTCATTCTATTACAGTAAGAAGTACAAAAGCTTACTGCAAAGCGCTTCCCTTAAGTAGCCTTTCAACGGAAAATACATGTGTAACCACTATCCAATAAACCCCAGCACAAAATCCAATAGCAATTCAACGACTGCAGTTTGTAAAACTAAAAGTTGTTCTAACTCAAAGCGGGAGTTTTAGCTTTTTCATTCAGATCCTTGCAAAACAAGCTGCGCTCGCAAAGGCTAATCGAGTACGTTTTTTGTATTTTAGGGGTGAGCTTGGAAGTGATTAAAAGTGTAGCTAAGTGTTGATAAAAGATTTAGCATTGTTTGTTTAATTTCCTTAAATTTTTGATTGCAGATGTTGTTGTCTATATTTAAAGTTAGAAGTAACGACACCAAAAGAATAGCACTAAAATCCTTTGGTAGTAACAAGATAAAAATTGAATTTAAGACTATAGATCTAAAGTAAGTTATTCTCAACTTACATAGGAAAAATTTCAATAATCTATAATAATATCTTCAAGATTGACAACTTGCTGATGATATCCTTATTACATTACGACCTTTTTGCAGAGTAGAACGTTTTCGTGTGTCCAGCTCGTGCGTAAACGTCTCTGTTTCAGAATCTTAAAGTTACACTGGCCTGCCCATTGTCACTTCATCTTGCTCATATTCTGAGCTATGTAATTAGTTTTAGTTCTTTTAATGATCTCTTCATTCATGATTTGATCGCAAAGAGTCATCGAGCACTCTCTCCGTAATTCATTGGTCTATTTTAATTTGGCTAATAAGGTCTATCTAGTAAGAGACCATGTTTCAGTATCATAAGTTATCGCATTCAAGAAAGTCTTCCAAACTTTCGGCATGAGACTCTATCGTATATTGGATGAAACAATGTTTCGGAGTGATCTAAATACTAGCCATCAATGTTTGATTTGGCAATTGACTTCTTTCTCCTTTATTGATCTTGAACCAGCTATATACGCAGACTATTTTTTCAAGTGATACAAAATGAATGAAGACCTTTAAGAAGCGAGTTCTCAACTGATACTGGGTGGGTGCAAAATGGGCTTAACACATTACTTTTGGCCTTTCTTATCCTGAGATTTATTTGTTAAAAAAAAACAATAGAAGACATTTCCACTTTGTTAATAAACTCAAGCATCGTGCTTTAGTTATTCATGAAAGACTTGTGTAAATTGCAGCAATTTAAACTAATGATTTCTTTCTTTCATGTTTAGGCTACCTAAGTTCCATAATTGATAGTATAGTAGTGTAAGGATCGTAGTAAAACTGCAACAAACAAAACTTTATTTTATTAGTCCAAACTAATAAAATATGATAAAACTAATAATATGGCTTAAAATTGAATAGAAGTCGGTATTTTAATCAAATTAATTTTAACCTTTATGTATTTAATGTTGCAACTAAACAAACTAAAAACAAGAACTAGCATAACATCTTTAAGTACAAGTTAATAAGTTCTCCGCAAAGACGAAGAGGAAGTGCTAAGTGATATAACCTCAAGCATAAGTTACGAAATGCGAAAACTTAACTAAAACTACATATTTGGCTCTCCGTTGAATGTGGTAACAGGAGTACGATCGCATTTACTTTCCTAAAGATAACCATATATTAGTAAGATCTATGATTGGTATATTAGTTTAGAACATAATTATGACGTCATATAAATTTTATACATGTGATCGTGATTCTGTCCATTTGTTACCATTTCACGACTAATCTAATGAAACGATCTTAATGCATTTGTCATGTAAATTATTTGAAATCAACGAGAATGGTACTTTTAAGCACGGGTAGCCTAGGATAATGTGTTAAGTGAAGCATACGCGGTATAGATACGGATAGATACGGTCGCAGAAAATCTATTTTATAAACGGGCCCAATGGCTCATGCAGTTGTGTCCCTGTTTTATGCGCCGGCGATCTAAGGTTCAATACCCACCTAGGACGACAATTTATATGATAAACATTCGTCTGTGTTAGCATGATTTTTAAGTTATTAAGTTAATAGTTTTAATTCTTCTGTTGTCTAATATCCGCAGAAATATTTCAAGCTACTTAACTAACCTTATCTACAAAGTCAACACAACGTATAAGAAATGATGAATCTATTTATTTATTTATATCTGACGCATAGTTAGAAAGTAATATTATTAAACAATTCTCGTAAACAAAAGAGTGCCTATTTACTATAGAAATTTAATAGGTGAGGCACTAATGCATTCTTTAAAATGTATATACATACAAAATAAATAAACATACATACATACATTACTCCTGTGTCCCAGAGTGGTAGGTATGAGATGACCAAGTATAACATATCTTAACCAGGTAGAAGAAATGTTAAATAAGGGCCAAGTCAGAAGTGCCAAGTATAAATGAGCATGTATGAAAGGACTAATGCGAGTTAGGGAAGCGAGAGAGGAGGAGATCCATAGTCTCTGCCTACCCTGATGGGACACAGACGTGATGTATATATGTACTCTACTCACGTGCTTCTTCTGCCATAGCCAACATTCACTTCCATATTTAAAAGTCGGAACTAACACGTTTCTATGAAAAGCCAGTCGTGACCTCTTTGACAAATTTATGCTGCTTATTAAAGCATGTATGTTTCTAGTAATACTTTTTCCAGCTTTTATTATTCGTAAAATTAAAAAAACAAACAAAACTTATTTTATTTTAATAGTGCGCTAAGGATATCATTATTATATTGACAATAATGGCAATTTGCCATTGTCACCCTTTCACGGTTGTATGAAGATGAAGATGATGAAATTGCTTGCAACTGCAGTAAGTCAAAACGTTAACAACCTAAATGAGTTTGGAAAATTTAATTTAGTTACGTTTGAGACGAGCCCCGGACTCAAATTCTAAATAGATTGCATGTTAATTTACATGTTTATGCCAAATTCATTTATAGGTGGCCATTAATTTATTCTAAATTGTTCATTTCCTCCTTTGATTCTCACTTAATGTAAATCAAATTTTAAATATATGCTTAGACTGCCCAATGCACAAACGCCAACCACAATGACCTGTTATACTTTTCTGTATAACTTGCCGCAGCATAAATATGTGGTCTATGGTACTGTAGCTTGGAAGGTTGAAACTCATCAAACCTGTATTCGAGACGGTTCGTAATGACCTCAGAAAACAGCTTATAACATGGCTCAGGAGCGACATGGGGTGGTAAGTCTTTGACAAAGTATTATCGCCTTTAAAAAATAGTACCACCACACTCTTGTTCCATATCTCTGGCGTTCTCCCTCGAGGATGACGGTGTTAAAGAGCTTCTGAAAGACTCTAAGTAGCAGTTTTCCACTTGCCTTCAGTAGCTCAGATGTGATTCCGTTATCACCCAGCGCCTTGTTGTTCTTAAGCTGATTCAGGACCATTCTAATCTCGTTCATTATATTTGGCTGATATCCGGGATATCCTGGGAGTAATGTCAGATTAACGCGGCTCTTGGGTCTTTTGCTGAACTTCTAACAGGCTACGGAAGCGTATAACTCTCCATTGAATCTCTTGATCTCCTCTAGTACCTCGGCCTTGGCCGACGATAACCTTCTATATTCTCTCTCTTCAGCTTAGTCATCAGACTTTTCCCAATAGACATATTTCTTGCGAACACTTTGGTACTCTTCGACTAATCGTCTTTTTAATATTTTCAGTATTAAAGAGACGGATGTCGTGTTGCATAGAATTTGAAATATGTCTATTGAACCGTCTATGTGACTTTGCATCACATCGTCTCACATCGCATTGGTTATATTTTTACTACTTAATAGGATCTTTTCTATACAAAAATATTAATAAAAATAATATCTACTCATACCTTTGATAATATTCAATGCAAAAAATAAACATTTTTAGAAACTCCATTATTGAAACCCCAAGAACAAATTTCAGTAGGGAAATTATAAATCACTGCAAAAGTATTAATAAGTTTATTTATTTACATACACTCACTAAATACTCGTTCTCTACTATAAAGAGAAGAACAAATTTTCTTAAAATAATGTAGTCTCCTGATATATTTGTTTTATTTCATTCAAAATCATTGTCAAAATTATGGAAAACACAGGTATTTTGCTAAACCTAGTTCTGCAACAAATGCTACTTTATTCAAATTCTATACTCTTATTAGACTGGTAACTCATTATTGTAAACAAGACATAAAAAATATTTTTCGACATAAATTAAATTTTTATAATATAAGTGTTGTTTGAATCATTCATTAGCAATATTATGTAATTAACTTTATATTTTTGTTATAAGCTGTCTGTTTCTTGCTGTAAAATTAGTCAATATTTACTTCTACGTATCGATAGGAAAAACATTTGATCTTTCTTATAACGAACCTAATGCTGTTTAACTCTGCCGTTAGTTCCAGCATTATCGGGTAAAAGAAGCCTGGTCCCAGGTTGATGAGCGGCCCTATATCTGTGCATTTTCCACACCTCCCGCATGCAAAGGTGTGGGATCGGAACAATACCGACGTGCCCGTCGTTTGGGAGGACTTAAAAATATAAGTATTGCGCCAAGTGCAAGGAAATCATTCAATCGTGATAAAAAAAGCAGTAAAAAATTGCAAGTATTATTATATATATACTCAGCTTAATTAAATCAGGGATTTAATTTGTGGGATGTAAAATACTTGCGGCATTTCATATTGGTATTTTTTGCAACAGGAATTGATATAGCCGTAGCTAGATTTGATTAAAACTTAGGTAATAATTTTTTTTTAGTCTTTCTTTTCTATTTTGAATCTTTGAGTTAATATAGATGGATAACCTGGTTCTTCAAGATGACAATGGCTTACGACGTCTAGTATCTATACTATTATACATTTCAGAAAAATTCGTCGAAAGTCTCTTTTAATAAAAATCCAATTATGAGCTCAACGGGACGTAAGGAGAAATATAGTCAAGTGAAAACAAAATTATATCGCACAAACCTGTTTACAAAATGTATTTTCTCTATAGTTGTCTTAAACTATACTTTAGGTTAACTTAATTATTTTCTGAATATCACAATAATATTGGAGAAATTGAATTTCATAAACCTTGAGTTAATGGTAATTTATTTATTAAATCAAAGTGACGCTAAATAATGTTGTCACAACAATTTTAATAGACAGCCAAGGTGAAAATAATTAAATAAAGGCAAAGAATAAAGTAACGCTGTCAAATGTCGACGAAAATCATTTTTTCAAACACTTTCGAATGATACTAAAAATAAAAGTTTTGTTATTGATAAAGAAGAATTTTTAGTTATGGTAACCTAAAACTTCAATGCACCAGTATTTTTGAAACGACACGGAGAAGACGAATAGACTTTCGTTCATAACAAGTCTGTTCAATGCAAAAAAATAAGTTGGAAAATTAGTGAACACCAAGTTGACATCTTGTAAAATAATAATAATTTATTTTATTACAAAAAATTGCTTCGTCATAACCATTTTAATAACATAGGGTCAACCTGTACCAGTTATTATAATATCATATCTTTACCATATATGATAATAATAGTCGACTACTGTATATAAGTGGCATATTATATGCAAAACAAGGTCGAATACCAGTATTCCCTTTGCGATGTTAAATTCGAACCCAAATGGAGTATATAGTAGGTATTACAAGCATTATCTAATCGTTAATATAATAAAAATAATATTTCTAAGAAATGAAATAAGCTAATTATTATAATACATATGAAACTAATGACCCTAAAGACACTATGTAAGAGTGATCTAACAAATTGGTCACTAGACGCCATAAAACTAAGTCTTGGATTTATTACACTGATCACCAGAAATGAACCAGCAAGAAATCCTAGTGATGTCAAAGATTCCATAATATCCTAAGGGTTTGCATTAATGCAATCTTACTGGCGTCGACCTTAACATTGGATATAGTTTTAGAGCTAGTAGTTAAAGCAATCTTATACCATTCAAGACATAACCTTTAACGTAATACCATTTTGTATAAAATAAATACTTTGACACAAAATAAAAAATACTGCGAACGAACTATTTCAATTCCCACCTTAGGAATATGTTGTAAAATCTTCAAGTCAAATTACTTATTTTACAAATTGCAGATGCTTGTGAACTAAGTAATCAAATTTCCCGAAATTTCAATTTACAAGCCCTAAACTTGTCGTGCATTTGTCTGAATCAATTTAACGAACGAACGAAATATTTCGCAGCCAAATGATACATTTTGTGGTGAAACGATTGAATTAAAGCAGAGCACATCGCAAACAATTGGTACCAAAACAGTAAAAATATACAACATTACAGAGTTATTTGCCAGCAAACGACGCAATCTCACCACGACACTGAGATTGAATATCGCCGGCTTTGACCTCTTTGAATCAATAATGAATCCAATTTTACCCTCCCTTCGCAGGCTCATTTGGATGCAGGTAAAAGGATTTACCTTAACTGGGGACTGTTGGACAATTCATGACAAATATCAAAAGTATTTTTTTCAGATTAGAACATACATAACCGACTCGTAACGTTTATTATTGTAGTTTGAATTGTTTGCTATAAATGTAGCCACTTCAACGGCTTTTATACGATATATATTTATTTACGTTATTATGTTATAATTTTTTTATATTATTGTTTCGATTATTTACCTAACGGCAATAGTCCTCACGAGTGACAAAAATTATTTCAGAATGTTTCATGTATATAGGACTTCCAATAAGTAGGTTATTAAAAATTTTTATTTAAAATTTGCGACACCTCATGTTCGAAGTAGGGAGGATCATAGACTACCGTTATTATCCGACCATCTTTTTTGTTGAAGTTGAGTTATTTATTTCAATTGCCTTGCGTATAACGACTAATCTTTGCATGTACTTCAGAGCTAGTTAAACCTGTCTTTCTAATGATTGAATTTATCCTCTGCATGCTCACAGACAGGAAACGTATTAGATTTTTTCTTATGTTTTACAAGTACTAGTGCTCTTTAACTCTTGCACGAATGTTTCGTTCGATTTGACTTATATAAGAGAGGTACAATAATTATAATCAAGTTAGTATACATCAGCCTCTTAAATGGGATATGTGACATATAATTCATCTTGGCTATAGAAGTAAAGCAGACAAACGTTTAACTGTGGATATTTATGTTAAAAACGAGGTACTGGAAGTTTGATGTCTTAAAATATTTCTTTGACATACAAATGATACTACTGATTATCGTCCTTGAGCATATGTTTCTTGCACGAAACCATATTAAACATTATAAAAAATATTGTTTGGTTTCATGAAATTAAATATATCATCTTTTCAAATTGAAGTCTACTAGACTGCTATTTCTCTACTTTAAAGAACTTAATAAACACATATATTGTATTTGATTTACAAGTTATGCAGAGAAGTTTAAGAGCTCTCAAAATTTCTTGTATATATATTTATGGTTGATATTTAGGAAATTGCCTGTCATCTACAGATTTTACTCAGTATTGTCGTGAGAAAACGTCAGAACATGTTTAAGCTCTTAAGATTTTGAATACATTGGTGTTATATTCATTATTCTTTTGTTGCGGGGCTTAATGTTTTTTAGTAGCTTATTTCATGGATTTTGATATCATAAATAAACAATCATATTAACTACTGATTACTTTGGTATTGGCATAAAGAAATTTTTTTTTGTTATACAAAAATTATATTTATGACCAAAGATTCTAAGATATGTACTTATATAATTACACATATTGGAGTAATAATACGGATTAATGACATCGGCCGCAATTATAATAATAATACATACTTTATTGTACCAAACATAAAAACACATAAAAAAACTGTAAGTATAAAGTACAATAAGTGGCCTTATCGCAAATAGCTAAAATTTCTTTCAGACAACCTTTGGATCGAAGGAGAGAATAAGAGAAACAGGAAGTTAGAGGTATCAATAAGATCAATAAAATATATATTAAATATATATAATATAAAATATTGTATTTAAGTAAATATAACTAGATATAACTAGATTGTAGTTAATTCAAAAATCTTTGAAGACAGAATCGTGATCTCAGTCAAAGTATCTAATCTTAACATAATCAGATTTCAGAAGCCCAAGATCTAACCGCGAACACACCGTTGAATAATAATATAATCGAATTAATACTGTTTTAATTAAACAGCGCAAATTCCATACAATATTGTTTAATATATTATATGTACTAAGTGGATTTAAAGATTATTGTAAACTTTTCAAAAGAGTTTCTTATCCGATCACAGGTAAGCAGTTTTTGCGATTTTGTTGCTTGTCATATTGTTTCTGTTCTGGTCATATATTTTAAAAGGTTTATAAGCTCACGTCGACTTTAATGTTTTCATAGCGAGGAGTTATGCAAAATGCACCTACCCGTTGTCGGAATAGTAAATAAAAATCAACTGCTATTCAATATATGATATAAATCGATATCCAATGATGATTTATGTTTTGTTATAATTTCTGGTAAATATTGGGTATCGAGCATTCTGTCAGAGGATATAAATGAAGCAAACTAAATTTCTTGACACCTAAATGGATTGATAACAAATTATATAAAGGTATCATACATTGAACTGACTCCGTGGTAAACCGCTTAACACCGAGACACAGAACAAAAACAAATAGGATCATATAAGTATTTGTCCTGGGTGGGGATTGAACCCACGACCCATCGACATATAAGATGCCTGTCAAAATCAATTACTTTTATGTCATGATATTTTTTGACATAAATAGTAATCTGACCATCCTTCTTTTATTTTTTTATAACAAATATTATTAAATACTATAAATTATTTTAGACGAAATATGATTTGCTGTGTTTTCATATTAAATTTTATTTTCGTGAAGAAAATATCGAGGTATTTTTTATTATGTATTCCACAAGTTGAAAGGTAGAGTTGTAAAACCAAAATAAGATAAAAGGTAAATAGCCAGTTTTTTTAATTACTTAGTTGTTTCCGCAAACCTTGTGAGTAAAAGATGTCACGTTTACCTTGGTCCTTCTATTGCCTATATTACCCTTTAAACCACAGTAACTTGTGCAAAGCTATTTTGTGTACTTCCGAATTTAGACATGACGCAAATGATTCCACTATGTCTTCACCTTGGAAAGGATATTCCATGTATTTATCCACAACCAGCGGCTTAGATTAATCATAACTACATTGTAACGTTATATAATGACTTCAACAAGCACTCTCGACAGCCAGAATGGGTACGCGTTTGTCATGATAATCCACGGGAAGTAACAGCCATTTCAATTTACATATATATTCAACTGATTTAGGCTTCGCAATCTTGTATTGTTTTACCCCAAATTATAGTTTGTATTATGGGACTAAATTTCAACGTGCTTCCTATTTCCGAACGTTCTATAATAATGCGAACATGAATACGTGAGCGGTTTACTCGTCACCCTCATAAAATAAATCATTTACGTTAATTATGTCAAATAATTTCTGAACTAAAACGAAAATTTGTTTAAACACGAATTAATAACTGCCAAGTGTGCGTGGGTTATTATATTCGTAGGTATACTTCGTATGTATTTTCGATACAGTCAAACAATGTTCCCAATGTGATAGCTAAAATATCTGAACATTTATCGTATCCCCATTGTTTAAATCTTTAAAAAAGAAGAGCCAGGAGAAGCAAATTCTTTTTCAACTTTTCTTAGAATCTATGCACGCAAATTTATACAATGTTTATAAAACTTTTTTTTTCTTATAAGACTAGGTCAACAAGCAAGCCTACATTCTGCGTAATAGTAAATGCCACCACCTCGTCTGTTGACGCTTGTAATATCACAAGAATGTCTTAAATTACCTTGATAAAACTAGCACGTTGGCAATCGTTGAGTTGAAGGTGTTTTGTTACATAACCCAGTAATTTCACTGCCTCTCCTTAAAACTGCCACTTTTTAAACCGAAACAGTAATGCTAACACTGCATTTGACTTGACTGCGGTCAAAGAATCGAGACTGAAGTACCAATGTACACGACTATTCTAGGTCTACATCATGTGATAAAAAAAACAAACACTAAAATATATTTGTTGTGTCTACTAAGGTCTTAGTTGCAAAATTAGTAAATATTATATTTGACGGAAATGAAAAATTTTCCTCCGAAATTCATAGACAAGTTGCTTTTTTGACAAATAATATACATTATTCAGGTACATAAGACCATTATAAAAAATCTTAAACGTAGACTCATGATCTTAAGGCCATATAAAGCCATGACCACAGTTGAGGCATACTGTTAGGAAGGATATACCGCCGGTCAATAAATGAGATGCTGCGTGTCGAAGCTAATAAAACCAATAATATCTATTTGTGCCAATAAGAAGCGAAAATTGATGGTGTAGGTATAACATTTCCTGTATATTGCTTTTTTTTAGTTTTTTGACCACCCAAAATCATACTGTTTTAGTATCATTTTTTGTCGACAAACCTTAAACATAAACTAATTTCGCTAATTTTTTCTTAGTATATTATTGTTAAGTATGTTCATTCTTATGGAATGATAAATTAAAAAAGCTGCATAGCGATAACAAACAAGAATACAAATCTTTCTATTGTGTATAACTTATTCGTTCGGTAGTCAATGAGTTTTTAACGGAATTGCCCTGCAAATATTATTTAAAATTAATATATGAAATGAAATATATATATTTTATTATTTTTTAAATCGAATTAAATAGTAACTGTAATTAATTCTGAACAACATAAGTCATGTTAGGTAGTATACAGTAATAATATTTACATAGTTATAAATGGGATTTTCACATTTTTCAAGAATTCAGCTTGTGGTCAAGAGCCCCACTTTGTATATTTAAATTATATTCTCCGTTCATGGTTTAAAAATGAACTAAAACATAAACATGCCAGTACGAGGTTTATTAATATTCCGAACCATCTGCGCCGAGTTAACACGAGCAAGCTTATATTTGAGTTTATCGCTTATACGCCTAAAGAAAATGAAAACCCTCTTTCGACATGTGCCAAGTTTTGGTAAAGTAAACGTTTCCGAAATCGTACGCGACTTTTAGCGTATCGATTTAAACAGACAATATAGTGATATATATGTATATTTTTGGGAACTCTGTACGTATTCATTATTTGATAACATTTTCAAGTATATTCCATCTCTGATTCCAACAGATCAGCTGGATAAGAATTTACTAGAAACACTAATAGTAAAATTTCGAGTATCTTAATTTTATTTGTTTCTTATATCTCTCTTAACTAAAGTTAAACGCTACAATATTTTTTATAATGTTTAAAACCACACTCTTATTTAATACTATTACAGATGGTAACAAAACGACTATGAGCTAATCCAATATTTTTCTCCGCAAACCAAGAAATTAAAAACCCAAGCAAATGAGAAGAAGCTAGACCAAAGGCTAGCAGAAACAAGGGTAAATGCACAATATCTATAGTGGATAGGATAATAAAAGTAACAAGATGTATTTTGCTACCAACAACCGCTTCCTTCATTACTCAGAAATGAATGCAGTGCCAGAGATGGCGGCGAGATAGAAAAATGTGGATATTCTTTTGTTTCATACTTACAGAATCAATAAATTCACAATTGAATTTGGAAACAATTCTTTTCAGAATCCTGTATTGTATATCTTATTTCATACACGATTAATAGCTTTAGCTAGTTTGTTGATTATTAAGGGAGGTATAGGTATAGAGATAATTAATTTTCTTGCTAAACATGTTTGAAATTAGACCATTTGACCTAAAGTATAAATTTTTATCCTTGCCATTGTCAATACCTTTTATATTTAGTGGTATACTAGTTTTTTTTATTGTATTTACTAATAACTTATATAACCAATTCACCAAAGGATATAGTTTTACTACCATATTAAGCAAATTATTCAGGAATAAGGCAGTATTAGCGTAGTAAGAAGAAGCAAATTATAAGATTATAGCATATATAATTAGCGACAAAATTATTTTATGATCAGTCCAAGAGTAGGTGTCATGACACCTACTCTTGAAAGCTAAGTAAGTCAGTTTGGTATACTTCGTTTAACATTACATTTTTATAATAGAATTATAGCTCCTCCACTATCCAATAAAATTATTTCCCGAAATACAGCCCATTTTCCTTGATGGTTACGAGAAATTGACATAATAAATGCTATTTTATGGGCCGGTCCATCCTAATATAGACGAATGAATTGTAACTTATGGTGAGAAAAATACGGCTGTCTTGGCGCACCAAGATTATTAATCAAAAGCATTTGATACGAGAAAAATATGATTTTCCTTTTTACTGGAAGGTCGCCTTTATATTTAAGTGTTTTTTTTGCAAAAGAACAAAATGAACGAAACCACAGCCGATGCGAGTAAATGAAAAGTTGCTCTAATAGAATTCAAAGAACGAATATGACTTTACAAATTAAACCGAGTTATTAAAATATCTGTGAGTGACAAGCGAGAAATTTACTCGTGAATTTATTATTTTTAGTTGGAAAATTTCAGTGGATATAATTTAACTATTATGATTTATGTTCAGATTATTTAAATCTATTTTATAAGCTTGCGTATGAAATCTATTGTCGTGACTGAAGAGATAGATTTATTTAACTAAGGTCTTAAATTTTATAGAAAGAAAACTTGAATAAAGTTTGGAATTTTTAAGTGTTTCTGATCATATCATAGATTGTAAATAACGAAGTGTTTGTGAAGTAGGTATTAAAATAATGCATTGAAAAATATTTTATTTGCAAAATTTATTTGACGGGCCCGATAGCGTAAATGGTTGTGATCCTATCTTATGCGCCAAGGATCGAGGGTTAGATCCCCACCCAGAGCAAATATTTATATGATGATTTGTATTTGGGTGTTATTTATATCTATTTAAGAATTATATTTGTGATTCCTCTCTTGTCTGATATCCGGAACACTAGTGTTTCTTATCTCGGTTTCAAGTCAATATATGAGATGTTGAGTGAATTTAATTATTTATTTCTGTGTGATATTATCATTATTTATTTTATTGAAATCAGCAAATTAAATATTAGCATTTTTCAATGCATTACTAAAATAAGATTGTTATAAACAAAACGACATTTATTTAGTTTACCTACTTCTTACTTATGTACCATCTCTTTCTTCGATTCATTTAACAGTCATAAGTATTACATCGTCTTTAGAATCGTTTGTTAATAGAAGTGTTTTAAATTATAGCTGCTTATTATTAATACTGTGTAAACTTTCCAAATATAATTGTGCTGAGAAAAAAATAACGTTTGCTGACATACGCGCAAAAGTACAATAACACAAATTACTTCCAGATCACAAAATTAATCAACCTTCAAATGTCAAGATAATTTTTTATACGGTACGAATTGTCATGAAACTTGGATTTCTGACTGGTATGATGTTGGACTTTAAACAATACGCATATGTTAGACTTTAAACATTATGCACAAATATTTAGGGTAATAATAAATATAGATATTTCTCCGTTTTTTAAAAATCTTCTGCCTGACAAAAAAACTTTGACCTCATTAATAAGTTAAAAAAAACAAAAGAAGAGTTTCTTTTCTTGGCCAAAAGTTGACAGTTGTCATAGCACAGAAAAGTTTAAGCAAATGTTAACTTATTCTACTTCTAGAGTAATGTATTAATTGAGTACTCTTAAAATGACAAGAAAATAGGAAACTGCTTTCACTGTTATGATATTTCTGCATTCCAAAGCTTAGTAACTTTTAAAACAAAAATTTGGTTATGTGGATATTACATTATATCTTTTTCATACATATAGTCTAGTTTTTATACACCTTAAGCATCAATTATCTTCTGAAACTACTTTCTTCTAAAATCTGCTGGAGTTAAAAGACTGATCATCTACAGTTTTCTGACTTAAAAAGATTTGATAAATCAACCTTTAAAACTCTAAGGAAGGATATTAACTAATTTTCCTGAAAACTATAACGCCGTGGGGTATCGGCAGATAGAATAACACCACTCTAAACTTGTAAAGTTTTATATTGTATATTCTTTCTATAACTGTTAAATGTTCTTTTATAACACGAGAAATATAACAGAGAACCGCAATCCCTTCGGGTGGAAGAAAGGTGTTGAAAAGGAAACATTTCGAAGTTTGGCTTAACAGTCGCTTCGAGAAAGCCGCTCCTTGAATATCGGCTTCAGGCAACCCAACAATCCACAAATAAGTTCACGTACTCGGCCCTCGTACTCGGGGCCTCTTGGTAATAATTACAAATAAGTTATCTGTTTTTTATAGTTTGGCAGTTTAGAATTTAATTACGATGACAGGAATAAAATTTATTGCTTTTTTTAATTTTAATAGATAATACTAAATTTTTAGGAAACCAGTTAAGTGCTAGAGGATGATCTTTAAATATATTTTTCGCGTCTTTACATTGGTGACACAAAGCTCCAGTTCTATAATGTGGTGTATATTCCGTTAAAAAAATTGAGGTGTATGGATAATGTGTTTTATAGCATTTTTGGGATATCAGTTGTAGTTAGGCACGGTATCTGTGTTGACAGCGCCGCCTATGAATTAATCTCGTTGACTCCACCGCTATAAAAGGCACAGAGACAAATGTAATACGTCTCTATAATTTCAAACTTCAATAAAAAATATTATAAAGACAATTGCAAGTTTGGCCTTACAACAAGCTCTTTTTCCATCCCGGGAGGACGCAGTTTTCACCAAACTTATGCCACTTCATCCGTTATATTTCAGTTAGGGTTTGTAATAAGAACTCAACGTTACAGTGTTTTATGATGTATTCATAATAAATTAAGAACAAAAAAAAAATATTTTAAATCTTTGTGGATATTTATTTAAAATTTTGTAAGTAAACAACTACACCTATTATTTAATATACTACTAAAAATTATAATAACATATTTGACACATTCATTAACCCTAGCACAAATCAAGTTAAAAACAATAGAAGATAACCGTCTCTTAATCCTAAAACTAGGGTTTTGTTCTTTTGAGCTCCTTTAATATACTTGTATTATAAAGGATTCTAAGAATTGTATATCAATGCATTGAAATCTAATAAAACTAGTCAATATTCAATGTTATCAATTCTGGCTTTGTTTCATTAAGAGAAACCTCACGTAGGGTTGTGCAAAGCAATATGTACTTACGACGTTTATTTACATGTTGTACGGCTCCCGTACACTGCGGAACTTGGACAAGCAATGGCTTTGCCGCGAGTAAACTTATCCATGTTCTTGGTGCCGTGTTAGGAATCTGGGGAGTGATTTAAAATCTTTTTAGTACTTGAATGTACTAAATAGTATGTTAAAATTAAGACTTAGAATCAGAATTTTACGAAAGATTGTGTAAGAAAAAAAACCTTTTTTTGCTTATTCTAATGATAGTATGCTGTTGTGAAAATAAAAAATACACTTAGTTTTCCTGCTCACTGTATTTTTTAAATATTCTTATCACAATTTTGCAAATGCATGCATTCTTTATTAAACAAATTGATGTCAGATATTCCGTCTTAAACTTAAATAAATATATTTACTAAAATAAACCATATTTTGTTATCGATACTCGTAAGACAAAAGTCAGCACTCAGCAATCACTTTCTTAGTCAACTGTTTTTTTCATCAACTTAATGCAAAATAACATCAAGAAGAGATAGAAGGGAAACTCCGTAACCGCAAGAATCCATTTCCAAGTTAAACAGATCTTTTTGTTCGTTATTATTTTTTTTTGCTCATTGAATACGGAAGTTTTTGAGTAATATTTTTAAGGATTATCACTTGGTTTCATTTAAAAAGTTTGACCATTACATTCGTTGAGCACTTTAAAGGGCAAAGTTAAATTGCCTTGCCAAACGAAATGCTGTCTAATTTTGGATTTAAAATACTTTCAATTTTATCTAGTAACATTTAATTCGGTAAGGAAGTGAAATAAGATGATTAGAACTCTTTTTCATATATTCGTATAGTTCATATTCACAGTTCAGTTCAGTTCAGTTATAATCACAATACTTCACATAAAGACAGCTTGTAAAAATTTTGTGGTGGTTTTGTTTTATAGTTGTGATTATTTAATTGCTGTTGATGGAAAAGTTTAATGTAAAATTTAAGATTCATATTCTCAGTAAGAGATGAAAAGGAACAATACTAAAGTATCAATTATTAATGTAAATTCTTGTTAAAATGCCGTTTCCTTAACATAACATTGGTTATAACCAGAAAATCATAATTTTGAGTGAGAATATTTAATCATTTGCTTTTAATTAGTGTATTTAATGAATTTTTATTATTTAAATGCTAAGCTGTATAACACTTAATACCGCGATGTGATTCTTATCAGTTTTTTTTATTGGCATTTCGCTCTAATATACAAATTTAGAGACTATTACTTGTAATTTTTAACTCAGAATAATTAACCATTTCTGCCAGTTTACAAATACTCAAAATTTTTATATACATAATATAAAAAAGTAGGAAAGGTATTATCAACTTTTAATTTAAAATAGTTTTATTAATAATAATTTATTGCATTAATGTTTTTATACCCTGTAATAATTAAGAAAAATCAATGTTCTTAAATTTGGCCTTTAGTATACATTTGATGTATCTAACTGTTACATTGGTTGTTGTCTGTAAACAACAGCAAGATAAACAGCACCATTTAAGCGCCGGGGCAGTAGCATTGGACACGTCCACCGCACCGCGGATTACGTCCGTGCAGGAGGATCCGCTAAGCCCATGATATCCCGCTTCTTGAGTTTGAAATTTTCTTTAAATTCTCCCATAGTACTAACAGTTTAATATAAGTTTCTTAGCTACCATGTGTTAGAATTTTATTTAGTTGACCACGCAGTAATGGAACTACTACAGGAGAGAATAGCTTTTACACAGACGAGTAACAATAATATATTGATTGGTAATCGATTAATTAATGATCAAGTGTACATTGAATCATATATTGCTGTAAAAAATCGAGTCTCGGGATTTTTTTTTATCTAAAAGATATCAACTACGGTAGGGTAGGGAAGTAATATTTTTAATACTCTTTCACGCAAAAACTACTCTATGTATGTATGTATTGAATGAAATTTGATAATGCCATTGCTCAAACATCAGAATTACACATCATACCACCGCCACCATGTGTTATGGTTGAATGGGTTCAATTTACGCAATATTTTCGCGAATTATTATCAAGGTTGTTTGCTTAATAGTGTTGTTATATGAATATTAATAATATACATTCAATTGTTATATGAATAATAATAATTGATGAAAATCTAGCTATCTAAGATCATTTAATATTTGAAAATTCGACATAATTATAAGTATTATCATTTGACTAATCTTGTTTTTTATTCAGGTACCTTCTTTCACATCTTAAATATGTTTATTATTTAAAAGTTTTTATTGTAAAATAAATAAAGTAAGCAAATTTACTATAAATAATAAATTCACAAAAAAATCTCATACATTGACCTGACTCCGAGGTAAGTCGCTTAAAGCACTTATGTTACAGATATCAGACAACAGAAGAATAACAAAAATAATTGATTAATACATATTTTTAACACCCAGACACAGGACATACACAAATATCATCTTATAAATATTTGTCCTGGGTGGGGATTGAACCCACGATCCACGCTTAAGATTACTGCCATCTGCTCCATCGGGTCCGGTATTTATTATCATCATTTATTATTAGGTTTAAACACAAAAACGAATTTTACCATATCAGACATTAGAAATCCACAGTTGCACATAGGCCTGCCCAGGAAAGGGGGAATTTTGCTCATAAATGCCGCGCTGGGCAAGCTTGATGGCAATTGTAGAACGTAGCTTTTGTGACCGAAAAGTTGCTGCCCTTCCCCGCCCTCTACATTTGAGTTCGGTGTCAATCATAATTAAAAAAGACAGCTAAAGTAAGTAGTTTAGTACACAACTAAAATACCAAAACGAAAAGTTGGTAAATTTTGTAAAGATACAAAAAACTTACACGAATATACACTTACTTCCTTAAACGGTTCAACGAGGTTCCTATTACTCCCTCTTTTCATACATTCTATTATGTAAACCCGATTGTAAAGATGAGACTTCAGCAGTTTCCCTCAGAAATTTTATGCCATAATTTTGCCTTTAGCTCATTATTATTTAATCTTCTTAGTGAAGAGCTAAGGATAGGCCTTGTTGAGTGTCACTTGACTTTGGTATCTTTAAAATGGTTATAAGAAATACATTCTTAAACCATTGAGATTTTAAACTTTAATTTTTAGAGTTTTAAACAAAGCGATTAACGTTAAATTACATACTGCTATATTTATACGCATGTAAAACGAAAAATAAATATCGTTTATATTCTTGTATTCCTGGTTCTAACTGTATGTCAATGAAGGTTCATTAATTACAATTTTTTAAATTCATCGCGCTTTTTGAGAAATTTAACTCCGGTATTTAGCTCCGTAAAATTCGCGTTGGACACACAAATAAAAGACATGACATAAATGATTAAGAGCAAAATAAATTTTGCCTGTTGAAAAGGGATTACTGTGGTTGGGTTTGGTATTAAAAGATATAAAAGTATTTTTGTTTTTGTAATACAAATAACACAATATTGTATTACAAACTGTATATATGTAAATTGTAATTTTAAAAACATATACTTCTTCATATGTGCGACAATTTGCGTATCACTTTTGCCAATGTGTTTTAATAGTACATGTAGATTTAAAATGGTCTGGATATTGAAATGGTGAAAAATAGTTCTGGATATTGGAGTCAAAACTTTTTAAAGAATTTTGGCAATTTTGATAAAAGGGTGTGCGTAAAGTTTATACAACAAAAGGACTTTATATAAATAAAAAAATAAAAGTAAGCCTTTGAGTTAGTTATATGCTTTGTCAAATATTTTTTCCCTGAAAGTCTTCAAAGACAACAAAAATTTCTCACAAATCACAAACATCACCTCGCAAATCTTTAAATCCCACTTGAGCTTTAAGTTTTCGTGAAGACCATAACTTCTGTCACCGTTTAATAAAAATAGACTTTTAATTTCCTGCTCCAATTTTATACTTTATAGAAATATAACCCTCTATGAGTCACACTGGAGCAGGATTTTTTTATGTGACGTAATGTTATTGTTAATTTAGTGCTTTCAGATTGTTTCTCTTTACTCGTGCTATAAACCTTTACTTCTTGCAATATTCATGACTCTAAGTCAACCCTAAGGGTTATGGTTCCCTTCAGAGTAGGGCTAAATAGCCGTATCTTTTTATTACGTTAACTAAAAAGTCAGATTTTTACAGCTCCAAGGAATTGCTGA
Organism: Heortia vitessoides; assembly: GCA_020976665.1. Lineage (NCBI taxonomy): Eukaryota > Metazoa > Arthropoda > Insecta > Lepidoptera > Crambidae > Heortia > Heortia vitessoides. The sequence continues at coordinate 9,026,132 of JACJUM010003129.1, forward strand.
TTTGAGTGTTTGAAGTTAATTTCAACGTGATAATTTCTTGCGTTCTGGAAAAAAACGGTCTCAATGACTTTATTCATCATTACCATAGCAGCTGTAGTCTATTGTTTACCAAGTGAAAGAAGGTACCATGAAGGCCAGTTACATGTACTTTACATTAGCTAATCTTTGTCCACTTTGAGAACCACCGGAGGGAACGTCTTACGCTGCGCTTACTAATACGTGCGGTGCATACTGGTTCAATTAATTACAAATTACATTTGAGAACACATACAGCTAAACGTCACTTATATTACTAACCAACTTCAGAGGAGATTGTATACGTGCCTATGAAATTTTAAGATTTCCCTCGATTTCTCTGGGAACCTGACTCCTGACTTCCTGACTTGCCGCTTACGGAACCATCACAAGGTATATCCAATTGAAAAGGTATATCCAATAATAATAAATCAGAATTGGTTTACTATTCCTGGAGATATCGAATAATACTATACAAAATTAACTTTCAGTCAAATATAGAACCTCCTCCTTTTTCCGAAGTCGTTCCAAAATTAAAAATTAGTACTCACAGTGCTTTATTATGATTTGTAAAATATATGACATGAAGTCATACTTTGGAGATTTCCTAGTAATAATCTTGGGATAAGCGGTGACCTCCTTACGTGGACATAGTAGTGTTTTTTATAGGATTAGAACTATAAGAATGGAAAAATTATAAAGCACTTGATTTTAGATAACATAATAGCTTCTAAAACAATCATATATAAATATTTTAGGGACCCTTACGCAGTTATTAGAGGGAACTGTAAATAAGTAGTTATTAACATCTCCTCCATACATTTCATTATGCAAAGTCAAGACTAAAGATGAGTGCCTTAAGCGGTTTCCTTCAGAAGCTCCATGTCATCATTTTGCTTCTCACTCATTATTATTTAATGTTCGCAGTAAAAAGGATAGACCCTTTCAAGAGACACTTGTGGTTAGCTACTTTGAATGAGTTGTGAAGCAAGCGCGAATAGGAAATAATTACTTTTATATTTTTACATATATTTTTAAATAGATTTAGACAATCGAGTGCCTGTCTAAATATAAATAGGTAGGTTTATGAAAGTACTTAAAAAAATAACGCTTAATTACACACTGTACTGTAGGATTACAAACTTAATTAAAGAGCTTTGGAGTGAGAAGTTACGTATATTATATTATGTGATTGTTTGTGTAAACGCTATTTTATCAAATAGAAGTCAATGCATCCGCTTCCGTGGTTAGAGAGATATATGAGTTAGTATAGTAACATTTACTAGCGATTTCGTCTGCACAGGATTAGTACTTCGAGAAGCCTGTTTGAAGCTTCTTTCAACCCTACCAAAATCAAAATTGGTGTTGCGGTTTATAAGTGATAGCGTAACAGATAGCCAGAGTTACTTTAAGAGGCTCTTGTCTATATTGTGTAGTGTGTGTAAATTATACATAACTATTTTTCAATGAAAATCTACGAATAGGTGTTGTAGCCGTGGTATACCGGCAGAATAGTACCTGTAGATTAGTCTGTACCAGGTATCGTAAAAGGTAACTGAGGTACCGGAATCGATGTATGGAGATATGTCCATCCGAAATAGTGTAACTCGAATACAACAGGGCGAAATGCGGGGGCGGCGGGGAATGGGCAGCAGTATACCTGCTGCGAAGCTAGGCTCTGCGATTATCACCAAGCCTGCTCAGTGCGGCATTTATGGACAAAATGCCCCCTTTTTTCGGGTAGGCCTATATCTAGCGGATGAATGCTCTTTAGCTGATGATGATGATGAGGTATTATAAACTCTAAAATCGAGAAGGACCACCAGCCGTCCCGTTTGTCAATCGTTTTGACATCGTCCAAACTTTTTAAATATTTATCCAATTTAGGTAGTGTGAAAAATAAAGTTTATCTTCTTTGAATCCCAAATCTTAGTTTTTCATAGTCTCAGTTATTCTTCAGTCAATCTCACTTATTCTTCACTTAAAATAGAAGTGCAATTCTTACAGCTGTGATTCAATTTAGGAAAGGGTGAGAGAGGCACAAACCCTCATCCCTAATGGAGAGAACTACTTGTTTATTTTATGGCGTTCACCCATCACCAACCTTACTTGTTATATATGGAAGGAGCCGCCCTCCCTGCGGTGCCTTGTGGCGCCTTCAGTCACCAGCGCAAGCACCAAATGCGGCAGGTCTTACCATTGGCACGTTTACATTCCGATGTTCTTGCATACATCTCCTCAGGGTCTCTAAAAGCTGCTGGATTACAAGCAGTTATGTTAACGACTAATGGCACTTCCAGCTGTCGGGTGTTAGCACTGAATATGCTTCATGGCAGAGTAAAACCAACCCTGCCAACCTCCGCACAAGGATCCTCGAGCCTCATACTTATCGTTCGCTTTCGCCCATTGGCACTACTAGACTCTTACTCGCTGTGTATGAGGTGGAACGCCCTGTCACAAGGGTAATACCGGACAGAAGAACATTTCTCCACCTCTACAGGTAACCACATATAGCCATTGCGAATCCAAACCTCAGTTTCAGAAACACTTCATGACAGAACTCTGGTAAGAACTGCCACGCATTCGGGCTATTCTCTGAGCCCGCAGCAACCAAAAGTCTTGACAGAGAACCAGTGGTTATTCTCTAACCCAAATTCTCGAGTCCTGTAGATAGGGACGTGTGTGAGAGGCAGTGAAAATACTGGGTAATGTGACATAATATCGACAAGTCAAAAGGTTGGCAACGCACTAAGGATACCCTTGTCATATAACAAGGGTTATTGTGACGATAAATATTTTATAACATTTACAGGTTCACTACTCATAATAAAACTATCAACATGTTCTCACAGATTTAAAACATGGTTCATTTAACTTTTTACATTTTTGACCGACGTTTTGGTTACCTTGCGGTAATCGTTAAAAATTTATGCAGTAAAAATTAAAAAAAACCCTTATGAGAACGTCACAATCCTATAGGTGCTAGCATATCGATTCCATTTAGTTGAAGTACACGACATTTATTAAACCATTTTAATACTAACTGAGGAGTACTCGTGTTCTGGATTAAGCGAAAACAGTTCGAAAGCCGTTTAAATTTCAACCGCGTCGCGAAAGTGCCCCAATGTGCATACAGGTAATGCGCACTGAAACGGAAACCCGTTACATATTCAAAAGTGAATTAAATTTTAATTAAACTGAACTGAAACAAGTCATTGGGCCGATATTTTTTAAAGCAAATTTAACAAATGAAATAAAGTTATTTTTTTAAATATAACGTATTATAGGTCACTTCTACTTAGCGAAACAATAATGGGTAAAAATACCTCAAAATTGCGTGGGATAGCCAACACATACAAGTGTAATATTTTATACATTTCTCAGTTTCACTGCTTAGGTATAATAAAACTAATATCAAAGTAAATAAACTTTTTTGACGGCTTTTAAACGCTGTAACTTTTTACATTTTGTTGTTTAAACAGTGGTTAAAATATTAAAAATGTATAAAGACTAACTCAAATGTATGAGGACAATAACCTAGATATAATATAACATAGGTTCTTTTAATGACTAGCTAATATTACTTTAGCTATTACTTTAAAAACAAAAATCAGTAGTGCTCAATGTATGTTCAAAATAATTAATGACAACTAAGAAATTCAAACAAAATAAAATATTGATAAAGATAAGAGATGATGAGACAAAACAAGCTCATTTTAATAAATTTAAACTATCTGTTACATAATAAGATTAAGGAGAATACATAATCTTCAAATAGTAACCGAGTAATTTCAATGCATTGGTCAAATATCAAAACAGGACCATTTTCAGGATCATCAGTTTTATTGGTTCGTGAATGGGGGACCCTTTACGATTCATCCCTTGCTGACCTTTCCCCACTGGACCGGAATCTGTTACAATTCTAGCGCACAATTCAACTATATGTCTCCTTGGTAATATCATAAATGGGTTGATATTTGTACTTCCTTTGGTTAAAACTATTCGGTACTTAAGTTTTGTTTATATAGAGATAATAATTAAAATACTTGTTATATTTTCTTAGTATTAGGTATTTTGATAGTTCAATAGATGTACATAGAAATTGACTATCATTACAAAATCTGTATTGAATGTGTAAACTTCGATGAAAAACCTTAATAAACAATAAACTCAAATATAATAAGGACAAAAGTGTGTAAGTACAGAACTAGATAAAAGGATAGGATGTTATACTCGAACTAATGCATGACCTATAACTAAGTATTATATGTAAGTAAATACTTGAGAACGTTTAATATATAATAATCTAAAAAGTATTGGAGGAGTAATAAAAAAAAGAGATTTGATATTTTACTTCGACCATGTTACTGTTAATGAACATGGATGGTAGACTTCTATTAATGATTCCCATATCAATATGACAACCTAATTTTTTATACTACTTAGTCGTTGTAAGTTCATAGATGTTATCTTTAGAACATGGACATTACAGTGGCTTGAGGATATTTTATCGCTTTACTTAGTAGCATAGCCTATTTAATATTAAAGGTAGGTTTTCTATATTTAATACAAAACTTTATTCTGAAAGGTTGGGCGCAATTAGCAAAATTAGTGCATTGAATTTATTATATCATTTAATAAATATATTTCCTCCCAATCTCATCTTCCAATCATGTTATTTAATAAAGGAGGTAAGCTATAAAAAATAATTTAGAAGGTCAGTTTTAAAAAAAAAAATAAGAAATATTTTATATAATATCATTAAATAACTAGGTATATACAAAAAGTAAATAAAGGACGCAGACCTCTTGAACAAAATACTCTAAGCACACTTACAGCAAATTCAAAGTAAACAAAAGATTACTTGAATGTTCCGATGCTCTGCCCGAAGGTATCAGAAAGGGTTTAAAAGCTTTTTCGAAACAGTTGAACGTCTACAAACCGCGTAACCATTGAGACGAGGCTCCTCTAGTATTTGTTGTTTTATTTAATCGATATTTTGTATGCATCACTTTTGCTACTAGTATACGGTGGTACGGTAAACGGTATAATTACAGAAATAATAATATCTGGAAGCCTATTTTATAGGCATTCTTTTTTTAACTTAATAACAATTACTTTATTTAGTTTTGATTTAAGCAAAATAATAAGGCAACATAATAGTAATATGCCATATTACGAACGCATATTTTATTCGTTTAGACCTTTTTTTTGGTTCCTTGAAGATTTTAATAAGTTATATTAATCTTATCATAATATACTTTGGCTAATACAGCGTATAAATAGGTAATGCGACGGAGGTGGCCAATAATACGTTAACATGTAATTTTATATAACAAGTAAAATAGATTAGAAGTTCTATTTTCTGTGTCTGTCAAAGGATTGAGAGTTCAAGAGATTTTTTTGTAAATTGATGCAAGTTGTCGATTAAGTTAGCTAAGGAGGAATAAGAAATGATCTGCAGAATCTCCCTTACAAAAGTTGTTAGCATTGGTACCAACTGGTTAGCGTTGTTAATTTAATCTGTATTTAAATTTATTCTGCCTATGTCCATCTAGGTCCATTTCTATCAGGTATGTCATTAACCATCGACTTTAATTACTTTCGTAATTCTAGTTTCTTCTAGCGGCTATATATACGCAAGCCACCTTATTATTTGTTAGAAGTTAATTACGCTTTATAAAAATATAAAATAAAGAATATAGTTGTAATTTTATTTTATTATGTATGTGCTATGTTAATTTTGGATCAATGGAAACTTTACTGCGATAAAAAAAGAATTTGCATTGACGTTATGTTAACCTAGTATTTAGAGTATCGTTTTACTTTTAATAATATTAGAGTAGACACCTACAAAGTGACACTTGATGAGAGGTGACACAGCAGAAATTGCCCCCCACTTCGTCATAATTGTACCTCGCAGCCTCAGGTTACAATCTGGCGAATGCAAGATTCAATTTTCGCTTAATAGCTAATTTATTTCCCCTTCAACTCTTCGGTACAGTCCCGCGCGAATATGCCTCACGTCTCATATATTTGTTCATTCAGTGTATTTTTAGGGTAAGTATATTTCTACAATTTCTTTAATGTTTACCAAAATAAACTGTACTTGTGTCAATTCTATTAAATTCCTTAATTCGAGAGAATTGTTAAAACAACATTTGATTACAATCACAATATAGAAGAACTTTTTATATCAGTTGACCCTGACTGAAGCCTATAGTTTATATGTAACAAACAAACACCAAAGACATTTCATTTAAATTAAATGGATGCCTTAAAACTTCAATTGTGTTAATATTATACATTATATAACAAGGTGGCGGCGGCCCGTCAATAGCATTAGAAGTTCTAAAAGTGAATCAGGTACCTGAACAATAGTGTTGCCAAAACTTAATCTATAACCATCTTTATTACGTTGTACATCTAATGAGAGGCTCATTTTTTAACATTGTATGTTATTTGTTGTCTTATATCTTTCAAACAATATTTTTGTTTTTTTATTGCAGTTGGTAAATTATTTACACTTTTGTTTTATTATTTTTTATATTAATCATTGACCTAACTCTGATATATATGACTTAAAGCACTTGTGTTACGAACATCAGATAACAAAGGAATCACTAACATAATACTTAAATATGTATTTTATACATATTTACCAGTGCAATCACCGGATTAGGCATTCTTACTTATCGTCCAGGGCCCATTACTACTAACAACTAGTATCTTAAGAACCGAAGTCCCCTCCTTCTTTTCCAAAGAACTACCGGGAGTGTAAAGTCACTCACGGCTCGTAATAACAATCGATTACTTACGATAAGAATAAAGTACATCTTTTCAAGTTCTTCTAAAGATGCTGGGTCGACAGGAACTCATGTAGCTACTCATGGCACTTCCAGCCATAGCCATCGATAGGTTCGTTGGCGAAAATGGTAGTTATCTTATCTTGCGCGCCAGAGGTCGTGGGTTCGATTCATATCCAGAGCAAATATTTATTTGATGATATTTGTGTTTGTTCTATGTCTGGGTGTTAAATAAATATATTTAAGTAGTATACATATTTGTGATTCCTTTGTTGTCTGACGTCCGTAACTTTTTGCTTAAAGCGATATAAGTTAGACCTCATACATAGGTCGTCTGCATTGGTACTTTACTCTCACCTTTTTCTACCGTTAAAAAGCAGCGTTTGCATGATTGTGTTCTGGTTTAAAGGGCGAGAAAGGCAGTGAATTTAATGGTTAGTGTAACATAATATCTTTCAATAACAAGGTTGACAACGCGCTCGTGCTGCTATTAAGTGCATATATATGTTGCAGTATCGCTTCCTATCACGCGTCGATGAGTAGTAGTAAGTGAGTATTAATTATTTCGTCTCTATTGCTTTAAGAGATAGTCTATTTCTGTTAAGCCACTACAATAAATTAAGCACTGTTTGCAGATTTTTTTTAATAAGTATGAATTTTACCTATATTGAATGGAATACAAGGAAGGATTACTTGTAATTAAATTTTGATATGTAAAAACTAAAAGATGCAAAGTCCAATCAATAAGTATTTACAATTACGTAATTGACATATTATGATTTTACCTAGTCATTTATCTGAGCACATTAATTAACGATATTCAATGACATTTTGAGAGAACCGACGAGTGACGAAGCCACAAGGTACCGTACCGACAAGCGCAGTGTAAGACATAACACAAGACTGACTACAACCATTCCTATTTTAAATCACTTGGGGAGGCCTAAAGACTGGAAAAATCCAGCAGTATGCTTCTTAAGACTGATATGATGATGATGACACTTTGACAAAGGCTATATGCAAATAGTTATGTAACTCGCTGATTTAAAATCTTATTTTGATTTTAATTCTCACTTTGGAAGTAGATGCCCTTAACTCATTCTGTGAAGTATTATATTTTATAGAACATTGTTTAAAAAGAGATTATATTATCACTCAGTCCAAGAAAAAAACATTATTAAAAAGTTTTTGTTTGTCTCATTACTGTTGATGTTACTCATTACTGTTTTATGTCAAAGTATTTTACATAAAAAATTATTTATCAAAGCGCACAGACTTAATGAGCACATATTCCTTTCCAGGAAAACGACGCAAAATATTTAATTTATTCTACATAACCTTTTTTTTCTCTCGTTCATCGATGTAGAATAACATACTTTAAATGTTATTATTTTCATTGACTATTTGTTAATTTTTTATACAAAACACAATATTATGAAAAATAGAAGTTGAAATTAAATTGCACTCTACGAGTACGTTCGTACTATGATTTTTCAACGTCCAATTAATATTTCCATGCATGAATATTTACTTAAAGTAAACCAATCGAAAGAAATTTAATTAATGCCAGTATTCCCCTGTATTATATAAAATAAATAACATGAATAACCATTTTTAAGTATATTCCATCACGTTGAGTATCTGGATACGAACCAAATAAGATTATGTTCAATTTTCCCTTTTAAATTATAGCACCTAGCGATTTCAATCAACTCGATATTTCGCACAGGGTTTAACGAATTGAAATAATTGAATCGTTGAGTTACTGAGTGAAATCGTAAAATTGAGAGAGTGTAGTGATGTGAAACATATACGAGTGACTAGCCGCGGCCCCAATAACGGAAAGGTCACTAAGGGATGAGTCGCGAAGGGACGATTCACGGACCAATAAAACTGATGACCGTGAAAATTGGGTATTCGATACAACACTTTTAACATACCGCTGAAAGAATGATATATTTGTTGCACAGAATTTTGTTAAAAATTTTATGTTCTCTTTATTTAAAGTAATTAACTAAAACCCTTTGTATGGCTGCAAAACTTTATCTTGCAGTTTAATTTGAGTTAGATATTGTCTATAGAGGTATGGCATTTTTAGAGCGTGGTTTTGCAACGAAGATCCTGCATCTCCGGGCAGCTTTTAAGATACGCAGCTTCGAATAGATATACCACTATTCGTCCGGTTCCAGTACCGTGGTAGCTTGATCGACACCTGATATAGACATAGGTAACACTCTATTATGTTGCTACTCCACACTTTTATTTCTTCCTATACCTATATATTATTATTATTTTTAAATAGTCCTTGAATAAAATAAACAAAAATACTTTCATAATAAAATATTAAGTTAAGTGAACACAGAAACAGATGCTAAGGATGCGAAATAATACTACTACTACTAAAGAAATGCTACCAAAAATTTTGTTTAATATTTCTTCCGAACAGTAGGATTCTGTCTCTTCCTTCAAGTAATAAATTTTCTAGGCAATTCGACGAGCTAAGCAGTACAAGTTCGGTAATTAAAGTAGGGACAGAGTATTTAATTGCTTCGGAACTCGGCGCACCGCAAAAACGCAGCCAATGCTTTAGCCAGATCTGTATTTCTAATTTAATATATAAAATGAGTTTGGATTTCTACTGCTTTAACAAGGTAAGAGATTTAAACGTCCTTTCTACAAAATATTGTGATCATGGCAGAATCGATGGAAAAATTAAGCAAGTTGCTCGAAGACCTCAATCGAGTTTCTTAACAGGTAGGTATTATAATGACCTCGAAGAAGACTAAAGCAATGTGTAATATTTTAACCTACCTCAGCTTTAATTGAGAACTTGCTTCTTGAATTTGTTGACTAGTATGTATGCCTAAGATAAATAGTCCTATTGAGTTAATCCAACTTCAATAAAGTGGTCAATTGCCAAATCCAACTCGTCTGGGCAGCGTTTCGAAAACTGCGAAACATCTTCTCGCCCGACATACCTTAAGTCGAAAGTTTCCAACCAACGTGTGTTACCAGCGATGGCACCAAAATATAATATTACCATTGGCTTTATTGGCCAACTGAAAGTAGCTCAACGAGTTATGAAGAGAGCAATACTCGAAATTTCTTTGCGCGATCAAATCAGGAATGAGGAGGTTCGTAATAGAACCAAAAATTACCGACATTGCCCGGCGGATTAGTTAATTAAAGTGCCAGTGGGCAGAGCATTTGGTACGCAGAACCGAAAGCGCAGCGAAGGGCGTCCACCCGCAAGATGGATAGACGATCTGACTGAAACCACAGGTTCACGTTGGACATAGGCCGCATACAACCGATTCTATTGAAGATTACTTGGGGAGGTCTATGTCCAGCATTGGACGTCTTGTGGTTGATATGATGATGAATTGATATAAATTAAAAAACTTATCATTAGAAAAAGCTGATGTGTAACTTTATCAAGGATTAGCAGTGCTCCGCTGTTTTACGAAATTTCCCTTCCCATAACAGTATGTAAATATAATATCTATGTCATATACTGATAAAATAATTCATGAAAGAGTTTTCGAAAGCATTTCAGTCATATTAAAGTGTTTTTTTAGAAACGTAAAAATACATTTCTCGTGTACATAATTCCATTTTAGGTAGCGGTCTATTATTTTTTCGAAAATATAACTTAGCTTATGTTACTTGGTAAATAAGTGGCTCTCTAACGGTGAAAGAAATTTTTTAAATCAGTCTAGTATTTTTCGATAGAAACCGTAACAAATAGTTAAATCTTTTTTTTATATATATAAACATTCTTAATTATTTTTAATAACAAAACTTGAGTTCTGTTCTAATATTACCGCAGCTAAAATTTAACTGACTGACTGACTAATCTATTAATAAAAACTATATCTGAGTAAGAAGTTGATTGCCGAACATAGGCCTCCCTAAAGGATTACAATAGTTGTATTGATAAAACTGAATATATGCGACTCGCGTCCAGCGCTATCCTATAGGATCTATAAGATCGTCTGTCCAGTGTATATTTGGATGTTCTACTCTACGTACTCTACGTACGTGGCCCATTACCACTTTAACTTGCAAATCCACTGGGCTATGTTAATAATTTTAAACATTGCTCTCTCCTATGACCTTTATACCATGTTTAGAAACCACATTTTAGATCCATATACTGGTAGCACGCATTGGTCGAAAACTTTCGACTTGAGACTCAGAGTCGTATCAAAAGAAGTTATGCAGTTTTCCGAACGCTACCCTCGTGAGTTAGATTCGGCGAATGACTTTTGTCTTGAAGTTGGACTTAACTAGCTGGACAACTGTCATAATAATTAGAATAAATCAACAACTTCTAGAAAAAAAACCTCAATTGATACTGGGGTTTATAGCATTACACATAACTTAAGTCTTCTCATAATTGCCTATTATACTCTTCCATCTGCATACATTTCTGCAGCCTATTTGGAAACCAGCTAGTGTAAGGTTGAAAGTGTTCAAGCCTGCATTTAGTATAAAACAAGTCCTTGGCTCAAACATTCAAAGATCCCCCTGGTCGTGCTTGAGATCGAGTCATACAGAATTCATTGTAGTAATCTAGTCCATTATTCAATAGCGACTTTTCTGACATAGTTCTGATAGAAGTGTATTTTAATGTCATTGACCTTTGATACGGAATCACATCAATTAGATCGTATGAATAAATTTAAATATAAAATGTAGGTTTTACAAAGAAAACAAGTGTATTTTTCATTACATTTTAGCCATTCTATTATTCAAGCAGAATAAACCTTAATTCTGAATATGTCTCACGAAAGGTGATACGTTTTTTTTATTAGAAGTGAACAAATATATATGTTACTAATATATATGTTATAATTTATATTCCACCAGTGTATCATTTCTTAATAGAAAATATTTAAAAAATCTTGGTTTATATTTCACAGATTGTATTTCCAACCATTTTAACAAAAATTGGTTGATCTATTTTAGCTTCAATATAATTTAACTTACGGGATATAAATAACAACAATCAAGTTGTTATTACTACACCATAAGTATTTGCTGAGGTAGTTATAATATTACACTTTACTAATAAATTGCATTTTATTGAAGATATAATAAAACAAATAATATAATTATCTTAGTAAGTTGTAGGTCCTTTTTCAAGTAATCTAAGTTCATCCAGATCATCATATTAAACATATTTCATAATGAAATAATTCTAAGCCGTCGGATTACATGTTCATTCAGTTTCAATGAATAGATGTCGCGTTAAATTATAACTTTTGTAATAAACTCAACATAAAATATTTTGTAAAGTATTTTTGGTCACATGAATAGGGCCGGTGGATAAAGTTAGTTGATAACGAGTCTATTCAGTGCAAAAAATTGCGTTAAATTGGAAAATCACTGAGCAGCAACATCTGAGGGAATTACGTTTCTTTCACTCTGCAAATGGATTTCAAGATATTTTGTAATATTATTACGGCTTCATAATACTTTAAGATTTAATAAAAAATGCATTTTTCGTTTACATTGAGTTGGTTGTTTTTTTTTATTTGTTCCTTGTGTTTATTTACTCAAACAAAAACAGCTCTTTATATGTGGAATCGAATAAATTGTATCAAAACATTATTATCTGATGCATAACTTAGGTCTTATAATAATCTTTTACGTTTAGGGTCATGGGTTTATTCCCTACGTAGTACAAACATTTTTATGATGTTATTTGTGTTTTATCTGTGGCTGGGTATTAAATAAAAATATTTAATTTATGTAGCGTGTTATGAACATCAGACAATTATATTGGTAATTCCTCTGTTGCCTGATACCTGCAACACAAGTGCTTTAAGCGACGTTCCTCACGGTCAGGTAAATGTAAGAGATGTTCTGTGAATTATTTCTATTAATTATTGGTTATTAATGACATGGTGATTAAAAGCGTATTTGAATGCAAAATAAAAAGACAAACACTTTTCCATGAACTCTGGAAGACTGAAACAAAGGATTGTGTTCTGACGGAGCTAAAGAGTTGTTTTTGTTGTGGAGAAACACGATGCCAATGAGTATCATGAAAATTTGGAGAACGCTATGCAGAAGCAGGTTTTAAAGGAATAATTCCATATGGAGGTGGCTCCATCCTATCGTCGCATAAGTTATAACACCGCGTATGTCAAAGTTAGCAACTTAATAATTAAGCCCAATAACAACATGAAATTACATTTGTAATGCTGCAGTAAACGTTTTATACTTTGTATTATATAAACGAAACCTATTTTGCACCAACTAAACGCACAAGCAACTCGTTTTAAAATGATTTTATAAAACGTGTGATATATATTTGTAGTTGAACAAAGTGTCAACATTTTACCTTACGCTATGTTAGAACGTAAGCGACGATATTTAAGGCAACCAACGCAGCGTTATCTCCGTATTAAATGAAACAATAATTCCAGGCAAACTTAATTCCATAGTACAACCAGCAGCTCTTTTAGAAGATTTTTATTTTTCCGGACGACAGACGTCTCACTGTTCTGGCGACATGAAAACGCACATGCACTAAGTGGGGATTCGTCGTTGTTACAGGCCAGTTCGTCGTCCTGAATTCAATTCAATTTGACGCATCTGTGATTTTTTAGAAGCAATCAGTGCAAACCACTCCACAAATAATCAAGGAGCTAAGAAGAATTGGAACATATTTCTTAAAATGTTATTGAAAAAGTTGTGATATTGCAAAAGGAGGTCATACTCAGTGTTATTATCTTTCATTATAATTAACTATATTTTATTAAAAAACTAAAAATAAAAATTGTATGGCAATACTGCCAGTATTTACATCACACATACAACAGTATTAATTTATAAGATTAAAGTATTTAGACAACGACAAATAGTTTAAAATCAAGTTAAATCGAAAATGTTGAATGTTTTGACAGTAATTCTTTTTTCATTTTTTTTAAATATAATACTATGTTCGCTTCCAAAACAGTTAACATAGTAGTAGGTAGAAAATAGCTTAACAAAAATGTAACCAACGCTTTTCGTTTCTCAAACCGAGTATAGCGCCAAAATATTTTACAGGGAAAAGACTTTGTTGGTATGAGCAAAACATTTTTTCGAGTACGCAATGTGCAGCGCACAAAAAATTGTATCCGTACAGCTGATGCAGGTTAGTCACTATTCAATGTATCGAGCATATGCGGTTTTCTAAGTAATTTCTGAAAGACTGAATTTTTAATACCTTTTTTTCGGGTAATCTAATTCTGGACTACCAGTCGTTAATTTTACCGGAGCTGGCTGTTTGATAGAAAGAATTATCATATCAGCTATATGGCATCCACTGCTGGACATAGGCCTCCCCAAGTAATTTTTATTAGGAGCAGTTGTACGCGGCCTGTGTCCAGTGTGATCCAGCGGTTTTAGGCAGATCGTCTGTCAATCTTGCGGGTGGATGCCCTACGCTGCGCTTGCCGGTATATGGTCTCCGTTTCAGAACCTTACAACTCTACCTGTAACACACATTAATAAAAAACTTTCGACTTAAGACACTGAGGTATGTCTGACGAAAAGATGTTTCACAGTTTTATGTTTTGTTTGAAAACAGCAATCCAACTCGAAAGTTGGTTCGAGTTGGATTCAGCAATTGACCTCTTTCTTGAAGTTGCAGTCAAAAATTTCAAGAAGCAAGCTCTCAATTAAAAATCCGGTGGATACAACAAGGGTATTACATAAAGTTTGGGTCTCTTCCATGTTGATTTTAAGACCCACCTGTTGAAAACTCGATTAAGGTCTTTGAGCATCGTGCTCAAATCTTCCATGGATTCTGCCATGACTTCAATATCGAGGGCAAATTGAAGATAAGTGAAGAATTCGTTATTAATATTAATGCCTTGTCATTGCCATTCCAGGAGCTTAAAAGCATTTTCCAAGGTGGCATTAAACAGTTTCGGAGATATGATTGACACACCTTTTCAGAGGAATCGCCTTCGAACTCTGCTTCTGAACTCAAACCAACATTGTAGCGTTGTCATACAAACACTTCAACACTTCGATTTACCAATAGTCAGGCACCACTGAAATGATCCAAGCACGTCTTAACCAAATCGAAGGCTTTCTCATAGTGCACATACGCCAAGCATAATGCCTAGTATACTCTCCTGTCTGTCTGTATAACTTGCTGCGGTGTAAAGATATGGTCTATGGTAGGTACGGTAGCCTTTTCGGAAACCGGCTTGTTCAGTAGGTCTCCACCACCACTTTCCTGTTCCACACTTATATCAATAATAAATACCAATATGAATTTATAAAGTCATACAATGGTTTAACAAAAAGACAACAGACAAATTACACTTTGTATTTACGTATACCTTAACATTTAATGGAGGAAACGTACGAATAATTCTAACATTGTGATATTTTAAAATATGTTTTCTTCGTTTATTTCAGCCTAAAAGGTCCGTGGAATAAAATGGAGTTAGTCTACACCATTTTTCATACAGGCGCTTTTGTTCGCAAGATATTAGTCTCCAAACTTGTTTGCTTTGTAATACAGCTCCCCTTCAGTAATTTTTCAAACAACGACGTCATGAGCATAATAAAGAAGCAAAACTTTTAAATCATCATATGAAAGTTAAAAGAATATCAATATATAAGTTAGTTCAAACAATATTTTATAATCTACATGGATACAACAGTAACTTCAATACCCCCTGAAATGAAGGGCTGTAGTAAAACTATAATAATTTTACTTTAATATAAAAATTTATTGTAAAAAGAAACTACTATCGGCTGTGTCAATTGGTGACTAAACAAACATAATTGGGAAGGAATAGACACTCGAGATTGAGAGATAAACAAAATATGCAGACGAGCAGACTATCCAGTCTGGAACCGCACAGCCTATTTCAAAATATCACAAATAATATCATCTTCTTTGATATACAATAATACAGTCAATGTGCTATGATATCTTTAAGTCACAAGGTAGTAGATGCGCAAGTGATGTTCACTATAACAAATATGTGTTACCTGTCAAAACAGGCGAAAATTTTGTACTAAATCGAAAAAAAATATTCCGAAAACAATTAGTTATGTAAAATGAGTATAATGCTCTTACACATTTTACATAACTAAAATCGTTTAATGGGCTGTTTTATATTTACTCTTGACTTTATAAACAACTAAAAGTCAAATTCAAAAGACTAATAAATCATAGGTTCTTTCATTTATCTTAAATCTTGCGCACTAGCGGATGTATTCCTTGACTATTATTGGAAAGTATCTTAAACAAAGCACTATATTGTTTGAGCAAATAACATCACAATGAACTGGACATGCGTCTTGATCCCGAGCACAAGTACGTAAGTTATAGTACGTTCTGTTTGTGTAGTTCTCAGTTACTCCAATTCAATCTAATTTTAGTAATTTTCTGTCAATTTTTATAATTCAAATCATGTAGTTCACATTAAATTGTATTCATCTATTGCATTCATATATATGCAGATTGCTTGGAGGAACTTTTTATTTTGGCAATTTTGCTTATTGTACTAATTTATTTATAGTCATTTGATTTACGAGGTCATTGATACCAAATAAGAAATATTAATATATACAAGTTCTCGGAATAACTTTTCTCGTTGTTCTTATTAGATATATTTGTCAGTCTTAAATATGAACCGATGAACAGGTTATTAAAAAAAGAAAATCAAATGATTATTACAATATAAGACTACTCTCAATAAAAAGAAAATATAAGGTAGTTCACTTATAATGTTCTTTTTATCGTTTGTTGCAATCATCATACCAGTCATTAGAAGTCTGCTGGCCATGACATCACCAAAAAGGAAGAATTTTGCCCATAATTGCTGCGCTAGGCAAGTTTGTTGGTAATTTTTCACGATGTGGATCCTGTTGATCATCCTCGCCTAGTGCATTTATTTTTGATGGATATACCAGCTTAAAATTAATCAATTAATAAATACCATCATTAATACCTTAGTCGCCTCTAACGACACCTGAGCCTGAGAACTATTCTACTCTGCCAGTACGGCAAAACCATTCTAAAACAACATTTTTCATATTACTTCTTCACTCATTTCTTGGTTTAAAAAATAGTTTTACCTACCTACGTTTATTACGAAAGTTTATCCATTGCACAATTATTTAAATGATTTACAATCGCATCTCATGAAAAAATAAGCATGTTGTCTTACAAATATCATCAAATTGCTCTAGGTATTCAAAGTATGTCTATCAGTCAAAGTATTCTTTTTTAAATTGCCGTAAGCTGCCAACCAAGTGGAATAGTATATTTTTCCGTAAACCAGATATCGTAACAGACAACTAAGGCACCGGATCCGATAGATTTAACGTAGCTACAATTCATCAGCATGGGCAGCAAAATTTCCGCCGCGAAGCCAAATATTGCCAATTTTCCCCTTATATCGGGCCCGTGTTCAGCAGTGGAAGTTCTAAGACTACTATGATGATGATTTTATTAGAATTTAATGCGTAACATCTTTTATTTTCTGATGAAGATGTCTGTATATTTTAAATAGGTAGAAAATAAAGCTACATGTATTCATTGTACCAAATGTACTCGTAAAGACAATAGAGATCTTGTTTCACTGGTTCCATACAGTATCGCCCAAGGCATTCTTCTTAAACATTTTGTAAAACAAACGCAGATATCAGCGAACCTTCGGACATTGTTTACTGCTGCTTTCAAATTAGCCTTTGAAATTAAATTTCTGTGCAGATCCAATTCACAAACTTGTTGAACAAATATGAGTTAGGTAACAACCGAATTTATCGTATTGCCCGATGTTTTGGTTCTGAAGCTTAATAAATGACTCATCCGCTGTGGATGTTTCAATAATTAATATAGTATATGGTTAAAGTATTGTTCGGAAATGCCAATTTCTAATTAAATAGTGAACAATTATGATTGCCCATAAAGGTCAAGAACGTTGGCTGAAACATAAGGGTGGCGCATTTGATACCCGCATCAACTTAATATTATTATTTGTGTATATTTCTGGATTTTGACGTGACAACGTCTTATAAATTGGTTTGCCGGGTGACACTTCAAGAAACTGCGTTACGCTCCGCTCACGTTATGCGCACACAATGAGAGCGAGTGAGAGGCACGCGTCCCTCTCACTCGCTCTTATTGTGACGTGTGTTACGCAAATGTATTGCAAGTTATTGTATGTATATTTGTATATAAATACGTATGTATGTGTAAAGGTAAAAATAAAATTTTGTTAATATGAAATTCAGTGCGAGATTCTTTGTATAAATTAATGTTTTAAGAATAATTCTTTGTATAAATAAATGTTTTAAATTGTTACTATTATTTCATCCTTATTCCTACTATACGAATGAATATTCACATTAAAATTATTATTTACCACATTATTTTACCACTCAAAGTCGTTGTCACGTAAAACTTTCGCCCGTATACCGACTTTACAGGCAACCAATTTTTTTTTCTTTATTATGTTATGTTGCTGCCAGATTGTTTTTATAATACTTGTTGTTTTTTATTATTACCTACTACTATTTATATTTATTTATATATTTTTAAGTTTTAAGTGAAAAAATGTGACTACTAAAGTAAGTCACATTTAATACTTCAAAATCATTAGCACACTACTTAGTAAGTAAAGCCTAGTAAGTCCTGTTCATAAACCTAAAGAATAATTTATAAAAACAGTAGAAGCTCTATTAAGAATGAATATAAATTTTATTATTTTTATTTTGGTAAACTTACAAGCTACCACTTTAAGTGGTAGCGTATTCATAGTCTTCATGGATGCTCGTTTAATCAATAACAAACTTTTTTACATAATATGCACTCAGTAATTTCACTATACTGTCACCCTTCTGCCTCTGTTTGGCAGATCAAATTGACGTGTGTGAGGAACCAATGACACCACCACCTTTGTATATGATCTACTACTTCAATTTTCCAGTATGTTGCGTTTTAAACAGACTATTGTTATTTCATTCTTTCTTTCTTTCACTCATTAAATAAAACGATTCGGGGTATATTTTTTGTTCGTTCTGAGTGTGAACTTGTGGGAAAGACTAGTGATATTTTAAATTTTAAATATATACTGTTATATTATGCATTCAGAAAAATATCAATACAATTAAATTGAATGTATTTAAATCAATTTAACTTAAATACATAGTTATAACAATTACAGACTTATTGCCTATCAATTAATCTTTAGGGATATACTGAAAATAACATGAAAATTAGAACGGGAATTATGAAGCTAATTTTTCTTTATTATTTAAACCTATAAAAAATCATTGTCAGGTCACTACTAAAACTTGAATTTGATTTAAGTTATCGATCGACTAAACGTACATGTATTTGGGTACCCACAAGGTGGACATCAGTCACCTGATCTGACTAAAGTCACAGAATCGCGCTGGATGCAGGCCGCATTCAACCAGGTCCTATATTAAATCACTTGGAGAGACCTTTGTCTAGCAGCTGATGGCTTGCGGTTGACATCAAGAAAAAAAATTAATGAAAAATATTTATCTGTTTAAAAATAAAGTGACCAGTACCTCCTTTTAAACTTAATGAAGCCGGTGCCAAGAGATACCGCTCTTCCAAAAAGATAGTCGTTTTATAATTTTATATAATAGAAATTGTGATGGTAATTTGTGTATTTGTGTTAGAGTGCGTGTGTGAGAGAGAGAAAGAGAGAGTATGTACGTGAGTGAGTGACTACGTGTGTGTATTAATCCAATAGTGCCTCAATCTCTTCATATCTTTTTGGTTCCAACCAGTTTGCCAGTATTTTTCACAGACAAGAAATTTTATATGATATATACCTATGTGGCATGACATATGATGTTTATGATGACATATATTAGAACTGTTCAGTATTGCATTATCTGATTTGCAGCACATGGTCTTGAGCTATTGAAAGTGTAAAATTGAATAATATTACCACTTATACGAGCAAATAAAAACAATATTTTTTGTTTCATAGAAGCTGTTATGGTTGGACTTAGTAGTTTTTATTACGTTATATAATCCGGAAAATCTCCCCAATAAGTATCTTGGTGAGCGGTTGCCGATAAAAGCTGGATCAGCTCCTGTAATTGGCCTGATTTAAAAGCGCATTGAAAGGCTCCCAAATACGTTACTTAATTAGATCTTCAAACAAGTATTTAGGATGAAAATGTTGATAAAGAATAGTTTGTTTCTGTCGGAAGTATATTATAAATGATTTGAAAATCATTTGACTGATTGCAAATTTAAGTAACATTTATGAGACTATTGTTACTATTGTCTTTTTAAATATGCTTTTAGTTATTTCTAACATTATTTATGTAAAGATAATATGATATATATTAAGTAAACTATCCCATCATCAATCACCTCTTGATCCCATTAGTGCATAAAAAGCATTGGCGATGACCCCCATATAAGGTCGCATTATACTCAAAGTAGACCCCATACAGAGATCTTCTGCATTGATTTCTTGCTCTTACCTATTTCTACCTCAAAATATGTGTTCCAATAACCAAATATGGTTAATAAAATACTATTACATTTGTTTCCATTTTATTTAATCGAACCATCTTTATATTATAATAGTATGCTTTAGACATTTAAAAATATTAATCATTATCATCACAACAGCCATTGGAAGTCCACTGTTGGACAAAATCCTCCCCAAAAAAGGGGAAACTTAGCGCATAATTGCCGCGCTGGGTAAGTTTTGGCAATCGCAAAGCGCAGCTTTCACGATGGGGATACTGCAGGCCTTAACAGCCCTGTTGCAATTAAGCTATACTAAAACGAAAGGATATAACGCTATCTGTCGGTTCTTGAACCTTAGTCGCCTCTTACGAAACCTGGTACAGAGGGAGGTACTAATCTACTCTGCCGGTACCTCTCAGCACACATTACAAACGGTACACACTACACTTAGTCACATTTATTATTGTTATTTTCACGAGAACGAAAAATAAACGGGAGAAAATGCAAGGCGTATAAATTTATTTGTCTTAGATTATATTAGCATTTATTTTCAATCCGAAAGTTATTTTATAATAACATTGGAGACACGCAACTGCATGCATTTCAGCGAGTTCATTAGCAGTCGAGAATGAGTCGACAACTTGAGCTAAGTTGATTACGTTCAAGTCGCGATTCGCGGGACTTGTCGGAAAGCTTATTGCAACCGGGTCCTCGTCATTAACATTTCTGATCAAGTTTTGAACTAAAGAACACTACTGCGGCGTTGGTACGTATTGTTAATTCGGGGAATTTATTTGTAGTATATTTACTAAAAAACGAACATATAGAATCACATAACTGTGATTCTGACTGACCCGATGGCGCAGATGGTAGTGATCTTTGTGCAGGTTCGATCGCCACTCAGGACAAATATTTTTATGATTTTCATGATATTTGTGTTTGTTCTATGTCTAGGTTTTTAATATATTTTTTTAAGTATTATATTTGTGATTCTTCTGCTATCAGATGTCCATAACATAAGTGCTTTAGGTGACTTATCTGGGAGTCAGGTTAGTGAATGAGATATCTGAATTTATTTATTTGTATTCAATCAATTTAATCAAGGTGTAATTAAAATGTGTATTGGAGGAATAATATGTTATAACCCTATTTCAGATGTATGTTACTTTTCTTATCAATGTACATCTTATAATATTGTTTGTTTTTTATATCATATGTATTTATTGCGTTTATTTACACAAATATTTACGTAACGTTTATCTATTTTGTATTTATATTGATTGCACCGCTATATATATTTCTGTTTTGTGTAATGGTTGATTGGGAGATAATGCCAACAGGTAGTCAGTCCGCCATTTGTACATATTGTAATGTTTTGTTCAATAAAGTTTAATAAATAAATAAATAGCAACTTAACTTATACTTGTTACAAAAGTATATTGGCATACGTTTATGATCATACTCTATTCCGATTAAAATCTTGTTGAAGAAAATAAGGATTTTTTTAACGTTGAATGGTGGTATGAGGTGACATAAGGTAATGGTATTGAGGTGACATACAGTGTTTTTAGCGCTAATATAATAAAGTAGCTAATTTGTACTTATGTAACTACACAATAATGTACTTTGATAAGTATAATATTCACGCAGACCGTGAGAGTCCTTCTTTCCGGTCTTTTTATGGCAGGCACTCTTGTACATCATTTGGGTCTTTTCCTTCAGCTCCACTTATTATCCTAAAATGTGTACATCATTAAAATAGCGTAAAGTACATTTGCAAGGGATATCACATTAAAAAATCCAATTGTATGTCAAAATATATATATTCAGCAACCATACGATGAACAAATACAAATGCTTTTCACATAAACGTTTGTCCTGGGTGGGCGACGGTCCAACAAGTATTGTCGCATAAGGTTAAGACAGTACCAAATGTACTCGCGGTCTCTACGTATTAATGTTGTTAAACTCTTTCTAATTCGAATGATTTAATTTTTCTTTCTTACAAAATATAGGATATGTAAGGGCATTTGAATTGCCACTTAAAAACCCACTGGTCTTGCTGTGCATCATGCCTAGACCGTGAAGAGTTACGTGTGCCACTTCAACTGGTAGTGAACATGTTGGTGTCAGTAGGACCAGCTGTCAAAAACAGAGAATTATAAAAAGAAATAAAGTAGACTTCGTGTTATTAAAGCTAAGTGCATGTTGAGCATCAATAAGCATCAAGTCCTGACAGAAAAAAGATAGATCTAGAGTTTGTTACTCTTAAAAATGTGATTTTTTATTTACAGTACCTTTATTGCTCCTAGTTCTTATAATACCATTGAAATGTTAGCATTTACCTGCGCCTGTTTCGCTTTGTTTGGCGCGAAAACAAGGAACCAATCTGAGTTGGAGGAGAAGGCGTTATCCCCTCTTTATTCATCCCTTATTTTTGGTATTTACTGTGTGTTTTTGAAATGTTTTCAATTAGCACTTGCATGACGCAGTAATTGGGGAGGTTTATGTTTATGTTCTCTCTCAGTGAGAAGGAAAGGAATATATTAATTAAATGTTCACACAACATCTTATATATTGACCTGACACCGTGGTAAATTGCCTTTAAAAGTAGAGGCTACCAAGTTTGAGTAAGGTATTATATACAAATATAATACCTTACTCAAATACATATCTTTAACACCCAGTCACATTATAAACACAAATATCATTATATTTTTCCTGGGTGGGGATCGAACCCACATCCCTTAGCACATAATATAGGAACACTACCATCGGGCCCGTCAAAGGAAAGGTCTATGCGGATTATGAACGCGACTCCCACTTATCTCGATATGAGCTGAGAATACTTCTGAGGGATTTTAGTTCGGGCTGGTCGATTTTCTCCGAAAGGCCAACGTACCAACATATACATAATTGAAGTCAGGTGTCATTTGGGCAATAAAAATTACCTGCGTCAAAAACTTTCCCTGGGTAAAGTATAAAATTCCCGCGTGTTGGTCAACAGGTTGTAATTAACGCATTTATTGTACTTATAGCGACGTTTTGAATTTGCAGCCTCGCTTTACCGTGTTTTAAATGATGCAGGCGCATGTCTGCCATACGAGGCGTGTTACTCTGAAAAACATAAATGATAGCACACGGACACCCATATATATATATTTTTTCTTACCCTTCGCCCAACCGGGTTTCGATAATAACGCAAACAACAGTTTTCTAGCACATTCGAGTACGTGTAAAACAAATAAGTACAATTTTTTATTCTGGCTAGCTTTTTTGGATCTTGTTGCACAAACTGAAGACAAGATTGTGATTGCAGAAACGCCAGGCCTCGATTTACTATGTTTCTCAACCTTAATGGATCTGCACATAAATGGAAATGATGTATTGTTTTTTACTGCTATAATTCATTGTTTGTTTTCCGATTATAGTCTTGTTACACGCTCAGTTAGTGGGTCAAGACTACCTCCTGATTTTGTTTAAATATAATCAAACTTTCGAGAATTCGATTAATTAGTGGGTTAAATGGCTGCTGTAAATATCAGTTAAACTAAACTAATAGACCAGACTGTATGGTTATCCGTAATAAGCAACTTGTTAATAGAATATCGAAGCAGTTTTTTTTTCATATTACAGGAAAAGAATCTGGCAAAATTTTTTGATTCTGTTAATATAATTTTTATTTCTATGTAACGAAAAACTGAAACTAGTAATAGGTATATAAAACAGACCTAGAAATAGAAATTTACTTAAATTTTATTAGAATAATTATACTTCATTATAACAGAATTATGTACAAATTTGAGTACATGAATATTTTTATTTAGTTGATCTTTACTGTATACTAAGCAAGTATTATAAAAATGTGTAATCATTTTATAATTTCACCATGTAAGAAGTATAAATTTACTAGTATTAACAAGTGGGTATATATACTAATGTGATATAATCATATGTGTAAATGTGATATACTTATTTACTGTTGCACTGTCACAGACAAATTAAAATGCAGTAAACGTTTGAATTTAAATTTACCTACAACATACTTTGTTGCAATTGTGTCATCATGTATCTCAGACTGTAACTTTTTTCCATGCCGCTAAATAAAAATAAATATATACAACTGTGACTATGACAAATAAGTGATCAAATGTCAATTACCGCATGAGAATAATTACGTTAAATTAACAAGCGCAGCGTAGGGCGTCCACCCACGAGATGGACATGCGATCAGACTAAAACCGCAGGATCGCGCTGGACACAGACCGTATACAACCGGTCCTATTGGAGATTACTTGAAGAGCCTTATATTCAGCAGTGGACGTCTTATAGCTGCTATGCTGATGACGATGATCTAGTAGTTTTATTGTTTCACTTACACTTTCACTATTCCCATCGCAAAGAATTCCAAGTATTAAACTAATAAATCGGTGATAAATAAGTTTACTACTTGAATAGACGAATAGTAAAGTAATCATGTAAACCGTTTGATTTAACTAAATTAAATTAACAATTAAAGTATTGATACTTACTAGGCGTAAAAAAATCATATACAAAAGACACAGTTCCGTTGGCCCATTCACTGGGCCAATCAGATGGCAAACTCAGATCGGTAGCTAAAACAAATTTATTCAATAAAACGGAAATTCATTTACAAGGAACGTTGGGAATTATTCAAACAGAACGTTTTAAACGGACCGTTAGAAGGTCGAGCTACCGAAATAATTAAGTCGAAATTACAGAATAAAATAAACAGATTTATTGTCAAATTTCCGCTCTTGTACAATTGTGATTTGTTTCGAAACTTCATGTTCAGTTTACAATGTCGAAAGAATAGGTTTATCGGTAGGTTTATGTTTCTTGTGTAATTCAAGTGTTAACTGGCATTTGCTCACAACTTTGCCTGTATAGATTTCAGTTGCAGGTTATTCGATTTAAGATTTATTAACACTAAATCAATACTTAGTATAAAATTAAGTTGCTTCCCGCTGTCAGTCTGTCCCTATGTATAGGGACAGACAGACAGCAGAGATCTAAGCATACATGCTTAATAGATCTTAATAACTTCGCAACAACTTTGATGCAGTTAATTAAAATTGGTTTATATCTTTTATACATTGATCATATAGTAGAGAAATACTGATAATTTTAGATGATTTTAATGTGTTATCGCAAGTAAGAACATTTTTTTACGATTATATATATCGCGAACGCGTGCTGAATCCGACAAAGTATATCAAAATATTGTACCATAGTATCGTATAACTTAAGAAAATCTACATAAAAACACGCGTTCGTATAAGTCTATCTCTTAGAGTTAATTCACAATAACCAGATATTATTCTCATTGAACTCGTGCCAAGCCGGGCGGGTTGTTTGTTTGATATAAATCAGTCCAGTTTTTCAATTGTGATTTAATTAAGACAATTGACATTTGATATACATCCAACGGTGAATTTCCTACTGATATCACGATGATTAAGATTTTAGAAGATTTATTGGGTATATAATATTTGGGTATATAATAATTATAATATATTATCTGTAATAATTAAATGGGTAACTCTTGGAAAAAACGTTTGGAATTAAATAATATTATTTCAAATTGCAATAACTTTTTATAAACTCTCCTAGTATATTCTGAATAACTAGTGACAACAATGAAACGGTCAGCACACTATAATAATTAATGTTGTTCCTCGACAGGCGCCAAGAGTTGGGGGTTCGATTCCCCCTCAGAGCAAATATGGTGATATTTGTGCTTATTCTGTGTCTAGGTGTTAAATATGTAATTAAGTATTATATTTGTGATGTCTTTTTGCGGATTAGTAAGTTGAAGTGACAGTGGGCAGGGCAATTCTTGCGCAGAACCGATGACCGATGGAGTAGTAAGGTTCTAGAATGGAAACCAAGCACCGGCAAACGCAGCGAAGGGTATGGACAGACAATCTACTAACCGCAGGATTGTGCTGGACACAAGCCGCATACAACCGGTTCTATTGGAAATTCCTAAAGGCAGGCCTATGTCCAGCAGTGGACGTCTTATGGCTAATATGATGATGATTTGTGATATTTAATGTCCGAAACACAAAGGCTTTCAGCAACTTACCACAGCGTCAGATGTGTCAAATTTCAGGTGCTTAGGTTACAAAGAGGTCCAAAGTATTCGCTTCACGTATTTAATATACAGATATCGATTACGTTCCGAACTACATTTAACATTACAGATGACTTGACATATACATATATCATTTTAAAAAATCGTAAGAAAAAATAATAACCCTACTTTATGTTCTATTACTTAGGTTCATTGCTGCATACCCTTTTACTTTATAAAAGATGCAGTAATGGATTAGCAGAGCTTTGCTGTTTTACCGGCGTTCCCTGTGTGAACAACGAGAATAATAAATAATAAAAGTAGCCTATTTTACTCCTTTTAATATCAGCTATCTTCCTGTAAAAGTAAAAATCGGTCCAGTCGTAAAATAAATTAGTTATTTGATAACGCGCAACTGCAATGTAATCGCAAAAAACAAATACGACATTATCATTGTGCATTTATTATATACATATTAACCATCCTCTTAAAGTATTGCTTATAAATAAAACCGCATCAAAATCCGTTGCGTAGTTGAAAAAGATCTATATATACCTGTTGGCAAATAGGGAAAAATAACTGTTTTATATGTATTATAATCCTTAACATCTTATAAGAAAGTGTTGAAGCAGTGGCATGACAATAAAATTCGTTGAAAGTTTCGAATACAACCGTTCATTGTCTTTTAGCTGAAAATTTAATTATCTACGAAACGCACAACAGGCTACAACTTATTTTTAATTTAATTTTGAGACAAAAATATCTTCCGACAAGTCCATCAGTTCAACTTATCATCAATATCGGTACAATTACGAGACAATAAGGCTACGTGACGTTAAGGTAAAAAAAGGAAAATTACAAGTGAAACTTGGCTCATTTGTTTCTTTTTTGTACTTACAAAAATTTTTGTAATGCTCGCATATCTACCTGTTCGACTACCTTGTACTCTTTGTATACTATATACATACATCACGCCTGTATCCCATTGGAGTAGGCAGAGACAGCGGATATCCACTTGCTACGATTTGACAGACCTCTCTTGCTTCTTTTACTCGCCTTAGCCCTTTCAATCAAGCATTTTTGTTCTTAGTACTTCTGACCTAGCCCTTTAATAATACAAGGTCAAGATATGTTCGCCTAGGTTAGGTTAGGTTAGGTTATTCTTTAGCAACTCTTCTATTTATTTTCGCTCATTGTGCAGTTAGTGCATTCGTGCAGTCATTCTACTATCATCCATACTTTCTATAGTAAGACTATTTCAGCATTCCTTTCTCTATTATTGTCACAATATCATCTTTCATACCACATTGAATTCGTATCATACTACACTTTAATCTATCTCTCAAACTCACATCATTTGTGGTATCAAAGTTCTCTTATTTCAACAGCATTTATTCTTCTTGCGTGGTTCTTCTGTCATACCCAACATTTACTACCATATGTCTGTATTCTAACCAATACGCTTCTATGAGTTGTGTTTTCCCCGAACAACCAAGGCGATGCTATACATCTCTGCCTGACACTTTCATAGATAATAAACCAATCAGAATATACACCGTTTAGTCTATAAAAATGCAATACAACTTTTTCAAGGCACTGAATAGCTATTTTGGGCTATTTTACATATTATTCAAGGACTATATATTCAAGGCTGTTTTGGTACCATTGCCTTTTTAAAAGATGAGCTACGTCATTGCCAACCTAATGAATTGTAATTATTATGTAATTTTAATGCCTTTATCACCGAAATACAGCAATGCGAACACTGTTGATTGACGGTAGAAAAAGGTGAAAGTGCGGTTCCAATGCTCTTTGTATGAGGTATCTCCAGTAAATATAATTGGTCCATTATAATGATCTAAATCAATTGAAAATCTTCCTCCATGTAGTACCAAAGAAAATACGTAATAGGTTAATAGTTTCAGCTAATAAAAATAAATACGTAGCATTCAAGGATAATTGCATAACACCAATAATTAAACTGCGGATAAAACACGACTGTTCACTTAGACCTCAAATCTAAATTCAGGGCAAAGTAGACTGAGGTAACATTAAAAAAAATACGACAAGCTAGATCTGCTACGAATAAAATGATATATCTTCTGAATTAGACAGTTTGAATCATTTTCTAGAGGAGAAGTAAAGTGGTCATATTACAACGTGCGGTGAACTAATGCTAGCTGTATTTGTCTTGCTAACCACAAGTTCTGATACGATCATGAACAGATAGCGGTTGTTAGGTTTGCAAAGAGATATAAAATGAATAACTAATATAACTTGTCTTGCAGTTTGCATTACGTATACTAATCATTGCACTGTAGATTCAACATTTCCCGGAGTAAGTAATTCTTTAAAACAGTTTTATAAGCCATCTGCCAAATACTGCCGACGAGCAGTACTGACTGATTTGGCATGCAATGTACATAAAAAGGTTTGGCGCAACGGTATGAATTAAAGACACTGAACTGTAGATACGACCTCAATCACCGCTTTATTTTGGCTTGGAGCACATTATATATATAGAAGTGGTAAGTGTGTTTTACTACATGATGTATGAATGTTCTTCACTCTGGAACGACTCAATACGGATGAGCACAGGACAATATTTGGTCCGGACAGTATTGATCGTCTTGAATAACAAATAAGCTTCTTTTTAACCGAACAACTCCCCGGAGTTCATCCAAAATGAAATATAGAGAACAGACCTCGCGGAGTTTGGGGTGCAAAATATTTATATATGCATATAAAAGATTGATTCTGAATCCCCTGATTTTATGACACAAAGGGTTTAGTATTGTTATTCTAAAGAAATACTGTTTATTTTTCCTTAAAAGTCTTTTTTCAACAACATAATTTAAATAAAATATATATTATTTTATTATGGCAGGACAACGTCTGTGGAGTCATTACTAGTCGTTTTACGCCGTAATGAAAATGTTAGTATCAATTAATTTTATAAGTAGACAACGTATTGTATGTTAAGTAAAATAAGAAAAAAACTTCCTTTCAAATATTATTATCGCTTAATAATATTTCAAAGGAAGTTTTCTTTTAAAATGAAATAAATACGTTAAAAATCGGTACATAAATAAAAAAAAGTCTTAACTTGTGAAAGCCTTATCATATCAGCCATTAAAAATCCACTGCTGAACATAAGCCGAGGGTCAAGAAAGTGAAAGTAAGTGCGTTCGTGGTGGCAATCACAGGCGAAGCTTTGTGACGGAAATGCCCGCGCATTTGAGATACGCCGTTTTGGGTGGATATACTAACATAATCTTACATGTGGTCGACCTCATACAAATGCGCCAATAAACAGTGTTCGAGTTGCTGTGTTCCGGCGTAAAAGATGAGAGAGGTAGTGAAATCACTAGGTATCTGACGAAATGTCCTCAAGCCAGGACAAGGTTGGTAACGCGTTTGTCATATTACATGAGTATATAGGCTTCTGTGACACTCTCTATCATGCAGACTGTATGCGCGTAGACCACCCTGGTCTAAAAAAAACTGGCGGTTCCGGTACCTTAGTCGCCTCTTACAACACCTGGCACTTGGAGAAGCAAAGGAAGAGGGACAAAGATCGCTCCACCGGTAACGTATGCCTGCGTCGTCTTACATTTGAATGCATGGCACTTGTAAGTAATTAATCTAAAGATGTTCAGCGAAGCCAATCTTGAAAGTTTTTATGATTTTTGCTGCAATTATAATATTATAGTATAGTTACTAATATTTATGTGTATAATTGTATTGTATCACGATGTTTGTTCAGGGTGAATTTCTAAACTACTAAACTGATTTTTAAATTATTTTTCATTAGGGGTAGAGATAGAGATATAGATCCAATTTAAGAGACAGGGTACTTTAAATCTTAACTCACAGTTGTAAATTTTTTTCATGATACACTCGTATAGTTAAGACAGGACAACGTTTAAGCTAGTTTCTAATAAAGTCCTACCCAAATAAATATATATAGATATAGTCATGGGTTTTTCGGTGTTTTTTGGTTTGTCTACCAAAAAGACATCAGTCATTCATATTTTTTATCTGCAGATAATAGTTCAGACGGTTCGCGGAAAAAATACGAGACAGTCATTCATCATACATTCATCCAACCATCTTCCTAAGTTGTGAGTTCCTTAGAAGTAAAAAAAAGTTGTCATAATAAATTATGCTCCCAGTTCATTTTAAAACAAACTTTGGTCAGCTACAGTCGGCAGCTGCAATGCGGCAATTGATTGTTCATTGGAAGTAGATTTAGAGTGAATTTATTTTACTACTAAGTCAGACGTTTAAAACTGCGCTATAAGAAAAGATCTATAATACTAAATTTAAATTTCTAGTATTTAATTTCTCTCATGTTCCTTATAAAACTCATGACCTTATAAGGAACATGAAAAGCTTAGTTTTCTTTTTATATTCTGGGGTCGATCCCCACCCAAGACATATTGTGTGTGTAATTTTTTTATTATAATTTTGGTATTTGTATAAGAGTTTAACCTCTACCTACCGTCGTATACATATATTCGTTACATCCACTACTGGTATAATGATATCTTTTTGTCAGAATAGAGAAACTTAGTTAGAAATTGTACAGATCAATTAAGATTATTTCAATCGCATAGCTTCACTTAGCAAAGCAAAATTGAATCTTATTGGTTTTTGACGATCTTATTTACACAAACAACTTTAATGAAATCCTGGAAATGGAATATATGTGCTTTCATTTCAAATTAAACATTAAATAGTCAACTTTCAATTGCTATTACGGTGTACAAATAAAATGCATTACTTCAAAGTTTCTTTTTACTCCATTATCCTATAAATATATAAGAAATGTAAAGAATTACCTATATTTTAAATTCTGTATCACTAGGTTGATTACTGTTATTCTAAACATTTTTGTTAGCGGGTAAAAGTTGCATAAGAGTACGTAAAAGAATAATATATGTCCTAAAGAATGGATATGCATTAATGATAAAACCCTCAAGGTAAAATTATTATCATCATCATATCAGCCATTAGAAGTCCACTGATAGGCCTCCCTGTGAAAAAGAGAATTTTGCTTAAACTCTATCTCTGTTTGAGCACTAACCACTATGTTCTTGTTAATTAATGGAAACTAAAATTTCTGTTTTACATTCTAAAAATAATAGAGAAACCAAGCGAATAGTACTAATAGAAAAACTAAAAACTTTTGTTTTTTATTTTTGCTTTCCTGATGATCCTACTTTCGATAAGGTTATTAGCTTGCAAGTAGCCAGAACCATTTACATAACGAAGGAGTAATATAATAAGCTTTAACTACTCCTTCTTTGGAACAGAATTATCTTTATTTAATTTTAATTAATATTTATGCCTCACCAATCTGCCTTTAAATAAATTTATTCAGTACTTTTATTTCTTTGAACAGTGACATCCTGTAAATATTATAATTGCGTAAATTTACATTTCCTCGTAATCTACTTAATAAATTTTAATGGACTTTAGCGATAATTAAAATTAATATATCACAATAATAAAAAGTCGTATGTGCTTGTGATAAATATAATATCGGCTTTAGGCAGTCACGTAATTACAACAGGAAGACAACAATAGACAGCTTTAGTTTTAGAAATTACTGGTCCAGTGCGGAAATTTATTAGTGCGATGATTATTATACATATAAATTTGATTTAATAACTTGACTTCAAGTCAAAGTACTAAATATAGATAAAAATTTATCTGGTTACTTTACTGAGAAGTTCACTTTACTGAGAAATTATAAAATTCCAAAGATTCACCAAAGTAGATGCCCGCTAATGTAAGCTATATCGTTGGGGGCCAATCTCGCCGACGTAAGGCTAATGAATAATTTCTTGTTCCAAAGAGTGTACCGCTTTGACTGCGGAGCATGCCGAGACGGTATTTAAACTTTGCGGTCTTTCTGCTAATAAAAGCTCGGTGTGCAGCACTGTTTGGAATAGAATACAATTTTTAGAATGAAAAATTTATGCAAACGATTCTTCTTACTTACTTAAGATCATCAAGATAACCTATATTATTGTTTTTAAAATAATATTAATGATAAAAGACTAGGAGGATTGTAAGTACATATTACATAAGTAGTATTATATATTGTTAATTAAATATTTGTTATATATAGGTAAAGAAAAATGTTTAACTTCATGCAAAATGTTAACTTGTCTGCGAGCACAGGAGAATAAATAAAATATACGTGGACCATAATTTTTTAGGCAATAGTTCCGAGCAAGTAATTTATAGGAAAAAAACTTACCTAAGATCAGACAAAGTAAAAGTAATATAACTTTTAAAAAATATTGAATTAATTAATTGCGCTACAGAAATTGTGTTTATATGGATATGTTGTGATATCAATCTATATATATATATAAAGAGAATCTGACTGACTGAAATGTCAACACAGGGCCTAAATAATTAGAGTTAATAACTTGAAATCATTTTAATAAGACAGGGTTTTTGAAAATGTATCCCCTTATAAACGAGGTAATACGTGGGTGCAAAGTTAGTATGAAACTTTGACTAACTTCAAAACTATTTTTGAAGTTATTCAAATATAATTCGGTATAAAGTTTCTTCATTGAAAGTCATTAAACATGTGTAATTTTTTTTTTCGCAAATCATCCCTTTAAGGCAGAAAAGAGGGTGGGTGCAAAGATAGTATGAGAATTCGACAACTTAATGTAGATTTAGCTTCGGGGTACTGCTAATATGTAATAAGTTTATAGCCTAGCGCTAGTATTTTGACTGGTGCTTAGAGTTAGTTCATTGTTCAAATTACGTTACATTAAAAAGACAAGTCAATAAACATTCTTAATTATTTCAAAACGAAAATATAATAAAAATATATATGTGCAATAAATTTATGTATGCAATGTATGTATGTGTGTCGACAAGAATAATATTGTTTATTCACTTTTTTTTTCTTTCTAGTACAAGCTCTTTGAAGCGACGGTGGCAAGTCATTCCAAATTTTGTCTGCGGCAAATTTTAAGCCCTCTGTGAAAAATACCGTCTCGTGTTTGGGCAATACGACCATTGTTCTCTGAAGGCTCTTAAAGGTTTTGTAGTAGCATTCTTTACCCATTCTATCTGTTTCAAAAGGTAACCTGGTTTTTGGAATACGATAATATTACGGAGTGTTATGTTTAAGGGTTGTTGTGTTGTTTTAGAATTTCAAATATTTTTGTTTCTTATTTTAGATTTATGGCTTTTAAGCCTTCTACAAAGAACTTAAGGTCCGCTTGAGAAGTTACAGCTAATACAAAATATTTCAATTATAAGATAATATTAATGTCCAGAAAGTATAAATTGTTACTATAAAGAAAGCTTCCCTGACATTTTACTGAAGAACTGACTTCCCTGAAGTTTTATATGTATGTTCAATGGCATATTTTCTCATTTAATACCAAGATTTTTGAATTGCTAAACTCACGGTACTGGTTCATGTATTACAGTATATTCTTGGGTCTTATTCAATACTGATGTTGGTAACGTTGAATTATAATTTTGATAGATTTAGAGTAAGGTAGAGCAGACCATTAGTAAAGCCGATCATTAGGTAACTATTCCTAAATTTTATTTAAATATTAAGGGATGAACTTAGTTTTAGTGGTGGACAAGGTTTTTAATAAGCTCGGAAGTGTGCAAGATAACAGCAATAGACTTAGTATTATCTAAGTATTTCAATATCCCAAGGAATATTTGGACTTAATATTATCTTAGTATCCTATTGTATTATTTTTGGTTATTGATTTAATAAGAAATCCCTGATCTATTTTTATTTCTATGTACAATTCTATAGGTCAGAAAAGTTCGGTTTTTAGCAGCACTAGTTGCTCTGCTTGCACTTAATCTTTTTTTAACGTCATAGAATTTTGAAATGCAGTAAATTAGAATTCAATCGCTCTTGAATAATACGAGTAAGACCAATCTACCTATCCGGTTCTGCCATTATGTCACTCGTCAATTTAGCCGAAGCAGTTCTTGCTTCATGTTTTCTTGGAAAACCTAAGTAATTGGTAGTATTTTCAAAATAATTTGGTTACTAACTGTTCTTTCTCTGATCTTAAAAGGTATATAGAGGATACGAATAACAAAGTTAAAGAATAAAAAACTCTTTGTAGTCTTTTACTTGGTTTATTTTAGGTATATATGCTCTCACAAATTTCCAAACATTAGCAAACACACTTATTTTTACAGAAGGATTAATTATTATGTGTATTTATTATCGAAAAGGTAGTAGGCTACGTAAGTTAGACCATGTCATTAAAAATCGCATCATGTTAACGTGCTTTAAATTAAGGCAATTATTTTCTGAACCTGGAGCTATATGCACTGAATATATTCTAGCTACAAACATATTTGTTTTATGGTCTGTGTCGGCGTTTGATGACATATTTATAAAATATACATGTATGTTATCCGGTTGCTATATATCTGTGTTTGGGAATCAAAGCTTTAATTGTTTTATTTAAGACAGCTGTCTAAATTGTTAAGAATGACTCAACACGAAATATTCTGCTTTTTGTCTTATTAAATATGCTTTTGTCTACTTGTAATAATGAGCAGTACTTTGTGAGCTACCTTATTTGTTTTCGAAACACGAGTGCGGAGTCACGAAATTTCTTTATCATTTCGATGTTTTTGGATATTAATAACCATAATAAATATTCATTGAAAATCTGTGGGATATCGTTGGACCTTAGTACTGCCAGTTTCAAGTATCGGCATATGAGTTATAAAACCGAGAGATAACTAAAATGCCGCACCATTCCCTGCACAAATCTACTATCTATAATTGGCACTACATCTGCACGGAGGAGTGAAAACCTATGTCCAGTGGTAGGCGTTCCATGGCTGCTATAATATTGACGATAATAACTTGAAAGCTACACCTTGTCATCCTATTCTTATCTTGTAATATTCTACCACTATACTTGTGTTACTATATCTTCCCTCACTTATGAATATTTATATTATTTAGGGGTCCAGTGTGGTTCATAGTGTAAGTGTAGATAAATTTCATTTTTGTTCCCAACTGCTAATTTAGCATGAGCCATGACGTGGTTGTAGTATACATTTTCTTCTCTATAAATATAAAGAATATCAGCGTAATAAGGTATAACTTGGTGGGCCTAGGGTCATATTTTGCGATCCGGCTGTTATAATTTTTTCTATCGTTTAAATAATTTTTAAGGTGTCTTAAGGTTAATTTTAAAATCTGTTGTCAGAAAAGTTTTTTATTAGCAAGAGAGTACAATGGATGATCCACCAAGTATATCAATATTTTTGTTCACTGATGCTAATATATGTGCCAACTGCAAATTTTTTAATTACTCGTATGGATTTTTTAACCTTAACTTCGCAAATGGGGAAAAAGGTTTAATGATGAAATTAAATATAACTTCATTTAAAGATTTTGTCAAATCCTACTTCCTACAAGGTTTGCGGGACTTTTACTAAGTGATCAACAAGTATCTTATTTTATTTCTTATAAGGAATCTCTTGCTTGAAAATAAGTTGAAAAAAGAATTAAGTCAACTAAAAATTATATAAAATGTACAAAAAAGCAAAGAAGGGCACTGCATAAAAATACTAACTGCGGTATATTGTTTATGTACACACAAACATAAATTTACCATGAAAAGCAGTTACCAACCTGGTTTTTTTTAAATTAAAGCTTGTATATTCATAAATGTATTTAACATTCAAAATATCAAATTAAGAATTGAAATATGTCTTATTGTCGCATACTCTGAGCTTCTAATCAACCAAATCATACAAAGTAACAAAAAGGATTAGTAGATTTAATTGTTTTTTATTTAATAAAACAGAAAATGAACGCTTAGGCACACAGAATTTCTTTTAAGTGCTCAGACTTGGTAAAAGTTGGCAACACCCACGCTGAAGAACAGGGGAAAGCCTTGCGGTACCCTTTAATCGAATTTCATGAGAAAGTTCTTTGGTACAACTTGTAAAACGCGGGTCTGTACAATTTCAAACACTTTTGTCCCAGGCCCCGAGACGGTTAGCCGCATACAAAAATATTATATCAAAGAAACAATTACGAAATTTTCCCTGGGACAAGTTTTACATTACCACGCAAGTATCAGGGAATCAAACAAGTTTAAGTTCACTAATGAGTTAAGAGTTTTGCGCTAAACCAGCTGCAAACTTTACCTCATTTAAGTTTACGTTTAGTTTTCCTTTTATGCTCTTGTCTTGTTGTTATTAGGGTACCGTGCTTCAGGGAACAAACTCAACAAGGCAATATTCCAAAAATATTATCGCTCTCATCTCCCTGGGTTCGATTGTTTAATATTTTTCAGAACATAAAATTCAAACTAAGCTGTTCAATTTATTTACATCAATTAAAACAGATCGCCTGATTTCATTCATTTGCTTCACAACCTAAAGTGCCTAGATTTTTAATCCAAGATTGCGTAATAAACGTAGACTAATATAAATATTCAAACCTTTTTATTTTGTATAGGAAATGTACAATTGTATTAGAAAATGTAATATGTTTATACTATATCATTTACTTTTCCTATAAAGTATTTCATTACACCAGGCCGACAATCAGGCATACGGCCCGCGTGATGACCGCCATAATAATATATATGTATATATAAAGGTAATGTGTAAATATGGGTACATAATATATAAGCATCACTGCAGCCTAGTGACGCATACAAGGATATTTTACAAGAGTATTGCTGATCTTGTGACTTAAAGATATTATGACACATTACTACGTAATATCACCGCCTCTCATAAGTCAAACTGGAACAGAGAAACGCAAACACTAATGTTCGGCAGTAAAAATAGGTGAGAGTGAGTGGTACTAATGCAAACGAACTTTACATAACTACTCTTATCTACGTTTGGTTATTTATTACTTTTACTACAGTTTATCAACGTCTTAACTTGGAATAATAACAAACAAAGATAAAAGCAAGAAGAACAAATTGTATATTTTTTTCCAAGAATTGTTTGTAAAGGTACGAATATGATAGAAACTTCACCTTGCACATTTGACGCACTGCAAACTCACAAAACATTTCATTCAGCTTTAATAAGAATAAGAGAAAACAAAGTTTACAAAAATAAATAAAATTTACGTATAGCATGATTCTAAAACTACTTTACTAGACGGATATGTAAGTAGATTTATTAACAACTAGTCCGCCTCGCGGTTTTACCCGCGAAGTTTCTGTTCCAATGAGAATGTATAATACAAGTAGTCTAAATTACTTCTCTCTATTTTGAGATCGGCAAGTGGATTAAAATGCCACTCCGTCACAAGAGAACCATTTACGAAGCCTGCATTCGGCCAGTCATGAAGTACGCAAAATTTTCTCCTATGCGGCCCCGTTACAGCTTAAAACAAATCTAGTTTCTAAAATTCATTTTTTTTAAAGAGCATTCATTGTGTCTTTGTACATGTGAAGAGCGGACTTGTGCTTAATATCCCTTTGATTTGTCAGCTGATATTTAATGTGTCTCGTCGTTATTTCGACAAGACGCCTCAACACTTAAACCTACTAGTAGTTTAAACTCTAACCTACTACATTGAGCAAAGAGCTAACATTCTTATATGTAATCTGAGATATGTCTTCTCCGACCACCTAATGCCATCATAGCTCATATATCTAAAACGCCCTTATCATATACTTTCACTAGTTATTCAAAGCCTAACTGTTTAGGTTTGAGGAATACACCGCACTCGCCGGCTAGTGTGTGGTATCATCTACCACATCGAACATACCCGCTACAATATTGCGGCGTGAATCGTACCGCAATCCATTCTCTTATTTGCAGACGGCCACTCATACTGAGGTAATCATACCTTAAAGACGCTCTTGAGTGAACGCCGTTGGTCTTATTCTGATTTCGTAGACTTTGCTAGCGGGAAGTGCGCAGTCATAAGGCCGCTTGTTAATAAGCTGCCTGGCCTCTTTCCGAAAGCGTTTGTTTATTAAAGTATCTTGTATAGGTAGGTAATTTGTATGCATTCAGGAAAAAGCTGTAAATTAGGAACCTTGAACGATTACCGCAAGGTAACCTAAAAAATTTTTATAGCCAGTAAACGAGCAGTTATACTATAGAAACGTTCCAGCTCTATGGTATTAGTTGAAAGCTTAATCTGATTTTTTTTCAGGAATATAATAAGGGCACCGCGTATAATTAAAAAAACTCAAATAATAACCCGAAACATAAAGAAAAATGCTAATAATATTGTCTCGCGTGGAATATTGCGAGCACCAGCCATCTAAAAATATAATTCTATTGTAACAGTACCCCAATATTACGCCTCCATCGACCTAACTTAACAAATATAAAAGTAAAGTTACACTATACTGTCGTTAAACCCGTAAAAAAAGTAGTACTGTTAATTGAAAATATTTCAAATTGATTGTCAATTCTTCCTCTTAAGATTAATATTGATAAATGATTATACTTAAATTGATATTCAGTTATACTAAAAGACTGAAACAATGTGTTAAACGGAATTCTCTACGTGAGAATCGACTCACACCTCTTCAGCTATTCATTAAATAAACTTCACGTAAGGTTTGACGCAACGTATTCAAAATACTTTATATCATCAAAATTATGTTCATTTACAATACAATTTTTCCATCGTACAAAGCAAGATTAAAATCATTTCAGATTATTTTTCTCAAATCACAGAACAAAATGAACAAACAAAACCGAATTTTTGAACGCACCACCGGCTTCTTTTATTGCGACGTGATGAATCGTTTTGATAAAACGAAAACACAATATACGCACGAAATATCTTGCACCTACACAAAGAGAAAAGAAAATATCCATTGTCAGCAATCTGCAACATCATCTTCGCATTACGTTTATTAAATTTTTTCGTCCTGTGTCGACCGGTATTCTATTACAGTCAATGCTAGCATTGCTCGCATAGCAATTTTTCGAACAAGTTACAAATGCTATTAAGATTTATCTCCATTGTAAAAGCAAAATCACATTTTTACGCAAAAAAAATTGCCAATTAATTCTTAATAAAACCTCTTCTATATTTAGAACGGCTCTTTTGAATGAAATAATTGAAGATTGTATCCAAAAATTATAAAGACGTTATTACTTATTTTTTAAATATTCACGTATAGAGAAGGCTTTTTTATATCCCTTTCTTAAATAAATATATTTAGTTAAGCTAAGCCTAAGTATAAGTATTTTGTGAGCCAGAATACCCGCTGGCCTAAATAGCAATAACAATAATATGGTCAAAAAATCATCAACAAATTGACATAGGCCTCCTAAAGTAGTTTCAAATAGGACCGGTTGTATGCGGCCTGTATCCAGCGCGATCCTGCGCTTTTAGTCAGATCGTCTGCCTATCTTGCGGGTGGCTGCCCTACGCTGCGCTTGCCGGTACGTGATTTCCATTCCGAAACCTTACGACTCTATCATTCATTGGTACTGCGTACCAAATGCCCTGAACACTGCCACTTCAACTTATTAATCCACCTGGCAATGTCGGTAACTTTCTTCGGTTCTGCTACGAATCTCCTCATTCTTGACTCGATTGCGCAAACAGACTCCGAGCATTGCCCTCTTTATAGCTTGTTGAGCTATTTTGAGTTGGCTTAGAAGCCCAATGGTAAGGGACCACGTTTAGCTGCCATACATCGGTCATAAAACTTTCTACTTGAGACACGTCGGACGAGAAGAAATTTCGCAGTTTTCCGAAAGCTGCCCAGCCGAGACAGATTCGACAATTGACCTCTTTCTTGAAGTTGGACTTACCTAATTGGACTATTTGTCCTAGGTATACATACGAGTATACATACGAGACTTCAACAAGCGATCTCTCAACTAAAACTGGGGTGGGTACAACATACATTACTTTAGTCTTCTTCATGTTCATTATGAGATCTACCTATTGAGAAACTCGATTCACGTCTTCAAGCATCGTGCTTAAATCTTCCATCGATTTTGCCATGACCGCAATATCGTCGGCAAATCGAAGATGAGTGATGTATTCGATGATAGACTAACATCACTAATGGGCTTATTGCAGTTTCTAAGGTTTCTGGGTAGGTAATCTTCTTTCTGTAGGTTTCAATATCTCTTTCTCGACAAGATGTCCCAATAGCTATATGAATGTCTCAATGAGCATCTGTGTCTTATTGCGGCATTTATGGATTTGCTTATGGAGTCAATCTAAAATTGTATCGTCTGCATTATATAAAATCAATATATCTATCTATCTATATAGATATATATATAGTTTTTACACGAACCGTATATTTTTGATAAATACATGAAATTTGGTACAGCTATTAAAATATTTTAATATTTTAATTGTTCTAAAATATATAAATACAGCTCATACAGTTATTTAAATATAAACATCTGAAAATCGTAATTTTTGTCACTGACTAACTGACCTATAGATCAAAATTCTAACCCACTTCAAGACGACCTAGCAAGCTG
The DNA here is from genome assembly GCA_020976665.1 of Heortia vitessoides. Taxonomy (NCBI): domain Eukaryota; kingdom Metazoa; phylum Arthropoda; class Insecta; order Lepidoptera; family Crambidae; genus Heortia; species Heortia vitessoides. Next base: position 9,067,041 of record JACJUM010003129.1, read on the forward strand.
AATTTTAGCATTCAGCTTGATATTTGTGTGTATAAGGAAAAAATCATAACCTTCAATATTTGTAGAACAAAACTAATATTTTGGATCGCCTTTGGAATTATAATAGCAATAAAAACTTTCTTTTCCGATTTAAAAAAATAAAATGTATGTAATTTAAATTTGTGTATGATCTTGAAATGTATTAATAAAGACATAAAAATTTATACTCATATTATAAAGCTACAGACTTTATTTGTTTGAACGCACTAATCTCAGAAACCGCTAGTCCGACTTTAAAAGAGTTTCATTGTTGGATAGTCCATTTATTGTGAAAGGCTATATAACATCACGCTAGGACTAATATATAAAGATAAGTGTCGTTTGCGCCCCAAACGCCTGCTAACTTATATCCGCAAATCTGCTTTTAATCGTATTGTGTTCGATATGCAGACAGAAACGAACTTTTGTCTTTGTACAAAATCACTTATTCTGTGGACTCTCGACCTATAACACCGAATTTGTACATCATTCGGATATTATAACAGTTTGTGTGATTAGAGTCTCTTCTGTTAACCGCAGAACAAATGTTATTTAATTTTGGTATGTATAAAGATAGATGAGTGCGATTGAAAAAGAAAAAAGGCTTCCCGAAGTACTAATTAAGCGCAGACGAAGTCGCGGGCATAAGCTAGTTGTTAAATAAAATTAAAATACAAAGGTTATAACTGAGCTCTAGATTTGACTTGGATTTGATTTTATAAGGTAACTATTTTTTGAACTTTGAGATAAGTTGATTAGCCAAATATACGATATGTATAATGAAAGCTTTGTGTTTTAATTTTATTTTACAAGTTTGTATGTTCTTATAAATAAATTTCAAGATTATCTACAGAACTTGGCACCCATTTTTATATAAATTCTTTTGTCGGAAAAGTTGACTACCACGCACTTGGCCCCCTTTTTTACATTTATATTGTTTCTCAGATTATTACTAATTAACTGGAATACTATAAATTTGGACCACACTGGTTTTTCGCAAGTACCTTATGGAGTTTGTCATTTATGTAATAAATATTTGAGTGGGTTCTTTGTCTGATTGTTAAATAATAATTTATGTATTTTAATTGTGATTCCTCTGTTGTCTGTACCACACATGCTTTAAGCGAATCATTTTGGACTTAGGTTAATGTATGAGATGTTGTATGAATTTGTGTATTTATATATAAGTGGATATTTAAGTTATCACTTGAGCAATAGTTTTTCTTCAAGTAGATCATCTAATCAAAATGCAGGCAAGGAGTTGAAATTTCATTCATCACCATCAAGTCACCAATATCACTGTCGCCGGTATTACTAGCTAGCAAGTGGAAAATATCTTATTTTTTGTACTGAAAAAATATATACCACTACATTTAGTATTACACTTTTAGCAAAAGCATTCCGTAAGTTGTCGAGAAGCTTGAGTTCAACAATTTCCCATTTTGCATGATTAAAATAGTTATACTGGGCTGCCTAGGCTTAAATGATCACTAAGAATTGTTATTTTACTTTTAAAAGGCAATTGTGATTTAATAATTTTAATAATTATTAAGTATTAGCATAAGGTTATTAAGTATTAGCGGTATATAGTCTGCAACACGTAAATGCCAGCGTTGTTTCGGAAGCACATTGGTTATTTGATGGTAGTACCCGTTGCGAAGTTACGCACTGCGATTGTCACCACGCTTGCCCAGCGCGGCAATTATAGGTAAAATCCCCCTTTTTCGGGGAGGTTTATGTCGAGCAGTGGAGTTTGATAGCTGCAGTAATGATGATGATGATGACCTCTTTAAGTTTTCTTTAACTCGCTTTTGTCTTAAAAGGGTGTACCTTTTAAGACAAAAGCGAGTTCTATAATTTAAGAACTGTCGATACTATACGTTTCCTGCGGTGAATTTTATTCCCGTCGCACACCTGCAAAAGTGTTCTGAGTAGTTTTATTAGAAATACACACAGTAATAAAACAAAATATATTGTTATGTATGAGAGACTATAAATAATTTTGAACGCAACATTTTACAAATTATTTATAAACGAGATATAAGTAACAACAACAACAATTATTCAAGATATCCAATGACTGGTGTTTCATAAATTAGGGCATTTTTTGTACTTTCACGATACCTTATAATTTTCAGCTTTTATTGAACAAAAATATAACATAAAGATTTTTAGTCAATGTGGTATTTAAGTGCCATGTAGGCACAGTACAATCAAATGAAGCCATTAGTGAGTTTAAATGAATAATTTAAGAGTTATTTTATGTTTTTGATAATAGACATGCAGCAAATGAATAAAGTTCAACTGTGAAGGTAAATAATACTCGTACAATAGTATGAATATCCTAATGTATTATAGTAAAGACAAAATATTTGTAAACTCTTACTCAATATAGACAGATAAAAACATCAAAGTGACACTTTTATATCTCATTCCACAAAATTGTCTTAATAACATATAATCGCTTTGTTTACTTTATTACCATAGTAAATTTATTAAAAAACAAATTCATATAATTAAAAATGTCCATAGACTTGTGCAAGGTGAGTTATCAATAAGTTAAGTCTAATCTTCGAGACTATATGGCAAATTCCGGCGCGCTTTGATATTTTATCACCCTGACACATCAAATACAGATATTTTTGATCTATGTTTACCTTTACAGTCTTCTCAAGACTACGTCACTTTAATTATTATAATATAAAATCGGCAATTCAAAATTATAAAGGCAAATAATAATGCGAGCGGTAGTTGGCACGATGCCTGCAGAAAGGTCTCTAATCATCTCGATACTGTCGCTGTGAGCTTGTTTAAACTAGCAAAGAAACAGCTTCACACCTTTTGGGACACAGCTCGTTATTTACAAGATGGAACTTAAGAAAATGCCTTTTTTCGGTATATAGTTTTTTTTGCATATAGTTTCTAGTTGTATAAGTAAATGAAAAATGAGTAGCCGATCATATTCGACCGGAGCTTCTTATTTCAAGCAATACTTCCCTCAGTCTTCAGCAAACAATTAAAATGTTGGCATTCCTGATGTCAATTACAGCGCCAAAAGAGGAACTTAATCACATGAAACGTCATCTATTAAGGTGATTTAGTACCTTTATCGACTCTCGTAAAGTTACTTACCATTACACCTGTAGCTTGTCTAAAACTCCGTAAGGTATGTTAGTACCTCCCAAAACATAATTAATAAAGAAAGAAATAATTAAGACGTTCAAAATAATTAATATAAAAATAAACTGGTAATTTATGGGGATTTCCGTTCATGTAGGTACTCCAACCCCTAATAGAGCTGGGTGCCCCTGATCTGACAATAATATTTATTAATTGTTTAGATTGCGGCGTTTTTCCTGATCTAATGAAATGGAGTAAAATTTCTCTTTTTGTCTTTTTAAATCTGATAGTAGTTCTTTTTTTTATTATTTGGACCTATATTAGTATTACCTACTTTTAGTACAATTTTTGAAAAACATGTTTTTATATCGTGATGGTTAAAACATTTTTGTAATAATAATCTTAAGCAAAATAATCAATTTGGGTTCACAAGGGGTCGCTCAGCAACTAATGTTGGTGTTGAGCTATAAAAAAATATTTTGAATGCTTGGGAAGAATTGCATGATGCTTTAGGAGTTTATTGCGATTTATCCAAAGCTTTTGATTGTCTGCACCATGAAACATTGGTTAGGAAACTACGCCACTATGGGGTTACAGGTTCTGCTTTAAACTTATTACTGGGGGCACAGGCTTCTATACTTGGATCATTCCTGTTCCTTATCTATATGAATGATTTATCATATCTTGTAAAAGATAATCATGATATAGTATTGTTATTAACAGATGATACATTATACTCTTATTAAAACTAAGAGATAACAATGACATTATGACGATGTAAACAAAGCTATATCAGATGTAGAAGAATGGTAAAACGGAAATAATCTATTATTAAATGAAAAGAAGACAAAATATAAAAATTGGTCATTCTCATCGTTGAACATATAAAAACTAATATTATTATTGGTAATAAGGAATTGGAACTGGTCAAATCTACCGTATTCTTGGGTAAAACTTTAGATGATAAATTACAATGGGGACTTCATGTAGAAACTCTCTCAAGTAGTACTTACTGGTTATCAGAGTCATCGGTCATTTGTATAGATTTGTAACTAGCAAATCTATGTTCATGGATTTTCGTTATTTTATTATCTATTTCAAAGTGCCTATGATAGGCATATTTAAATAAAGATATATTTGATTTTGACTTTTTCATATCACCCAGTAATTTCACTGCCTCTCTTCCACTTCAATTCAGAATACATATTGTTGTGTTCTGAATTGAAATGAGCATTATCGAAATTTAACATGTGAATCAGTAAATACTGTTACATAACCTCAAAGCATTTTATTAATAATGCACGTTACATATTTATATTAAAAAGCTATATGTAAAAAAAATTCATGCAACTAACATTCAATGTAGTTTAACTTTATGCCATCTCAAAGATGGTTAATTTATTAAATTATTAGCATAAATTTACGAAGCCAAATAATAAAGAGCAAGAGTTGGCGCAGCGCCCGCGGGTTGGTCTCTAATCATCTCAATACTGTAGAAGACAGCTTGTTTTAACTTGCAAAGAAACAGCTTCTCGAAGCACAGTTATGGGTTCATTGCTTGTTCATAATAGAAAACATTTAGTGTTCCGTAAATTCATAATATCTAATTTTTTTCGATCAAATTTAGCATCTGGATTGCATTTAAAATGTAACTCGGGTAGAGTTCTTTGACGATTTTTTAAATTCATAATTACATTTGAAATTTTATAGGATTTACACCAAACCTTGGTATCTATACCAGTCATAACAGTATCAGTACGTCTCCTATATCAGTTAGAAGAGTAACTTGACTTAAATAATTACTTAATTCTCAGAAATAGATCAAACATAAATACTGATCGAAAAAATATTTGTCGTCAGGTCGTTGTTCTGTCATCGCTGACTGCGACATGTTCTTGAAGACCTGTCCGGTACCATCATTATTATAACTATTATACTCATTATTATACGCATTAATTCGGTAGAGTATTAAACCTCGTTCGCTGGCTCACTCAGTCCTTGTCTTTTACTAAGACCGATTTAATATCTCGAACGACGACCACTTGAGTTGAGGTTTAATTAACACATCTATATTTACTCTTCCAACATATATAAAAGTATCATAAAACAATTTAACTAGATTTAATTAGTTCGTTCTAAATTCATACATTATTCATAGTTTATATGAAAGCAAAATCCTTTAACATCATTGGATTACGTTTGTCGAGGTTAATTAACAGTATCCAGTAATTAACAGTAATAATTAAATCCGATATTATATGATGCAGACTTTCAGAAAATGAAATACTAAACAAGCGCAACTATTTTCTAGGTATTATACCAAATTGTTAAAGCCAAAAGGCTATATCCGGATTAACCGGTATTCTGAAACTGAATTAGGGCTAAATATACTAAGGTAATTGGTAATGTTTTCTAAAGCTTAGTATTTACTTTATAATATTATAGAGGCATGTATATAGTGAACTTAGTACTTTTATTAAAATTAGATGTTGTAAGAACCCAAAAATGATGTTATATCTAACCAGTGAAACAGTACAGTTCAAACGCAATAGTTGGAATTAGCATTCCCATTGCAAAGCTATGTTCTATGTCATAGTGTAACGAGCTTTGTAACAGGAATCATAGATTATCGAGTCTATGATTACTACTAAACCTGTTCAGCGTGTCAATTATGGACAAAAAACGCCAAATGTAGTCAATGCTATCAGTATCTCTTAGGTTTATTTTTATCTAGTACATTGAACTGCCAAAAAATGCAATATAATACTTAAAATACAAATTTAACGCCTAGAAATAGAACAAATATAAATGGCTGCTTATAAGAATAAATTCAACTCTAAATATATGTTATCGAAATATTCATCATGCAAATATTTGTACTGGTTGGGGATCGAATCCACGACCTTTGGCGTATAAGACAAGATCACAACCATCAGGCCCGTCATAATGGATTTTCTTTATATAAGTATACCAAAATTGTTGTATTACAATAATTTTGATACAATTGAGGAATTTGATAAGTATAAACAAACTTATACAAATGTAGGATTTATCTCAACTTTTTTAACGTGATATTTTTCAAAACCCTGCGCTCGGATTGCCTCTATTTGCCAACCTCACTCCAACCCTCGTCAAAAACAATAGTACACTGCTATTTTCACCATTCTTACAGCGTTATTTCTTTTATTTGGTAAATTTTAATTACACGCGTTTGTAAAGTCGGGTTTATTTTAGATTCTAATATTTTGTTACTTAACAAAACTGTTTATTTTAAATCTATTTAGAATATCTCATAATATAAAAAAGAGCTTATTGTATAGTACAAAAGTAGTATGTCTATTATCTAGCATCAGAATTTGGGAGTCATTTTGTTACAAAATTGGCTAGTTAATTGTAATCAAAATTTTGCATTTGTAATTTTGACTTTACCAAACCGGCTACTGAATACACGGCCTACAAACGTATACAAAGATGTAAATAAGCGCAAACAAGAAAAACAAATAAATGAATCAAAACAGAAAAATAGATAAAAGAAACCTACCGTCTGTTTGGCAAAATATAAAACTCATTTGATAACAAGCAGAACACAAGTATTTGAGCGTCCTCGATGTTGAAAGTCACTGGCGCGCACAAATCCGGGTTTGTGAGGAATCGAGGGCCCTCCAAGCAACGCAAGAGGCGTCCTAATGGGACAGGACGGGCTGTCCACTCTACGGCGTATCGTAATCCGGCTCGAAGGACCAAGACTGAAAAGAGTGTCTTGTTTGATGGTTTGTTTGTAATTAATTAATAATTATGATTGTATAACTATTGCTTAATAAAAAAATAATGTTGTATTTAACCATTAAAATAAATGCTTGTATTTCTACCTGAGATTATCTTATTTCCAATAAACTACGATCTACATACGTACCCTGAACATAGAAACATATCATATCCACATTTTCATAGCTAGTGGCGCCACCTAAGTTCAAGGGTAGGTGAAATAAATTTTGTCATAATGGTATAATAATTACATAATTTTACTTGTACGAATCGGAATTCAAGATTGATTTTTTTGCAGAATACTTCTATATATTCATATTTGCTGAGACACTGCTTTTGTAAGGGAGATTATCGGACGCTGATATAATATTATAAACTACTATTGTCTTTTATTTATTTCTTTACTCCGGTCTTTTAAACATCAAGTACCGACATTAATATTCTTAGTATATTCTAAGATTGACGAGGGTTTTCAGAATTCTATTTACGTGTTTACGATATCGGAGATTTACTCGGCGAGATTCGATCACATCTCGGACTCACGCACGAGCTGTTTCTGTGCAATCTGCAAGGTTGGAGCCGACCGTGCGTGTAAATATGTACGTTTTCGGACGACTTATTCTCACAAGAAATGCCTTGGTTTTATGAACCTTTTGCTGAACGTTTATATTTTGTTTTGTACTGGATTCTAAGGCACTGCTTTCGCTTATAGCATCGACGCCTTCTTAACTCTGTTCTGGCAGGAAAAACCACTAACTCGTGAATTTATGAGATTTTTGTGCAGCTCCAATGTACACGGTAGAAATAAACAACAGCATCCGCGTCGTGAAAGCTGTTGCAGAGGCCTATCTCCAGACTTCAATGGCTGATATGATGCTGATGATGGTTTGAATTATTAATAACATAGGCCTCCCAGAGAAATGGGGAGTTTTGCCTATATTTGTCGCGCTGGGTAAGCAATCGCAGAGCGCAGCTTTCGCGAAATGGACGCCGCTGCCGATCCCTGCCCTGTGCATTTGATGTACTCTGTTCTGGATGAATATACCGTCAGCGGTTCTGATACCGAAGTCGCCTCTTACGACACCTGTTACAGAGAGAGGTGCTATTCTACTCTGTTGGTACCCTACTGCATGATGAACCAGAAACCATACCAGAAACTACACTTTGTCTACGTACTGGTTCTTAAATTGGCGTATCAATTGGATTCAAAAATGCAATCTATGTATATTGATTATTTAATGCCTTAATGGCATCATCTATCAGTCAACTATCCAAAGAGATGAGGTAATACAATACACATAAATAACTAAAAAATAATTATAAATATTAAATCGCAACTACAGAATTATAATATGAGTTATATACAAAAACATGAAACGAACTATACATATAACGAACTATAATTATCGATAATGATGATCATTTTATAAGTTTTTGTGTGTATTAAGTATATGTGATGTTTTATGATGAGTGAGAATACAAGTAAGTAAATTAAATAGAAACATCAGACGAAAAAAACAATTCGTAAGGCTCACTTAAATGCAAACTTACGCGATGATTTCTTAATATTATAGGAAATGGCATTCTTGAGTCATATAGCTGTCACAATATACCGAGACATGAAGCATAAGAGGTGGGGAGGAGTGAGAAGAAGTGAAATAGTATTAGAAAGTCGATGCGAATGAAAGCGATGTTACGAAAATGGGAAAAGGAAATGTGAAACACCTGTATAGAAAAATTTTGTAATACACAGAAAATACATAGGAATAAATTGAAAAGTATTTTTTAAACCTTTTTACAGTGTTCTGTAACGTCAAGCAAAAAAATAAATATTCTTTTATTGTTTAACCTAGTATTAAAATATTCCTAAATACCATTAAAAAATAATACGATATAAATTCTTAAAAATTAAACGGCACACTACCTTTTCTTTTTATTAATATTTATTACGTTCCGTTTTGTATCACGAAGTCGTTAAAAAGTATTATTTGTCCACAGAGGTAAGCTAACAAGTAAAAAAAGGCCAAGAAAAATGGACGAATCACGTTAACCGGCGAGGGAAAACAAAAATGATTTATTTTTGTGAAAATATGATTCAATGTTTACGTTACAGGTGGCTTTGCGAGGATTTTTTTAGCCTTTCAAATATGCATACCTTTTGCGATTTACACAAACCAATGCTGGTTTGTTGCCTTGACGATAAATAAATTAATATGCTCTTTGTTTTGTGATGTGAAGGATCGCTTTTAACATTCACCGTGGGGTTTTTACGAAGAACAGAAACAGATTGTTTAAAACAAAAACAGGCTTGTGAACGCATTGCAGCAATCAAGTAGGTTCAATAAGTGAACATTAAATGCCAATTATAGATAAAATCTAGGATTAGCATAGATATAAAATAAATATTAATAACATCGCGTTGACGGGCCTAATGTCGCATTCGGTAGTTTACCTTTTATATCTTTTGCGCCAATAGCACGATTTCCTAAAGAACATACATATGTGATAATAATTTGTATATTTTGCGTCTGGATGCTGTACCTATATAAATTTATGAAAATCCTTATAAAACGATAGTATGAAAACGAATAACCTGAGAATAGTGCTAATGTTCTCACAATAGAACAGGACAGATATTATATTTTAGTTCATTTATTTGAAGATGCTTGACAAACTAATATTTATCATGTAAATATGAATTGAATTTATAAATTGATATGATATAAATTAATTAATTTCATAAATATAAAAAAATAAATTACTTGTAGAAACGTTTGCATGAAAGACATATAGTCAACAAACTAATTTTTTTGGAATATGTGCTTACTATGAATAAATCAACAAACACGTCATACATATAAACTCTCAAAAGCTTTTAATAGCAGATAAATATAACAATCGTCAGTATGACCCGTTTTCATGTATGTCATAAATTGTATGTTGTGTGTTAGGTATTAAAAAAGATGCAAACGGATTAAAATAATGATATTTTTATATAAAATAGATTAAACCACTATAAATCATTATTTTCAACGATAAATTTCAAGAGAACAGTTTGTAATACCCAAACACATGTAACTGAAGCTCGGTGAGCGGTCATTTTTCACAGGTGTTTCAGTACATTTTCATTTTATAGTTGCTTTTTGTTATTTCATGCTTAAACTTCTCTTTGTGACAAATTAAATATATGGTTAATAAAATACAATTACATTTGTTTCCATTTTATTTAATTGAACCATCTTTATACGAGTATTATAATAGTACGCTTTAGACATTTAAAAATATTAATCATTATCATCACAACAGCCATTGGAAGTCCACTGTTGGACAAAGTCCTCCCCAAAAAACTTGGGAACTTGGCGCATAATTGCCGCGCTGGGTAAGTTTTAGCAATCGCAGAGCGCAGCTTTCACGATAGGGATACTGCAGGCCTTAACAGCCCTGTTGCAATTAAGCTACACTAAAACGAAAGGATATACCGCTATCTGTCGGTTCTGGTATCTTAGTCGCATCTTATGGCACTTAATACAGAGGGAGGTAACTCTGCATATATATTTATATTTATTAAAAGGAGGCATTTTCAAAATGTTCGTAAATTTTTGCATGCTTATCTCAGAGATTTTGTCGCATTGTTAATCTGACTTAATTTGGTAGTGAAATCTGATAAAAAGTCTAGAAAAACAATAAGATTACCTTGGATGTTCTCTGAGAAAATAATATAATATTGAATATTTCTATACAAAGAGATTGACATGTTTAGTTTTTCCATGATTTTTAAGAGAACCACGTCGCGGTTACATTTTAAATATATACAAATATCGCACCTGATCTTCACTCTATACTATCGAATATATTATTGCTTTGCACAATTCTGATAAAGTGCAATCCAGTAGATTATAAAATGGACAGTAGCAATTTTTATGGACACATAACTCTTTATACAAAACAGCGATACGTGGTAACGTGCATGTCGTCAATCATTCTAAGAAAATTTACTGCGCCTTTGAAAATAAGCAAAACGAAAACATAAATCGAACGCGGCTTGATCCATACAACAAAAATGCTTACTAAACACTTTAAAAACTTAAAATTAAAAGCTACGTTCTTAAGAAGTACATAAGAACGTTGCTGGTTCACTAATTAAGTTTAATAGCCGACTAGAAGATGCACAAACTTCAGTCAGGTGGTGGAAAGTTTCCGCCATTCATCCTGCTTGCTGAGAAGCTTAGATAAAGCGCTACCGCAGCTTGTTTTTGTTTAAGATACGAAAGAGGGAGCTTGCATAACTAACCAAGGAGGTCGTTACCTCTTTAGGGTTTTACGTACCGGTGGTGCGCACAGTTGTTCGTTTCATACAGATTAGTAGACCAAAACTTTTAATATAAATACTGGTATTGTTGCATCACTGTTCAGGTGACTGAATATTTAGTCCAGTAGGGACAAGCCCTTAAAACCCATTGTAATCCAGTGTCATGTTAGATAACTCTCTTATACATCAGTTAGTGTTCGTAATCATAGGGTATTCGTTTATAAATTAGAACAATTTGACCAAAATATTTGGAATTTTGGTCTTAGTGTTTTTTCTTATATTAGTATTTTCTTGTCGTAATAAACTATTAGATTATGTATACTTTTAACCATTGAAATCGTAAATTAAGTAATATTTAAGAAAAAGACTGTCATTCATTTTAACGGGCCCGATAGTGCAGATAATAATGATCCTTTTCTTCTGCAAGTCAAGCAGCGTCAAGCAGCGTCAAGCGTCAAGCATTACTGATTGAAAAAAAACATTTATTTCCACCGTTAATTTTAATTAATAAGACCTTTTTAATTATTAGAGTAAGATCACAAAATGTTAAACTATTAACAGATGTTCTTTTTACTCCGGTAACAGGTGATCTCAGCCCACTGCGCGCATTAGGTAATACAAAGATCATTAGGCGAGTTGGGCTATAAATACCAGCTTGTGCACCATCACCCACCGGTAAACCGCTTAAAACTGAGGTAAAATTAACCCAAACCTCCACACAGATTGCCTTCGAGAAGTTGCAAGTGTAAACTATCTTTAAATAATTATGTTCGAACTGCCGTTAAGTTTTTCATAGTGCTGATTTAGTTTTCCTCAACTATTTATAAAGGACGCGTTATTGAGATATTTGAATTATGTTATTATGTTTACCCTTAATCTGTAACTTACAAACGTTTATTTTTATTCAAGTTTCTGTCAAGAATGAAAGGATAATCACAATGATAGCTGAATAATAAACAATAACATTGTTGGAATTTTGATGTTTTGATTTCAATTTATTTGTTAGTTAATGATAAGTTGTATAAAAAAATATTGGTATAAATAATTTAATTTGGTATCATCATAGCACAATAGAACGTCCACTGCTGAACATAGGCCTCCATTTTTCATCCTCGTTTTCAAGGATTCTGCCGCAATCTCAGAGCGTAGCCTCGCAACGGGAGTCCTAATGCTCATTCCTGCCCTCTTAAAATTGTTGAACTTGTCATTATTTTATCATTTAATGAAAAAAACTAGTTTAACTTTCTTGTAAAAATGTGTGACTCAAGGGCTGACAGCGGTCACTATACGACTCGCAAAATCTTACTTCTGTATTTTGAGTACAATATATTTGTAGATTTTTAATTTCACAATATTACCAAAACACACAATGTCACATCTTGAACTAAATTGCCAGAATCTTACAAGAAAATTCAAAGCAATTGTTAAAAGCCGCACTTAGATGATACTTCTCAAATGAAATCCTCGTGAAAAATCTCCTCGGCATATAACTCAGCATTCCTGACATATTAAAACCGCGGCCTAAATTAAAATGTAAAACTTGGAGTTACGCCCTTGTGTGAAGTGAATAAGATAAATGGAAGGGCCCGAAGCGGCTTAACGAGGTAACGCGTACGTATCGCGGATGTAAATTAACCACGCGATTTAGAGTGGATTTTAAATATTAAGTACTTTCATGAAATGTAACACTGCACTTGAATACACAAGATCATATTTCATAAGCCCACATGGTGTTCAACATGCATTATTATTGCATGATTGATACTAGAATTTCCTCTCATTCTACTACTTAGATAAAACGTAAGCGTAAGTAAATAGTACTCTGTAATTAAATTATAATTAATATACTCCCGGTAAAAACGGCAAAACCTTAAAACCTGAGTCCTCGATGCTCACGAGTCTTAAAGTCGAGCGTTTAACACTCGAGGAATGAATGCTCATCAACGTCAACTCAGCGCTTAACGCCCGATGTTCAGTGCTTATTTTTACAATACTTATTTCTTTATTAGATCAACTTGATAAACAAAAATACAGTCCGCGTGTTAGAAAGCGTCACTGCAGCCTATAGATGTTCATAATATCATAAGTCTGTCACAAGTTGTCAAAATTGTGACTTAATGATATATGTTACATTACCCAGTAATTTCACTGCTTCCGTTAACCTTAAAACCAAAGTACAGCCAATGCAAACACTGCTATTTGGCGGTAAAAGTAAGTGGGAGTGAGGTACCAATGTAGAAGACCTTGGTACGAAGTCTATCTCATGTGAGCTACACAAAACATAACAACATGATTCCGTGATAAGTTGCTTAAAACTCTTGCCGTGGCTGTTAGACGAAAGGAATCACAAAAAATAATTTCTAAATACGTACAACACCCAAACAAAGATCAAATAGAAATAACCATATTTGCTCTGAGTGGGGATTAAACCCATCATGGGCGCACATAATAGAAACACTAGCATGCGCATTCAGGCCGGTCAAAGATACTCTTTATTCTCCAGAATACATTAAATAAAGAAAATAAATTATATTTATATAACTTATCGCTCAGAGCGATCTCTTCCAGGCAACCTTTTGATGAATATGAATGACTAAACCGTAATAGTACGATGTATTATAAAAGTAAATAAAAAAAAAACTAAATTTAATAATAAAACTGTATACCAATAAACTAACACCCTAATAAATACTTAAATATAACAAATATTTTACATTTACAAAATAAACACATACGTATTCAAATATTAATACTGAAGTGTTCCATCCATCAAACAGTCGTTATAGCGACAGGAAATGCTCCCTAACCATTCGCTTAAATGTGGTAATAGAATACGCACGCCTGATAAGAATAGGTAACGCATTCTTTAAACGTATAGCTCTAACTAAGTACGAGTTACCGTAAAAACTAGCGAAATATGCAGGCATGCTTAGTGGTAAATAATCCGATGACCAAGGATCGGGGATATCTCGTGGCTATCATCAAAAAAATGAAACGCTTTTAAAAATAAGATGGGAAAGATGGATAAAAAGTATATTGCAGAGAAACGAAAGGATATTATCATTCCGGTGAAATCATTTTAATTTAGCACAAAATTCTGATATGTGAACGTAAACCGAAAATAATTCTGTTACAAAAATTATGAAAGCGCTCTGACTTCTCTAATTACCTATGTTAGGTCAGGGTAGCTACCAATTCTGGTAGGGTAAGGCAAAAAGTTGCATTCTTCTTAAAGATGCAGCAGAGGCAAATAACTTGCGACTCATCTCTTTAATTTGTATACGCCAGGAGCAGTCGCTGTCAAAGTTTGCCTTAGTTCTTTTCTGTACTGCTAGAATTTATCGATATAGTAAAGAAGCGATACAGCAATCACAAAGCGGAATAGTTGTTTCCACTGCTGATACTTTACGGAAAAAATGGATTGAAATTAAATTACTGTAATTAAACTCATTGCAGAATGAAATACCAACAAACATCTGATACAATCACTTCATTTTGTATAAAATCGTTGCAGGATCGAACATCCCTGTGCGAAATATTGTTGCTGTCAGTGCGAATAATACAAACGCTAACTTTCGAGGGACAGATAGGCCTGAAGTTAATGATGTTTTTGTTAAATTAAAAGAGATTTTGTGTAAAGACATTAAAGGCATCGATTTCCTGCACAATATAGCTAACACTGCTACTATTTTGATGGCGATTGACGCGGAGTCCATAGTTCTGAAATTTTTCAATTATTTATCCATATGCACTGTAAGAGAGGAACGCCTTAAAGATTTTTGTGGGTATGCAGCATTAGAATACAACAATATATACTCATTTATCTTCTATATACATTCCAGAAATCGGTGGCTTTCACTACTTCCAGCATTTGAAGCATTTAACAAAGGATCGGGAGCTTTCTTTAGCACGGCTATCCGTTATCTCGAATAGTGGATAGAACTTACGACAAAGTTCGATGATCTCGCGGATGACTTTAGATGATATTCTTCAATGGCAACAAGTATAAGGAACTACGAGATATTTCAATGAAAAAAAATATAGCAGTAGATTATTCAAAACTTGAAGAATTTATCTACTTAAAATCGTTTATGTAATGTGAAATAACCGATGAATAAAAAGCTAAAGATATGTAAGAAAAATAGAAATACCTATTTAAAAAAAAATCTAATATCTAGAAAGGAAAGTGATTCTTTTTAATGTGTAAGTTTTTTTGTAAACCCTGGCCATAATGCTCAGATGGAACCATGTTTTCGTTAATTTCAGCGTTAAGAGAACGAAAGAACAAATTGCACTCAGTGTAAACACAATGGAAAGCATCATTCAATGAATTTATATTTATAAAATGATGTACATAGAATTTTATAATTATGTTAAAAGGGAAAAGGAGTTATTAACAAATTTCAAATGTACTGAAAAATATGAGTGGGCAAAGAAAAGTGTTCAGTAAAAATTATTTTTTCATTGAAATTTCTTAAATATTACTACTATTCTTTTTAATTATACATGGCTCGCCCTTTCTATTTTAAATGTCCTGGTCAGCGTCTCTGAATTTATGGCAGCCCTACGCGAAATGGAACTAAAGTACCGTTCAAATAAATCGATGGCAGGACCAATCAATTGACTTGAACTGTACTTTATTAGTTCCAGTATTAACTTTATTATTTCTCTTGAATATGTGTAAGCAGTCGTTAACATGTACGTTGTTATAAATTCAATGTAACCTCATACAAGTTACATAAAAGGCTTCAATTTATGTCATTTACACACACAATGATTATAATTTTTCCAAGTATTTCAGTAGAAAATACGACTTATTTTATCAAAAGCTCTTTGCCAGCGCTACAATAGGAGCCTAACCCTCAAGCTGATGAATAGACAAACCGACATACTTTCGCATTTATAATATTAGTATCCAATATAAATTTAGCGTTTATTTTTAGGTCAAACAGAAACAATATCATCTAATGTGTAACGCGTGACGTCAACCGATTCATAACTTCACAGTACCTGCATCGCGCTTACACAGTTTTCATGATGCTCCGAACATATAGAAGAACCTAACACACAACTGTTGAGGGCAGTAGTCTTGGACTCCGTTAACTCTAAGAAAGATCTTTCTTGTCGCACCGATACTTTTCGCTTAACATTCTGCTTTAATACAGACAGAGGAGTCTTCGTACATATCGCAATGTTTGCTTCATTTTTATCGGTTAAATTTAAAGTTAGAAATTTTCAAAAATCTAATGTGCTTTGTGAATTGCACGAATAAAGAAAACAAACCATATTGATTTTCCTCCTCTATCAACCAGTGTGATTGAGGCAGAGTCAACAAAACAAGTGTTGCCTTTCATGAAAGCTTAATCAAAAACACACAATGGAACCATCCGCACAAAAGGTCTGAGGGATTTTTTTATGCAACTGTTTTTATTACGTTCCAAATTCAAAGGGTTTTTGAATTTTATTGATCGCATAGTAAATATTTGTAAACGTTGGCATGACTAAACTAAAATAGGCATATTTTGAAAATGCAAAAGGAATTACTTAACTACAAGAAATTGGTGAAATTAGTTTAGAAAAAATTTTCTAATATTATCGCGTTTACTATGCAAAATAAAACTATTAATATAACAGTTTTAAATCATGGTTTACACTATGTCACGACTTGGTATAACACTAATAATTTCCTCAAAAATGCAAATAGCCGAAAAATTCAGCATATTTTATGAATAAAATTCAGGCGATCTTTTATTTTTTTTATAATTTATATAGCCTAAAATTACTCCAGGGTATTTCTATTGAAAAATAATACATTCCTATTTAATACGCCCTGCTATTGCAAATTATATGAGGTAAACCTCATACAAAGGTCATTTATATTTATACTTCACTCTCTATCCTCACCTATTTCTACTGCCAAATAGTAGTGTTCGTATTGGTATGTTCCAGTGGTGGCATTGCTTTGCATTGAATAATAAGAGAGGCAGTATAATAACTGGGTAATAAGATATAATATTATCGAGTCACAGGTTGACCTGATCTAAAAAAAGTGTGTCTATTATACGCAAAATCCTCCTGAGGAATTTGAGGAGGCCTGAACCTTACAAAAGACATTTAAGGGCTGAAAATAATGTAAAAACTAACGTAATTTTTGTAGCATTAAGTTAGCAAACAAGCATACGGACCGTGTGGTGGTAAGATGCAACACCGTATCCTTCAAACGTTCGTATCCTCACAAAGATACATACAAATCATCACAACGCGTCGCCAATATTGAAATTCGAAGATTCCAGTTATTTCATTGCCCATCTCACACTTCAATCCGGATACTAAAACCAGCTGTATTAGAAATAAATAGGTGAGAGTGAGGTACCAATCCAGAAAACCTTTGTGACAGGTCTACCTAAAGCTTATTTTTGAAGTAAATAGTAGTAAATAAACGAAATAATAATATGACTATTGATTTTCTATTACTTAGTTCTCATCCAGACTCATTCATTAATCTCTTTATACATAGACGACGGTTGAACGTAGGTCTCAAACCTTTTAAAGACCATTTATCATTGAAGTAGAATGGATTAAAAATAGACTTTTAATACAGTTTAATATGATTGTCATAACTGAAATATTAAATACTAAAAAATAACACAAGCAATTTGCAATTTTTATAATAATTTTGTTCATTTTAATATACTATGCTACGGTATTCTAAAAATTCTAAAATCCAATCCCACGCCCCATTTCCAACATAAATTATTTTAAATACAAAATAAGAAGGAATGCTAGCTAAGCTAAAAATAAAAAACGGTTTGAAAACCAGACATAGTCACATGTCTCCCAATTTTTACACGGACAGTATTTCGTTAAATATTCGTTCGTTTTTCGTTCGTTTAAGCAGTTAATGAAATTTGGTATGCATTTTCTGCTAGCTATTACAGAGATGCGCTATACAAATAAGTTGCATACTTTTCCTTCTTGTGTTTTCATATAATTTGATTTTATTACGTTTCTTTATATTTACAAGAATGAAATGAATACATATCGAATAAAACAGATACTTGTTGTAAATGCAAAACATATTAACAGATAATTACTTTATACTATTTAGTCAATATTAACAATGCTTAGACCATTAAAAAAAAACCTTAATGGGACAGATCTATTCTAATGTAATAAAAGACCATAATGAAAATGGGCCGGGTAAAAATTTAACCAGCATTTCCAAAGAGAGTGCGCGCTAACATGAATTTAGATTTTTTCAAATCCGATCTAAAACTCATTATATTCGCAGCCCAGCCTATTATAAAATCATGCCTAAAGATTCGCATTATATATGTAAACGCCTAATGACTGAATGAGAAAAACATAATACTCGCTGGCTTGCTTTGATACGTGCGCATTCGTCAAACGAAACCGAATAGAAGCGTTCTCAGTGGACTTTTTTTTTGGAAGAAACTAACTAACTACATCTTGATGCTAAAATCAGCCTCAGCGTCACCAGGGGAAAGAGACCGGGCCGTCATTAATGTCTGTGCACATTCCAATCCCCTCACACAAAGACGGCTGCGACACGGCTACGCTCGCAAAGTTTCCGTATAGTAACCGGAGGGCGGTGTACTTATTAGATTGACTTGATACGCTTATCTAATGAATCCGAAGAGAAGTGTTCTCATGGACTAGGTATGGTGGTCAAACGAAACCGAGGAGCACTTAATGGATTAACTTTTTTAACGTCAGTCCCAGCATCACGCAACGCTTATCTAACGAGACCGTAAAGAAATATACTCATCGATTTGGAATGATGCGCGAACATTCGTCAATTGAAATCTAAGAGCAGCATAGCGTTTACCTTGACATACGAATGTACCTATTTCTACGCCAGACCCAGTAAGCGGGGACAAAGATTCAAGGGAGCTCCAGATTTAACTGCCAATATCTTCAAAGCGTTGATAAAATTTACCACCAAGTGAACGATATTGTGACAATATGAAAGCCTCAAGAATAAGAGTCAATATAAACCTGTAATAATACTTACAAAAATATCTCCATGACTAGTTTAGCAAAATAAAATGATGAGTTTCAGGAAAATACCACAAGAGTTTTACATTTAAAACACTTTGTACGTGCCTATAAATTCAAGGGATTCCCTTCGATTTGCCTAGGAATTCATCTTGATCCAAAGGCTATGCCCGTTCAATTGACAAAAAAAAAATTAAAATCGGTCATAATTCTGGAAATTTCGAGTCACAAGCAAACAAATAAAAATTACGAATTGAGAACCGTCTCCTTTTTTGTAGACGGGTAAAAATTATATTTATCTTTCAGGTTTGACTAGAAATAGACTTATCAAGGTTGTCTGAAATAATACCTCACTCTCACCTATTGCACTATTCCATGCTAGTTATTTATGCTACAGAGTTAGTTGTCAAAAAATATCAAAGTTAAAGGCGTTTCTTTCATAAAATATTGCCTGCACCTTACTGTTTTAATTGTTTTTATTCATTTTTTATTTTATGAGAATTTTCAGAATTGTCAATACCTCTGATTCTATTATAACCATATATTATCCGGGGTCAAAAACATATTGAATGTAAATCACATTACCACATGATTGTTTATTAATAAATCAGTTTATAGTTTAAATCCGTTGACGTTTGTTCAATATGTAACATGCTAATATTTCGCCAGAGCGGTCAATTCACTGGGAGCAATAGACACAATGATTTCAAATTAACTACTTCATTGTTACATGATGCGAGATATGCGCAACTGTAGATTTTTTTAACTGACAATATGCAACCAGCATTGATAATTTCATCTTATCATCAGTTCCAGCATCGGAAAGAGTCCACGCTTGAACACTTTCTACAGCCCTCGGCTGTGAAGCTGCAGGAAAACGAAGCAGTAGAATAATCTCTTATAAATAAATAATTTAATAATGATTAAAGGTCTACTTACATTTCATATACGTTTCATGTTCGATGGGCCCGATGGTGTAGGTAGTAGTGTACTATTTCCTATCTTGTGCACCATGGCTGGTAGGCTAGATCGTAGGACAAACATTTATATGATGAATATTTGTGTTTGTTCTTTGCCTGGGGGTAACCTTTAACTGGTGACAAGCGGTGTCAGAGGCCGAGCGTTATCAGTAAAATGTCATTTCACCCCTTCCCCACGCTTCTTTTGCATTAACGTCCGAGTAGCTTTGAGTTTAGGTGCGTATAAATGCCGAATCCACCCATGCCATAGAAATTTACAATTTCTTTGTATTGTCCCATATATCAGTACGTTATAGCAGCATAAAGTATGGCAGCATTTTTTATTTTTACAATTACTAACAGTGAGTGAGTTACTAACCGTGGGACAGGAATTGCAAATGTAATAATATAATCAAAACATATAAGGCTATTGGATCCTGATTTACCACTTGAAACAAAGAATACCAATGATAAGCCAAAAACATGAAAAACCTATTCCAGTGGTCCTCCTAAGTTGAAATGCAAATCTTACTACCAAAGTAATTCATATAAAAAACATGTGTGCTTGCAGTGTGCCAAACAATTATGCCCTGACCGCCAATTAAAATAACCAAAGTTTGACTATTGCTAATTTTTCAAAATGATACCTATCATTACAAGTTTTTTTTTGTTGATTACTATATCATATCTATAAGGAAAAATAGTATTTTCGTTATAATAATGTTGATTTTTTTATAAAGGGTTATAGATTTCATTTCTCGATTTTTAAATTTAGTTCCTGCGTATATTATTTCAGAGTCATTGCATACATATAAGATTTCTTATTATTTTATGCCTCAAAGAAAGCTGGAATTAAGATTCAAGTGCTTTACCTCACTAAATCCTATCGTGTGAGCCCTTAGCTTGAAACAAAGAAGGTAAGGTCCTGTTAAGAAATCGCCACCATTTATTTTTGCCCTCTTGATAAGGAAGAGATAACAAACACACCAGTCATCTCTCCAGACTGCTTACCACCCAACGCATTATTCGTGGATGAATTAGTATTAATGGATGCAGGTTCCAACTGCGTCACCAATGTGTGTAAACAATCAAATGTAATCAATTCTACTAATATCCTACTAATTGAGAGTACCGGCTGTCTATGACAAAATAAAACAAATATAATAAGAAAAATAAAACAAATATACTTGTTTTATTTTTATTACATCAGGTCAACAAACAAGCATACAGTCCGCGTAATAGTAAGCTGATGCTTACTATATCACCGCAGCCTATAAACGCTCGCAAGGATATCACTAGCATGGTGCCAACTTTGAGACTGAAATTCAGAGCTTCAATTTATCCTAAGTTATAAACTTTGTGTTTTAATTTTATTTTACAATGTTGTATGTTCTTATAAATAGTTTTCAAGATTACAGTACTAGGCTTATATATCAATTCTTTTATAGGCTTAGGCTATTTAGATATCAATTCTTTTGTCGGAAAAGTCGATAATCACGCATTTGAACCTGGACCCCTTTTTCTCATTTATGTTTTTGATGGGATATATTTTCATAAACCTTTTATTTTTTAATTAATACATACATGACGCCTGTGTTCCATCGGGGTAGGTAGAGACTATGGATTATATATTACATGTTACGATCTTGGCAGATCTCTGTCGCTTCCCTTACTCGCATTAGTATTTTATTTCTTGGTACTTCTGACCTGGGCCTTTTTTTAATACCTCTTCGTGGATTATTTTGTGTCTAAGTGTAAATTATATGTATTTAAGTAGTATATTTGTGATTCTTCTGTTGTCTGGCGTCCGTAAGACAAGTTCTTTAAACGGCTTACCACGGAGTAAAAAAAAAATGAGATGTTGTGGAAATTTATATTGTATTATATTATTATATGCAGATAATGACAATGGAATACCAATGCGATATAGGTAAGAAGTGTAAAAAGCTAAAACTATTACTATTGTTAACTTAATATCCAAAAAATTACCTTGATTATTTCCCATTCGAAATACTAAAGAGAAACAAATCTGAATCACGACTGCTGAATCATTTATCACATGCAATCGGGGATCAGCAGAGCCACAACTAAATGTTATTGTAATTTTTCTTACACTTCTTTCCCTCTTTTATCTTTTTTCTTTTGCGCTGCGGCTACGATTTACTCTTAATGCATAGTATATTAACCCCGTTCAGCTGGCGACGACATGACAGCTGGCAGATAAAGTTATAAGTTTTAATCTGTGTTTTATTCATTTTTTTGTTCCACAATGAAATTTACTGTGGCAGTTTAGCCGTATAAAGTGTGACATTATCCATTCATAAAGTATTTTAAAATGGACTAACCATCAAACGCTGCAGATGTCTTTAAGTTAGATTATTATTTTAGGGAGTGCTTTTAGTAACACCCAGGTACTGCCATGTACCAAAATCACAGTAAACATGTACGTCGTCTCGCACGCTGGCAAGATTTTTTTATGAAATTATAATACATTTGTCGCCAATTCTTTACTATTGTTGATGATATATTATAATTTTTTGAATATTATGAAGTCTCGTGTCATCACAAAGATTACCTAAGAAGAATATTTACTCAGTAGTTTGACAGGTTCTCTCGCCTTATAAACCGGAACACAGCAATACGTATACTGTTATTTGTCCGTCGAAAAAGGTGTTAGTGACAACGAATGTTTGAATGAACGTTTTGTAAGAGGTCTACCTCTAGTGATATGTACTTTTATGTTTTCCTGTAGGTACCTACCATTATTTGAATTCTATGCGTGATTCAATCAAAAATGAAGAGAATAGAGCAGTATCACAGCGAAATAGCAAGTTGAGAAGGTGGAAATGACCAGGGTTTACAAATCGATAACACAATAAGCCCGAATGGTTCAAAGACAGTGCGAGCGCATAGTTGGGTGTCCAACTTCAAGGTCGACTTACGATGTGACTACAATTGCCCTGGATGCAGGCCTTATACAATCGGTCCTATAATCTCTTGAAGATGCCTAAGTCCAATGTATGAGATGATGGTAATGATGCTTTAAAAATGAGAACATTCAACTTGAATTCTATGAAATATTGCTAAAAATATTTGCAATTTTTTTATAGCTTTTCGGTTAACTTAAATAACCGCAATATACCGATAAATGCCGTAGTAAAATACAAACAGTCAAGTCTATATTAATATTTTTTTAATATAGACTAGGCTGCTAAACAGGACGAGGAAGCGTTCCCATGTTTGTCACATATGCTGTGTGACTGCAATCAAGCGTAATTATTATATATACTGTTAGATACTTCTTGGAAGCTACGCCTTACAGATGCTTCATAGTCTTAGAAATTCTTAATTGTCCATCCCTCTGGGATTATTTATTATTGCAATTTTGCATTAACTGCCTGCTTGCGTTTATTTTTAATGGTGTGGTTGTAAACATTAAATAACGTTGTTTTTACATAGTTAACGAGGCGAGGCGAAGCTCAATCTATTTTCCGAGGGTCTTAACTCGTCTCTGTAGATGTTAGTGTCCAACTCTAGAATGTGTCTGGAAAGGAAATGTTTCTCTTTATATAAAAGGATATTATTTCATAGAATTTTGTTAAAATTTAAACGGTTATTGTATTGCATAAACATGTGGCTTATGCAATGCAATAAATGATACTTATTATCACTATGCTTGTTTATCGACCTGGTCTATTAAAATAAGTACAAATACAGTCGTGAGGCTACGCCCTGCGATTGACTCCATGCCTGCCCAGCACTGCAATGAATTTTCCCTTTATTAAGTGCAGTGAACCTTAAGTGGGTAGTTTGAAGAGGTATAAAGAGATAGTAATGAATTGACAACACGTTGGTGTTATAACTGCATATAGATAAAATTGCTTTAGTAGAAGTCTATTGAACTACGAATACTAATTTTGCATTTGGAGTCATTGCCATGATTTACTTTGATTACTTCATACATGATTACTTCATATCAACAAAGAAATTTTAAGTAAATAAGCAATAAACTTAGAGAATACTTGAAACAATTTTTACCAATGCATTAAGTGTTACTTAGTAGGAATATAGTTTTTAGTAGTTCTTGTATTTTTCTGCAATAATATTAGTCGTTTGGTTGTATAATTCATTGTAAACTAACTGAAAGAAGAGAAAATATAACAGGATTTTTTCATAGAACCTTAACTGTTCATGCGACTGGTGACAATATTTATTATTATGCAAGAAGCAAGGAGAGGATGGCAAGATCGAAAAAAAAGTCTTTGTTTGTTTCGGTAGGATGAAATCTTTAAATCTCTAAGTATGTACTAAAACATTTAATGTTTTAGTACATACTTAGAGAACATTTCAATACAATTAAAAAAACAGAGCTTATATTACCCAACTACCAGATAAGTAGCTTCAAGCACTTGTGTTACAGATATCAGATAACAGAGAAATTACAAAAGCTAGTAGTCGCCCGTTGGATGAAAATCAATCACTATAGCTCACTAAACTCTCATCATTCGTTTTACATACTAAAGACTTTATTTATGTATGTTAAATGAATGTTATTCCTGCAGAAGTATGTGTTCTGTAATAGTATTGTTCATTAAATTTATAGTGATTCTGTATGAAAAAAAATCACGTTCTTAGTTTCAATAAATTTTCTCAAAAAGGCTGACAAAGTTTTGATTTCACGTATTGATTTATAGACAATATTAAAATCTGCTTTATATGTTAAAAACACTTATCACGGTGTTGGTCCAAGATAAGTTTTTAAACAACCGCATCTATTTAATTTTTTATTTGCTTATTGTGTACAGTTTAATCCAACTTAAGAGATAGGATAATTTGTATTTCAGTTTGTAGCCACAATATATTTTAGATGATATATAGTGTATAGTAAGATAAAACAGTGTGTGTCAGATTAGCTAGTACACCTGAGCCAGGTAATATATATATATCTTGTGCGCCTGAGGTCGTGAGTGCGATCCCCATCCAGGATAAATATTTATACGATAAATATTCGTATTTGTTCTTTGTCTGGATGTTATTTATATGTATCCAAGTATTTTTTATTCCTCTATTATTTAACTACTACAAGTGTTTAAAGCTATTTATCTTGGAGTCAGGTCACATTCTCGAAGCTGTTATGGAGGTCATTTATTTAATCATTTAATTGAACTGTGCCAATATAAATATAAACGTACATATTTGTTAACTTGAATTTAACGACAACATTTAAAATGTTTTGGAATAAAGTACCGTTCTTGGATGCTAGAATTGTCTGGTTTAAAATGTATTAATTGATCAAATGTTCATTAAAAAATGTTCTCGAAGTTTTCGGTAATGTATTCTATATTATCTTTTGACTGTATTTCCTATCCACTATATGGGGCCAGGTGCAGGTGCCCCCTGCACATCGATGCATCATTCGCTTTGCATTCCCTTTGCTCTGACCATCCGTTTTTTGCTTCGCTCATTGCTATCACTGCTTTATGGGCTATTTATTTACCTTAACAATTTCTGCCGGAGTGTATAAGGCAGAATCAAATATTTTTTACCAATATAATCGTTCTCGCGGTCTCCGTTGATACAGGGTTTTTAGAACGTATCTTTTAGAATTATATTGATCAAACACTTTTAATTAATATTGGTTAGTTGACAGATTTAATCTCCAATGAACACGTGACTGTTTTTGATTGCAATAATAAATGGCAGTCTCAATAAATTTGTTTTATACATTTCCCTGAAACTGCTGGTAAAAAAAATGTTCACAAGAAAAAGTTCCTACAGTATAAAAAAAATATTTTATTTAATGCACCTCTTACTAGATTCTGATGTTCAACTATATACGTACTTGGGCAATATAATCCATTTAGTGGAGTTCTCAGTTTTAAAACGGATCTGCTCACCAGTTCAAAGGAAAAAATTTTATATCAAGTCATATTTTTTCATAAAATAAAACGTAATAACTACGTTATTATTGCAAGCGTTAAACTCGAGCAGGGCCTTGCATAAGTCAAGCAAACTGCGAGTTACAACCAGAATTCCCTTCTTTCTTATTAGAAAAGCCATTCGTTTCACTGAATTTAACAACCTGTTTTTATAAAACCTCCGCCTTAAAAAATGTTTCGCTTATTTTATTTAACCTGAACGCAGAAAATTAAAGTGCTTCTGTCAGTGACAGCGAAAGTATTCCTTTTAAGAAAACTAATTGCGGAAATTCAAGTCGTAGATGGCTGTTGCGTTTAAATTAAAAAGTAGTTTGTTAATAATACTTTTATACGATATTTTAATTACGATCAAGGAAACGTTTCAGATTCACTGAGGAATTATTTTTACCTCTTTGCCGTTGGTAAATTGTTTTTAAGTTTTACTTCGTTTGAAATTCGCTCGGAGTTTTTACCTTTTGATTCACTTGTATTTTACGACTGCTGGCCGCCTGCAACTTGACAAAAGTTACTTTTTTACTCGTTAAATGGTGCAATGGTGGTAATACAAAATTTATTTTTGGTGCCAGCTCGAAGTTTTTTTTTATATAAAAAATTCTAAAGGGGTTTATCATGTAAGCATTTCTTTTATTTTTGATAATATACTTTTTTATGTAACAAGTACTTATTTCTACCAAGGCGCTTATCAGATTCAAACCGATTCAATTTTGTTGCTTAAAACCAGCAAGTAATAAATAAACATACATGTGTCAGCGACAGCATCACTGTAAAGTGAGAGTTGGATAACTTTATCAGAAGATCCGTAAAGACAACTATATTTTTACTCGCAAAAGTAGCAAATTTTCGAAATTAGTATTATTTCGAATTTTATTTACAAACTTAGGTGGGATTCGCTTTAATCTTTATGCACACGTGGAACAGACCAGTTTCGCTTGTTCGGCAGCAGATACAATAATTACTCAGATTCCCACATTCGCTTTTGCGCTCATTTTTTCAACTCAGTTTCATATTCAAAAGAGCTTTGACTACTAATCAAGTCAGACGGATCTGGTATTCCACAGTTCGGTGTTTCTGGGCTACCTTTTCACGTCAATAATATATAGGAACACCGTGAAGCTCCGGATAATTGTTCTATTTGTTGGGTCCGCTGAGGAGGGTTTGCCACTCAGCCAGTTACTTATTTATGTGGACAGCCCATGTGACGCTTGCGAAAGTGCTGCCCGGGTCAACACAAGTGACAACTGATTAGATCGCTATAAAAAGAGGTACAAGGGTCATCCTAAAATTTGTAAGATAGTGTTTGATTTGTAGCTATTTGTGTGGCGTACCTTCGCCTTCTATGTTACGTTAGAGAATTCTCAGGTTATTTATCATATTTACGCGTTCACTTTACTTTTCAGCTTTAGATTTATTTTAATTTTACATTTTTATGTTCCACGTTTTGATTATCTTACTACATTTTTTAAAAATGTCAATGATTTCAGGAAAAGTATATAAATGTAAAAAATAGACAAATCTCTAATTAGAAAAAAACAATTTCTTTCTAAACATTTCAACTTGTAGGCGTTTTAATGTAAATTAAAACTGTACATGCAATACTATTTTACAAAACTATAATATTTATAGAACAATCTGTATTTCTATATAACTTTATCGATGTATCGGTTCCTATCATCATACCAAGAGGTTTTTTACCCATAATTACCGCGCTCGACAAACGTGTCGGCAACCGCTGAGAGCAACTTTCGCGACGGCGGTATTTCCATCTAAAACAGGGTAGCTCAAATAATCAAGGCAGGGATAGGCAGCAGTATCCTATGTTCAGCAGTTGGCTTTCAATGGATGATTATGATGACAGCTTCCATCGGCCATCGGTTCTTTAGTACCCCGCCCAGTTCCACTTAAACTTGCTAATGTGCCGGCCGGTCGTTAAGCAGCAGTGGACTAGAATTATTGAAGTGTGAATAAAATAATGAGGAAAAAAATAAAGAAATGGTTGTTTTCCAAACTTAAATCTACCAGCTATATGAAATTATAAGTTTAAATTTCGAGTTCTTAAACAAAAAGGGGATATTTCAGATCACATCATATAGTCAGTACAACAAGACGCTAATTTCATATCTAAGGACCTAATATTGGATATGTTTAAATAGGACTGCACGTTACTACACTTTGTTATTTCACAAGAGACTTCGCGATGTGTTTGGTAAAAAACCAATAAGTGGCTTGCTCTGGAATATTTCAATGTAGTTTTGCAATGGGTTAGTAAAAAAAACTATTTTTAATAACAGCGAAGCCTTATTGTTAAGCTTTCGTTTGAAGAATAACTGCTATATTAAAGACTAGCGACCCGCTACTTTTTTTAGATCTTTTAAAGGGTTCACCCAGCGTTTGCAATGTAATCGAAAAAAAGCATTTTTATACACACGATTAGATCACGATTACATTAGAATCTTTACCTACTGAACGAATTTGTATCAAGCGACAATTTTTTTTTAATTTCGCACACGTCCACTCAGTTGGGAACCGACCGCGCGAGTGACGCCTACAACTCTACAACGTATAGTTAGTATGAACGGATATTTTTACAAATTTTTACTCGTAATATATTTTGAATGGAATATCAGAATTTCATGATTAAAAAAGTTATATAAAGGTTTTAAAGCGTTCTTAAATAATAAATAATTAATTTTGATCAGCATTAACACCAAGGTACAAATAAAAAACCTTTTCAAGCAGTGGTATTTTAATATTTTTTTTATAAAAAGTCGCTTATTGTGACAAAACTATAATAGTAAGATAATATTAAGATAGTATAAGATAATATAATAGTAAGAGATATGATGTTGCAACGTTTTTATTAATAATAATAAGTTCTACAAAATTTTACTACATCACTTTGTTATATCTCAAATTAAAGAAAAAGTTTTAGTATTTTTTTACACCTTGGGTTACATTATAGGAGTTTTGGTAAGGAATTCAATTTTTTTCAAACTAAATATAGCCTATGTCACTCAAGGATAGTAGGTATAGCATTCCAACGGAGAATGAATTTTTAAAACAGTGAAATAGTTTTGGAGCCTCTTCGAGACAAACTAACAAACAATCAAATATATTCGCATTTTTATCCACATAGTTTATAAAATATGTTTGAAGTCTTTAAACAGTTCAATTTACTTTTTTCTTTAAACGTTTCCAAAGGCACAACGACTGTCCAACTCTCTAAGAATTAATGCCTCATACAACTTTGCAGCATAGAAACTTATAAAGCAAACCACATTTTCCTTTGTGGTCTCAAAAAGTTTTAGAAGCTGCAAACTAAAAGTATTTATTACCGGGTACTGTACGCCAGACACAATGGCACAGTTCAAATATATTATGATAAAAATTATTTCTATACACGCTCAACAGCAACGGCGTTTATTTGTTAGCAATATTTTAATTTTAATTTTAATATTGATATAAAGACATGTGATTTATTTTTTATTTGTGACATGTACATTATTATATAGATTCAATTCGGCCTGTTGGATTTGAGCTACGCTGTTTAGAATAGATGGTATCCATCGGTTCCCTCTATCGGTTCCGATACTCAATCACCTTTAACGAAATCTTGTATAGGGAGAAATACTATTCTACTCTGTCGGTACCTCACAACGAGATTTTGCGAAATAATAATTTAATATCAATTTATGTTACCCTTTTTTCCTAGCCTCTCAGAGTTCATATTGCTAGTCTTATATTAATAATATATAAACACTCATAAATATGAATAAATATTATAGCTGTTTATGATCTAGATCTAGTGACCTGGCTATTTTGATAAATTAAATAGGACTAACACTAGTCACCGGCAGAGTCGTATTTTTTTCTAATCTTAAGAATATGATTTTCGGTATCATCAATTCTACAGCAAGTTTGTTAACACGGTTTTGTAGTTATTTTTTGTATTTTGGCATCATTTTCATTATTTCCTATTTGACTATGGCATTTCTAAGTCATGGTACCATCTCTCTTTAGTCATATACCAGGGCAAATTGGTATTATTAATAATAATAACACAACATCATTTGTCGTCATTTGTCACAACATTGATCTCAATGCAAGATAAAGTCCGCTTATATTACGGACATCAGATAAGAGATGAATCACGAATATTATACTTAAACAAAAAATGTACACCCAGACACAGAACAAACACAAATATTCATCATATGAATGTTTGTCCTGTGTGAGGATTAATCCATTTTCTTTAATGCTACTTGTTTCTTTGTCACAATAAAAAAGTTTTGTTTCTGGCTTTACCTAGAAACTATTTAAATCTTGTAATAGGATATTTACACTTTTTAACCTGAATTTTTAATCTGAACGGTGTATTTAACTTCTTAATTGAACATTTTTGCGTCTGCAGAGACGCAAAAGATATTGTCATTATTACTACCATCCATTCCATTCCCATAAAAAATATATCAGTTTATTTCTATAATAAGCAGGTATTTATGAATTCATAATAAGTTGGTATGTATGAAGCAGTATGAATTCGACAAAAATATTGACTACATATGATCTCAAAGAGTTCCACATGGATCCCGACACGGGTGGAAAGTTGGACCTTTTTAATAATTATACGATCATCTAGTAACTGTTGAGCATTTTGTTAAATAAACCATAATAATTCTTGAATCAATTAATTTGGCGTTAAAAGCCTCTCAAAAATTTTTATTTTTAGGTACTTATTAAATTAAAAATATTTAATTTGACGATTAATAATAAAGTAAAAAATAATAAAACTTAATGGTTAAGTAGTATAATTTATATATTATTAAGTGGGTAGTACCTACCGGCACTGAGAATATGAGCAAAATATAATATTCATTATTTTTTAGTGCAGTTAGATACTGTCATATTAGTCACATGTCTTTCATAGTTCGTAATAATAGAATATTCGTGTGAGTAAAGTCATGCCTAAATAAGTTAAGCCTTAATAAGTATCGGCAGACTGAAATATCTCCCCTTGTAGGACGTGACGTAATAGGCGACTGCGGTAACGTGTGGAAGTGAAATCCACCCTAATCAAAGTAGCTGAAATATAACAGAGCAGGGATAGGTAGGCATTCCTGACACAAAGCTACTCTGCGGTTACCACCACGCCTACTTCCGGGCAAAATTCTTCTTTTTAAGGAGGCCTATCTCCAGCAGCGAACATTCTATATAGCGATAATGATGAAGATGATGAAAATAATAAGAAAAGTGAAATATTGCTAACTGAAGGTTATAACTTATATAAATAACATATTTATATAAAAAGCTTGCATAAAATAAATAACCCCCAGGAGTACTAAGCATGAGACATTTTTAAAATAGCAAAAATATAATTGAGATCAAGTCGGCATTTTGTGTCAGTTATGTTAAAGTTTTCAAAGTGATGGTTAATAAAAAGAAGGTTTTAATGTACTGAAAATTTTAAAAAAAATTATCCATAACATGGAAAATATAAGGCTGATATTTCAGCAGGAAAATAACGCTAAGAACATTCGACGTGTCTACTATGGTCTCGGTAGCACAACGGTAGTGTACGGCAAAGGAAAGATACAGGACCTAGTCCTATCTGAAGCCTGAGACTAGTTGAATGTCGTTGAAGAACTTAGAATTATAATTATACCAGGGCTGGAACATCAGCTTTTCAATAAGACCGGTTATGCGTACGGGCGCGGCTTTAGATAACTTGTAATGTTATTTATATCAAAAAGGAAAAAAACTCTTTATCTGACTGTTTTCTGAAAGCTAGAAGTTTCATTCCAAAACAGCCTATACATTTTTTTTATAAAAGAAATGCTATTAAAATGTGAAATCTGAAGAAGAACTCCAACTTTTTACCATGAGGAACAAGCTATGTAGCATTGAGTACTACATTTCTTTTAGTTCCCCCTTGGGCGAAATATGTGAGAGTAAAAACGGTTAATCCAGAAATAATTGTATGTCAGTGTGGAAAATGTATTGTCTTAATGCGAGATAGCTGCAAAGTTATTATTATCTCTTTAAGAAATGTTATTATCTATCTTCTCGTTTCTCGCTTTGTTTATTTTTTTGTAATTACATAACGTCGCACATACGATTACAATTACCTACATATAGTCGTGTTAAATAATTTATTTTGTTTGTTCCGTTAAATAATCTCTATATGCACATGATTTTAAATTTTTTTCCTTGTAATTTGTTTTTCCTTGCTATCAGCCTGAAAGTTTGCCAGCATAATACTATAATCAAATATATATATTGCTTATTTTTGGCAACTTTCATACACACAGTAGATGCCAGTAGTCCAATACCTAATCTTCTAATATACGTCCAATGTCCAAACATCCAATGCCATGGTATGTCCAATATCCATACTCAAATTTTATTTGTTTGTTTCACAACACAACACAAGCAATATAAACACATTCGTGCTCGTGAAACGCCGCTTTAACCTTTTACAGGCGGAAGGTTTTAAAACAATTATTTCCACGCCATACGTACACTGTCGATAACAAACAAAGGCTTTCTTCGACCCCGGTCTGGGCTTAGGTCGTATTTGAACACGGTCCGTGTTTAAATTTAGATAATTACGACCGAATCCGCCGTCGGCTAGTAACCTTTTACTTGGATTGTGTTTGAGTTTCATTCAAATTACGTTTATGCTTAGTGATAATTAATTTTCGTTGCTGGTAACAGGGTTCTGTGAAAAGTAAAAAAAGATATGTTGGGATATTTATAATATTATGGACTAAATTAATTTATAGTATGATCGTGTTGTCTGTTAGTAAGTAGATTTATAGACGATAAATATTGTAGTTATTCAGAAGATTTGTATTAATCAAAATAGGCAGGATAATATTTTTTTACTAGAGAATTTTGAAAAACTTGTTTAAATTCTGCATACCTTGGTGTACCTGGACAGCTTGATTTCCGTTTAATTCTATTTTAATATACTGTAAACTACTTCGTACAATTCACTGTATTACTATCTTTTTGTACCTATATAAAAATATATTGAAGTGTATGTTAATAAACAATAAATAAGATAGAGAGAGAGATATATTTATAGATACCTGCAACACCAGAGCAAATACGGGCGGGTCCTCAAGAAAAGAATAGATACTCTATGAGAATCAAACCCACATTCTTTGGCGCACACTAACTTTTGCGCTAACGGGCCCATCATTGTATGTATGGCAAGCTCTCTTTATCAAATAATTAAAAAAGATTGTGGTCTAAAGCATGTATACAGATATACAGCCGCTTGATAACAAACAAATTTAACTTTAATATTATATCCCTCTCAACTTTATTAACCCTAGAAGCCCAAGCATATTTTGCTATCTAAAAAGCCCAATCATAGCTCAAATTTACCTACATAAATAAATACACGTATAAGATAGTTTATGATGTTAAATTGACTAGTTTTCATTATTATCTCTTTTTATTGGTTATTCATGAAATTAAAAAACGCATAATTATATAAATATCTGTTTATTTTATCTTTAAAAATACAAAAATACGTAAATATATAAAAATTTGCCAAAAAATAAGACCCTGTCGGTTTTCTTCTTATAAATTAAAAATATAAAGAAAAATCAACATTCTCTTCTTAACTAATTAATAAATGTTTCAAAACAATCAACAAGTTTCGTACAATAATTATCACATTGTAAACAGTTTTGACACATGTCAATATTGTGCTAACAACAAATTGCTCTTTTGCATTTTGTACACTGCGAATTTGTCTTTCGCTGTTTTTTATAAGAACAATAACCACAATAGCGACGCTTTTTTTGCCCTGGTTCTTCTATGGTATTCTCTGGCAATAGCTGCGGCTCCTTTTGAAGGATATTCGTGATATTGTCACGTACTCAACGCTTCAATGTAGGTTCTTCTAGACGCTGTTGCATCCATGGCCGAGTCAAATCAGTGCTCAATTTTTTCAAAAATTTTTTGCGACTTAGCGGTTTTTCTTTGTTAGATAGCTTGTTATAGCAGTGTATAATATAATAATTTACGAATAGAAGACATATAAAGCATGCCGTAAAAAACGGCCATGGGCCACCTATTCGTCTTCCTATTAGTAGACATAGAGGAACACATTTGATCAAAGGACTCGAAACTCCCTTCTGTTTGATTATAAAATAAAATCATGTCTGGCTTTCCATTAGTACAGCGTTTTCATCACATGATAATAAAAGGTACACAATCTTAGACGGCTTAGGTTTATAAGATACTAGGGTCAATGGACCATCGAAGCAAAATATAGAAGATCCGGACGGGTGCGGAAGTATTCTTTATTGCTTCTGGAATTTTCCTTTTATTAGATTTATGGTTCCAACCAATGTCAAATTATATGGAGATTTTAGTAAACTTTTAGCCAGTGGTACAGAAGTGAACCAGTTGTCACACGTAATAATTCTATTAGTACCGTGCACAGTTTTCGTCAACTCCTTTACATAATGCTCGCCGAGAGGGAGGCCATTAGTCTTAGTACTCTTACCAAGGTAAGGTATTGCATCCACCATATATTTAGTTGCAGCGTTGCATATCATTGGAAATTTGATTCCATATTTATCTGGCTTATTTGGGATGTACATGTGAAATTGACATCTACCCCGAAATCCTGAAAGCAATTGTTCTTCTACCGTTAAGTTTGACCCTGGTGTATAATTTATCCTGCATTGGTTGATGAAAATATCCCGTATATTTCTGACAGGTAAAAAAGTATCGTCCTGTCTATGAGTTGGCCGTAATGACTTGTCGTCCATTCTGAGACATCTTAGTAGAAATTCAAACCTTTCTTTACTCATTACACTAACGTATCGAGTACCAGCAAATGATGCATCGAATAACACATCAGTGGACAAGTGGCTATGCTTCTTAACAGCCGCCGATGTAAGTATTCCTATTAGCGCCCAAATCTCTGTGACACTAGTATCTTTGTAACTTGCCGATATACTTACTTACCGAACTTATATTTACTCGCTTTCGTACCATTTCTTCATTAGTCCATTTCACTATATCTTCTATAATTTCATCTTTGATGAAAAGTTAAAAACATAATAACGGAACGACGATATCCGGTTCATTCGTGTGGGTCCTCTATTTGTACGTACTCTATTGATTGAAGAAGTCCTACCGCTAGATCTACCCTACAAAGTGCTCCAAATATGTTTGTTTTTTGAGCGTAATGTACGTTGCAGTAATACAATCATTCTACCTGATTATGACTGAGGTATATTTGTATTAGTTGAATCAATAGACGTACCATCATTTTGAAGAGTTTCTTGGCTAGTTGACTCGTTTGAACACTCAAAATAGTCCACAACCTCGTCTTCCACGTCACTAATGACTTCGTCATGAGTCACGCAATATTCTTCTCCCGAGTCTGAGTCGCATGTCTCCGAGTCACTTATATTTTCTAAAAATGACGATATCTCGTCAGTTCCCAGTTGTCTAGAGGGTGCCATCTTGTTTTTCTACCTAAAACAATATTTATTTAAAAAAAAACATAACGTTAAATCCTCCTAAAATAACTATCTCCAAAAACTCAAAACTAGTGTAAAAGTTACACAAAGCCTAAACATAGGACAAATTGACCTACAACATTACGATATCTACAATATGGACGCACTTACCAAGGCAATACGGCCGTCTCCTGTTGGCTCGCGGGCTGTATGTACTAAGTTGGTTCGATCAATTACGGCGATCGAAAGGAGTGTGTGAAAGAGAAAGCAATTATAAATTTTCGTATAGGTAAAAATTACCTAGATTGGGCTTCTAGGGTTAATTCAAATTCGTTTTATACAAATTTCAATTTTGATTATCATTATAATCAAACCAGTCGCCTTCTCAAGTGTGGAGAAACTTTCCCATAATTACTACTTTGGGCTAGTGTGGCGGCAATCGTACTTCTAGCTATCGTACTTCTTCTAATCGTACTGCTTCTAATCGTACTAATAGCTTCGCGACGGGGATTCTGCTGTTGCATTTGAGCTACCCGGTTTGGGTAAATAGACCGTTATCTGCCCCTTCCACCTCTTACGATACCAGGTAAAAAGGGAATGTACTAATCTACTCTCGACCGGCAGGCAGAATTGAACCTTACGGTCAATATAATAGTGATTTTCTTACGAAATTAAATAACATCTCTAATATAAGCAAAACAATATGCATATTACCAATATAATACATTTCTTTATATACATTTCGTTTCAGTGCAGATACATCAAGTATCAACAACTAGCACATTTTTTTAACTATGAGGTTATAGAATAACAGTATAAAGTTGCAACAGGATAATTAAATGATTATAAAGCAAATAAACCTAATGTTAATAATTTTTAACCCGTTAACATATCCCGTTCCCGTAAAAATATGGTTATGTTACATAATGTAACATTTAGTATGTGAGGAGAGTATATTTTATATTAAGTTTAAAAAAAGCTTTAATTCTAATTACCACATTTTATGTTTATTGCCACTATCAGATTTTTAATAAATGTTAAGCTTTATATCTTTGAAGCACTGAAATCTCGGATATTATTTCATTTGAGGAAGTAGATAATTCCGTGCTCGCTAAATACTTTTTATTTATATAACTATATATAACACTGAACAGTTATTTTTATAGACTACACCTGATATGTAAGTGTAGCATTAAGAAATATATCAAAGTAACTCACAAAGATCCTATATACTACATTTTAAAATGAACTTACATAATTAACGTGTTAAAGTAATTTTGCTAGTTTCCTCCAACTAAATCCAATTTCCGAAATGATATCCCCCCTGTTATACACATAAGCCCGCCATTTGTACATTTTGTAATATTATGTACAATAAAGTTCAATAAATATACATAATATATATTTATTTAACTTTAGTTTAGTTCCTATCTACATGAATTGCTTATAAAATATTTTATGAGCAATTTATGTAGATAGCAACGTGTATATTTATATGAGATATAATTTTAACGAACCTCTATAGTAGGTGGAATTATATTAAGTATGCTAACCATTTTAAAGGCTCACAGTTTGGAGGCAAAAAT
This sequence comes from Heortia vitessoides, assembly GCA_020976665.1. NCBI lineage: Eukaryota > Metazoa > Arthropoda > Insecta > Lepidoptera > Crambidae > Heortia > Heortia vitessoides. The sequence goes on from JACJUM010003129.1 coordinate 9,104,244, forward strand.
TTGGTAGCAGATAACAATAATAAATATTTGCGTTTTTTTATATTTTTTTTACAAAATCTACATACGATAACTCACGTTATTATTCTTTATTTTTTTTATAATATAATCCAGTTATAATAATGATTTTCAATTTCCATGTGAAAAAGCCTAACTCCACTGAAATACACAAACGAAATATGTTTGCTTCAAATATGTTCGACAGAGAGGTTGAGACAATTATTAACTCACGTAACATCTCAATATCTGTCATACCTTGACGGGCCCGATGGGGCTTCCCCATCGGCCTCGCCAACCTTAGGCGCTCAAGATAGGATCACTACCATCTGGTAATGATCCTAGCTTGTGCCTTGATCCTTCACCAGAACAAACATTATTTTATATAATGACTATTTGTATTAACTCTATGTCTGGATTCCAAATATATTTTTAGTATTATTTTTATTAATTATCTATAGTTTCATCTGAAGTCCACAACATAAGTATTCTAAGTGATTTATCTCAGAGTCAAGTCAATGTATGAGATGAGGTGATGTGTGAATTTATTATTTATATCTGATTCCGTGATAAGCACTTTTGTTGTTATATTAGACAGCAAAGGTGTTACAAATACAATACTTAAATAATAACAAACAAACATAAATATTCGGCTCTTAGGGCACAAATTAGGGGCACTATAAAAATTCACTATTGGACATGTCAATTTGGCATTAACCTGTCATTTGTTGAATAATTTATTCATAGAATACTAAATTATGCTCAAATATGACAATTAGTCAGCCCATACCAGTCAGAATAAATGTTGTCCCGAGTCAATACGCAAGAAGTAGTTCGTATTATTTCATACCCTACTAAATATTGTGAAAGAAACATCGGGGGGAAAAAAGATCATGACAGGAGCCTTAATTATGATGTCGCCGCCGAGTTTATAAATAAGGAAAATGACAGAAATCCGTAAAAGAACCATTTATAATTCACAATACAGAGACGGTCTTGTTACGTAAATTTCTTTGTTTAGCTCACGAAACGTGTTTCATTAAGAGATCTATCAAAATTATTATTCCTTATTGGTGAATAGTTAAGGCAAATTGTGAAAAACCAAAAAAGAACCAATGTCACATTTACACAGTAATTAGACCATAACCATGTAAATTTGTTTTTGGTCCGTTTAATCTAGAAAAATTTCCTTAACACCTTTTAACTTTTAACGTTCTGACCTTTACAAAATTGACAAAAATTTAAAATCAATTTTTTGAAAAAAAATACTACTAGTAGAATTCGCTGGCATATGAGAGATTAATGCATTTATTTCTTTGATCTACTTTTAACGCTAAAATGTATTATTAGTTGACATCACATCAAGGATCATACAACTCCATAAATTACGACTATTTCTATATCTAGTAACATATTACTTGCAGTAATTTTTCTAATACCTACAATAAAAACAAACTCGTCAAAATAGTCAAATAGCAGCAAAGGAGCAATATCTATGCTTCATTCTAAGATATTACGTCAACAAAAATATGTCAGCAATAGAAAGTGTTATGTTTATAATTAATAAAACTAAAAATACAGAGAGATGACAACATCTTTTGTCAATCTTGAGAGCGGTTGTCGCAAGAAACATCGGGTAGAATCAATGTAAAAAAACTGCGCTTTGAAGCCGTTTCAAGAATTGTTTTATTATTAAAGTAGTAGTGAATGCTTATATGTTATATAACATTTTGTTTATGATTTACAGACAAATGTGTGTCGCCTTAAATTTGGCACCTTGAACAGTATCTGTTGATCACGCTAAATTGTAGCGTCTATTGGGTAATAAAGCCGAAACGTTGCCGGAGAGTGCGGTTTTCTATTAGTATTTGCTCGAATTTAATTATGTAAAATTATATTTAAAATTATGGAGTAAATCAAACCACGTTAATATATTCATTACTTAATAGTATAAGTATATCTTGTAAATGGGAAGCGGTACTTATAAACGCTACCGGCATCGTCACATGGTTAACATTAAGCCTGTACCTGGGGGTATTATGACATTACCCGTAGATTTTACTACTTATATATTTAAAGTGGAACACACTGAGTGCACAGCTACTCGAGGCTAGGAAAGATGACGTTCGACGTTATTTACGAGAGTCTACTTTATAACCAAACGAATTATTTTTTTTTGAATCCTTGATTAACATGTACTTAAAATATACTTATAAACGAAACACAGATCTTCTTTCCACACATAACGGATTTATATTTTGACGAGCTCAATGGCGCATATGATAGGTGGATCCTATGTTATGCGCCAAGGGTCGTGGGTTCGATTCCCACCCAGGACAAATGTTTATATGATCATATAAACATTTGTCTATCGTTTGTCCTGTGTCCGGGTGTAAGTATTGTAATTGTATTGTCCGGTGTCCGAAACAAAAGTGCTTTAAGCGACTTACAATGGAATTAGGAAAATGTTAAGTGAGTATTATTTTATCATATATTTTAACTATTAAATAAATTACAAAAAATAATAATTAAATAGGCTACCCTAGAATTATTACAATCATTTCCTAGCTATAACGTTATTTTGCATTAAATTCTACTAAACCAATGACAATTTTTTTACTATAATGGAAATTTATTAAAAAAATGTTGATTCCTCTCTTAAATCAATCTATTTTTATATATAAAAAGAGAGGCCGACTGACATACCATCGCAGGGCCTATACAAAAAGTGACTAAACTTGAAATTTTGCTCAGTACTTTCATTTATAACGTGAGAAGTAAGCACTTATAAGAAATTTTGAAAATTCACCCCTTAGAGCAGTATAAAATTCAATATTAAAGTTCTTTATTGAAAGTCATAAACACGTAAGTATAAAATATATTTTTGAAAATCATCCCCAGAAAAAAGAGGTTACAAAGTTACTTTAAGCTACGCGGGTAAAATCGCGAGGCGCTGCTACTTAAATTATAATCATTTCGTTACAAACAATATCGACTTAAAACTTTTAAATATGACTTAACAGTTTCATAAAAGATAATTAAGAAGAATAGACAGTAGTAAGTCGAAGTAAATAGCTGATAAGGAATGAGTATACTTATCACGTTGAAGCTCACTCTGCTAGATACAAAAGAAAAGTTGGTGAAACTACATAGTAACTAATAGTGCAATTGTAACCAAATGAGATCAGCCGTTCTCATATTCGGATCACGGTTCTCGCTCATTTATCCCAGTCTTGAATACGAGCTGCGACAGAAACAAAGCAGAGATTTTATCGTTCTTACCTTTCCCATCTAGCGGTCACAGTGACGAATACCTATGTGTACGAGTATTACTCACGCTCCTATCAACAGTCGAGTGGCTTTCTCTTTATAGAATCAAAATGATGAATGTGAGGTATTAAATTATAACTCATGTAATAAATGGTGCCAAGCTTTATTACTGTCAGTTGTATGAGATTATCATAATAGTGAGATCACATATGAAGGTTATAAAAGAGCGTGGCAATTTCTCCAACTAGAAGAAGTTTATATATAAAATAGTTATTGATAAACTGTCTGTTTCTGAATTACAAGGATTGAAATGAACTCCATTTTTGCTATTTGATATCATGTCTTAGTCATTTTGTACGTTTGAACGAAAGAGTTATTTTAATGCATTTTTATTTGTGAAACATGTTGATTTTATTCCTCTTGTGGGAGCCACTTCAAACAATTGTCATTTCCAAGGATATTAATTCACGAAAGTAAAAATGGGAGTAAATGGTTTTTTTTAAGCAAAGGGCAATTTTTAATAGAGAACGGAAACTAAGTTAATTTCACTATTACATGCTTAGGTAAATGGAGGCCCGCTTGATTTTATGCAATGATAAGTGAATTAGCATATACATTGTCTTTTGTTGAATATTTGCATTACAAAAGTGCGAAAGGTGTTGCGTTGCGGGTACAGTGGACAATAAATAAACCTGGAATCCTCGAAGGAAAAACCTGGAAAGTTTTGGAAGTAGTATAAAAAATTAAATTACAAAATTAAATGAATCTAGACAAAAAAAGGTTATTCCATTAACAAAACATGTTTATCATATTTAACTCTCATATTAATTAATTTTTTTACGAGTCTGTGCCAAAGCGCAATGCATCAGAGATCGTCCTCTCATAATAAGTAAATTTAAAAAATTCCTAGTGTGCATAATTGTCTCGACAATTGTTTCTTTTTATTAACTTGGTTTACTTGAATTTTTAATTTAAATTGTAAATGCAAAAAATTGTAATGGGGTATTAAATATGGAGAGCATTCATAAACCTACCTAGATAGACAAGATATGTGGCGTCGGCCATCGCCAGAGCCGTAACTACATAGATAAATGGCATGAACATTAGTCAGATTAAGTAGTCCAACTATCAATAAATTTACATTACCGTTTAGATTACAGATACTACGCAGATTGTTTTGTGAAGTTACGACCAATAAACTTTTTACTCAACTTAAATATCAAACAAAAAAATTAAAAGTAAAATAAAAACTTGAAATACTTTTTTGAAAAAATGTGTAAATATACTGCGCTCTGCAACTCCACGACACCTGCTCGACAAATATGGATGCGATTCTACTTTTCATGGTTCCCCAAGGCTCCTCCACTTTACTTCACTACACTTCTGGGCATAGGCATGTCCATTCTATGGCTATTAAGACACGGTCAAATAGCTGAAGTTTGCACAAAATGTAACGATAAGTTATGAATTGTAAGGAAAAGTGTTAAATATGATATCAGTGTTGTTTATAGTCTTCCTCTTTATTGTTTAATTTTTACAAATCGTCATTATATTAATGACCATTTGTAAAAGTTTATTCTATCACTAATATATAAGCGAGTTCTTTATTTTGTACGGCGTAAGCTTAATTAGTTTTTACTTTATTTTATGAGCTTTATCAGATCAAATAATCGTTAATTAAGGTATAGTTCAAAATTAGTTAATTTGAGGTGGTCTCATATAGAATCGTTGCCCAATATTTTAATTAGATTGACTTTAAGTAAACAAATAACGAATTTACTGTGATGCTATATCTTTGTACTCATGTATATTATAATATAAATATAACAGACAATATCTGCCATAGGGGAGATTTTCACTCTTAATTGCTTCGCTAGATTGGGCTTACCAATCAGTTGATTCCTGTACCTCTGTTGCCTTCTGCAATAGCTTTTATATAGTGAGGCACTATTCTATATTTTTGGTAGCTCATGGTTTATATTAACATATGCTTAATGACAAACTTTAACATTTGTGTTCCTATTAGAGTGTATTTGACATGTATTTTCCTATTAGAGTTGTAATCATTAAATGGTTTTGTTTGTATCTTTTAAAATCATTTCGGCGAAATATTTTACGCATCTGCGTAGCTGATTAAATCAATTGTTATTATATAAATATTTTGACCAGAAGACTTAAAAAGAACACAGCTTCATCATTCACAAATTTCACAATTTCTGTTGCAATATTATTTTGATAATATAAATATAGTACAAAACTTAATGTTGATTAATTTAATCTTAAACAGTGGTCAGTATTAAGGTGATAAATTGAACTCAAGGTATTTCGTGCTCAGAGCTTACATATTTATATAGAAATCTTTATTAAATAAATAGCTAAAAAATAGTTCTCATTGTAAATTTATATTACTTTTGTGCCTATATGAGCAGAATATGAGTTTTTTTAATATTGCGTACTGAAGTACTTTTTTTTCACTGTGACTTAACGCGTTAGCCCAAAATGCTTACTTTTAGAGAGCCGAATTTAAACAGAATTCTTGAAAGAGAGACACATGAATTTCGTTGACACGGAAACAATGTCTCATTAAATGGAATTTTGTCTAAACATTTTAATGAGGTCTTTTGCCTGCGTTGCGACGCTTATAATATATGTTGGCATTGTAAATAACGATCTACTCCATAATTAGATAATCTGTTACAGGACTCAAATGTGGGATTCGTATAATTTAATGCAACGTATCTTTTTATATTTGAAATGAAGCACATTATTTACTTAATAAGCATTTTTTCATGATTAACGCTTCTAATAAGTTTCCGTTCAACATAATTAAGCTTGAAATAAAATGCTAAAGCCGAGGCATTATTTGGACTTTACTGATCACCGGCAAATATTATTTTTATTAAAATTTATTGATAATATGTTCTTTACTGAAAATAGTCTATATATTTTCAGATCCTATTTAAATATTTATATCTATATATATATACAGATATATATACCCAAAAAGCTACTACTTGGTTTGGTTCATGAGGTTTAATATGGGAAGGTAGGGAGTATGGGAGGGTAAGGAGGTTTAATATGGGTATGGGAGGTATCATATGGGAAGGACCAATTTATCTGATACATAACTAGTAATAACAATGCAAAAGCAATCACTTGATCGTTCTATTTAATTTGTGAATTGCTAATCGTATTTTCATGTCTATTATTTGAAATAGATCGTCAGTCGATGTAACATGTACATGATGTCCAAATAATTATTATCGGGCATCGAAAGCACGCCTGCCAGTGGTTTGCCATCACTGATAACCAATGGCCACAAATTACTTTAAATATTTTAAGCTGTTTTAGTTGATATGGTGACTTAAAAAAATTAAAAGCTAATTATTATAAATCATTTCTTTATTTGTATTATTTACAGTTCATTATTCACTCGTGGCAGGTAACTATAATTAAGTATTATATCTAATCATACTTATTTCATTACGGGTTGTGATCAACCAAGATATTTACAAAACATGGTTCCTAAAACTAAATAACGCTTACGACCAACTTAATATAGCGGAGTATTAAGACAATCTTAGGCGAATAGATCTTTTACACTGAAAGTAGATACTGAACATATTTTCTAAATAGAAGAAGTTCTATGAAAGCAATTTAATTTCATAAACAACATAAATTAAAAAATCTTAAGCTACTTATATTGAATTTATTTGTTTGTAACATCTATTTATTTACAAATACGTTTATGTTTCTTTTTACAATTCATTTTACGTGATATGCCTTGTCATGATTACATGTTAATAAGATTAAACACTTTCGTTGCCCGAGAAAGGTGTTTGTCTTATTGTTATATACGCTATCATAATGAAAAGGATTTTTTACAGTTTTAATTATTTTTCTAATGTGGTAATAAAGTAAATAGAAAATAGTTGAACATTTTTGAAAGTAAAATCTTACAATGTACAATAACTAAAACACTTTAAAAACTTAATTTACAAATAGTTGATTGATGCTTAGATTTTCATTTGCAAAGATTATATACCTATGAATAAATAAAAACATGTTTTACACAGACTACTAGAAGAAGGAATATTAGTCAGATTTATTTTATGTATTTGAAAACAAGTAAATTTAGATGAAACAAGAAACAAGAAAATATAACATTTTTTTACTAACTATTACGTTTTGTGCCACATTTTCAAAATGAATTATGCATATGCAAAAAAGCGTATTTGTTGTTGCTTTCACAAAATTAACTCACACCTGGCGACACAAGAAGGTACTAAATAAATAATTATATAGTGTAATATAATTATTGGAACACATAGGCAACAATAATAGGATTCTAATAGTTATGGAATTGTTGCTGTAAGAGTGCAATAGGAAAAAAAAATGTAGATGCCTAGGTCTGTAAATAATAACTATCTACTGATTCAAGTACCTAAAGAACACACAACCCACAACTTCGGTTAGTTATTATTTGGGCATAATAACACGATTTTGCGTTCCTGTAACAGAAGCGCAAGCCTTACTTATAGTTTTATTGGTAAAATGCGCTTTACGAACACCTTACATAAAATGACTGTGCAAAATTAAAACTTACTTGTCATACTGTATATTAAATTATTTACATTATATACATGTTTATATCAAAGTAAAAGCAGGCGTACAAAATGAAAATAAATCAATGTATTACATTTATAATGTTATTACAACATAGTGCTAATAACTCATATTCGAACAAATCTAAACTTAGAACTACTGATCAATTAAAATAAACAGATAAATAATGCCAAATTGACATCAATATCACCAAAAATAACTTATCATCTCGTACCCTGTCTTAGCAATTTGTTATTATTTCTACACAGGAATACAGGGAATAAAATATTTTGGAAGCTACCAATAACACCATTATTTAGGAATGGCAACACTGCAATTAATGCGAGGGAAAGAAGAGGTAATGGTTCTTGACTACGTGACCCAGTTGATTCAGCGGTAGGCAACCAGTTGTTGTCCAAAACTGACTGCTCTATAACATTTTGCATTGTATCTGTGTGAAAAAATAAACAATTCATTATTACATATATATCAGCCATATATATAGTTAATGTTGGCAAAAGGCAATAGGTGAAGCATAGGCAGAATTCTGCAATTAAAAACAATTTTCACTCTAATAAATACCATATTTTTGCAAAGAACTTACCATAAGTAGTGACATCAGGTGTGTAAAACTTCTGCTCCGCAGGTTGAAGTGGCACCACGAACCCTAAAAAATGAATGTGATATCATAAATAATCAGTAGCAGCTAATTTCATAAATTATTATTGTACGTACATGAAAATCGTCTATTATCTACCTCGCAAATACAAAAATAAGTCTCAAAAACAGTTGCCAAAAGATAAGTGAAACGTCGAACAATTTAAATGGAATAAATTCAGAACCAAGTTTCCAGTAAAATTAACTGATATTTATTGTATTATTTACGATTTTGTGTGTGCAACAGGCGCAACAGATTAAACATATACCATACTGTACACAAATTAGTGGCTTTGTTACAGGCTGTTAATTTAAATATATACAATATATTAAATAGTCATTACAATTCCCCAAAACCGGAAGCATAATTTTAAACAGAACTAATTATATATTTCTATTACATGTCTTTATTCATTCCACTCGCGTTATACTTACGAGGTGGAAAATACTCGGTGGTAGTAGTTGGTGGTGGCAATGTTGTTGTCGTCGTCGTCGTAGTTGTTGTAGTCGTAGTTGTTGTTGTTGTCGTAGTTGTAGTAATTTTAATTTCTGTTGAAAATCATATACTTGTGGTAAGATGGACTAGAAATAGAAAATTTTATGTCACAGCCAGTAAATATTTGGCTTCTATACCAAACTGTGTAGAAATAATTTAGCGCTACCCTCAATTTCTTGAATATTTTTAAGTAACTCACCGCTTTTATATTTTAACTTATTGTTAGTTTAGTTTAATTCTTATAAGTAATTAACGTAGCGTAAAATAGTTACATGCTATTATACTCGCATATTAGTTTTTGGTCAGATTGTAAACTTTTAGCTTATTAATTAACTTACTGATAACTCGATTTAAAATGCTCATTGGTTGAAAAAATAAAAGAAAACGTTTAAACAGGAAAAATAACCTAATCTGTTTTATATATACTACTATTTCGTGACATAATATTTTCTAAAATTCACGCGACTAAATTAAAAATAATTAAAAGCTATGCAGTAATTGGTAACTTTCAAAACTTAACACAATTTCTGAGTCGAGAATGATGTAGAAATTTAAATAAACCGCGTCCTAAGTCCGAAAAAAATTTGTTCTATTGAGACGTTTATAATTAAACCGTAGTTAGTAGCCGTAAAAAGTAGTTTTATTCATTATAAATAGTATACTTTTCTCATAGGACAAGCTAAGTATGTGAACCAGAAATACGCGTTATATTTGTATAATTTTAAATGGAAAATAATACATTTAGATTTCAATTGTGTGTGTTGTACTTGCCATACAGCCTTATTGTCCCATCGGACTTGCCGATAGTGTTTGTAGAGACACAAGTATAGGTTCCTGAATCTTCCGTGTCGAACTCTGAAATAGTCAACGCTATCCGCGTCTGATATACAGACATACGATCTTCTGTAATCTCGTACTTTTCTCTAAAAGAAATAATAAACAATCCGTTAAGGTTATATATGCGTGATGACGTCAACCCTTATTATTATTATATATTTGCAATTCTGCATTTGTTTTACCTTAAAGGTTAAAAAAGACTGGTGAATATTACAACTTAGACACATAAATACTTAGAAATACCTAGAATTACAGCTTGTCAAATATGTTCTCATCGTTACTAATTAAAAATGTATCTAAAATTTTCCATAATCAAGTCATTAATACTAATTATAACATATTATAATTAAAATATATATTTATAATATTCTTTTTAAAATTTTAATCTAAACACAATTTTAACATAAAATGCTTTAAGGAGTTTTTAAAAAGGATAATCATTAGAAATTGTGTTTTTGTTAAGATCGTATCATATATAAAAAAAATATTTAGCTATAGATGCTTAAAATTTGGATTAAATATATTAAAAACGTAAAAATTAATAATGTGACCGCAAATAATTTTACTTTTAGTAACTAATTATAATTCTACAAGTTTTTTTATTTACCGCGTATAATTATTGAGTTTATTTTTTTTTTTCGAAATATTATAAGAGTTTAGGCCATTATAATGTGTTGTTTTATATAGATTGATATTTAAAGCACTTACCCTGAAAGGATCATTTCTTCTCCGCCCTTTAACCAGTAGTTGATAGACTGAGGATAAGCTTCCACAAAGCATTCCAGCTTTGTATGTGAGCCTGTTGGTACTCCAATAACCTTCGTTGCTACTACTATGGATGGTGGAACTGGGTAGAAAAATAAATTATATTTTTTAGACATATCATAGTATCACTAGACTTACTTATCATAAACAATACGCCTTGATAGTATCTCATGTTTATTTATTTCTAATGCCAAACATCTGTGTTTCCAGTGTTTCGGTTTAAAGGTGAGATAGGCTGACACATCACTTGGTAATGTGACCTAATATCTTCATCGTCATGCGTACTTATGTTTTTTTACTAATTTAAAAACTCTTAAATTACTTTGAGTTTGATCTTATCGAAAGTCAAATGTATCACGGAGTTTAACGATTTTAAACCATAAAATGTATTGTGACATTAATAAAAATGTCTCAAAAAGAGTTAAAGTTTCTGTCCAGATATATTTAGTTAGCTTGTTTTTACCATTTAAAATACACTTAGAATAAAACTGTAATATTGATCTAATTTAATTTAGTTTTCAAAAAAATTATAATTATATGCTAACATGTAACAAAATGAATTTACCTTGATACTTTGTTAATATAAAAATAAAACTTCTTTATTTTTGTTAATTTAGCCTATCATACAATCCGAATAAAACGCAACAAATTGAAGCTATTTTTCCTGCAGTAAAACTAATCAGACCAGACAACGCTAGAGAGCTGAATAAACCCAATTGCCGCTTAGCGTGGTGGTCGATACTTACAGTTGACACTAAGCATGATCCGTTTGCTGACAGAGGGCGGCACATCATTGGAAGCTATGCACAGATATGCCCCCATCTGACGGCGTTCTACTTTCGTCAGGTTCAGGTTGGGACCCATGAACATGTCCACTGCGCGGAGAAAAGTCAATAAGTAAGTATATGTAAGGGTAAGTAATTGCATTTAATCACATATTATGTTATAACAAGTTTCATCACCATCATCATAGCAGCCAATAAACGTCTACTGATAGACAAAGCATCTCCGAAAACGGGGATATTTTTCCTATAGATACCGCGCTAGACAGTGGCAATCTCAGAGCATAGTTTCACATAAAGAATGCTCCATGCCCCCAGCCCTTTTTCAATTTGAACTTTCATAATATTTCAGATTAAATTTTGTTACCCCTTCAGCGACTGTTTTCAATTTCTTTAGGTATTAGCTATCGAGTTTGATTACTTGATCGATTTGACTGATTGATGTGGTCAAGTCTTAATTTATTTATAACAAAATGCTCGCTGCAACTATTATATATGTATATACTAGACTCTATTGCTTATATATTTGTTATTTTAGATTAATGATATGTTTTTTTTTGTTAAATGTAGAGCTACAGCAGCAGCTGCAACATATCTGTTCAAAAAATTATATACTGGAAAGCGCACAACCAACCGATAGGGAAACAAAATTCCGGCACTATGAAGACCACGCACCAGCGCGTAGCGTAGGACGTAAGCCAACAAGGTGGACTGACGATCTAAATAGAATTGCAAGATCGCGGTAGATACAGGCGACACACAATTGGTCTTGGAATGGCATAGAATTTAATGTGTTTTGACTACTATAATTATGGTGACATACTATTTTTTTTGTTGACAATAGAATAATAATAATTAAAATACTAAAGGTAGATCACATACAAAGATGGTATGTGTTGGTCTGACCTATTTCTGCCACCAAACAACAGTATTTGTATTGCTATTATGCGTTAAGAGAGGGTAATTAATTTGGTGAGTAATAATTAATATAGTTTAAAATAACTGCCAATATCTTCAAGTTAAAATCATTATCATTATCTTGTGATAATTTGAGTACTTTAAGACTGCGGTGAAGCTTGCAATTACGCGGAACGTTTGCTTATTTGTACGCTTAAGTCATATAAAAAGAGTTGAAAATACAGATGTAAAACTAGTCTAGTTTTACAATTGTGGTAGGATTAAGTTTAAGGTAATGGTCAAACTTTCTTGGTAGTTAGTATTCTCTTAAAGGGAATGTAAAAATTTACATGCTAATTTTTGCTCCTCTAGCCCATTAAAACCTTTCACAAAGACTTTAACGGAAATAAATGTTATTTCTCTATATTTTTATGTCTATATTACAAAGACAATAAGGAGGCGGATGCTCTGCAATTTTCTATACCTACTATCATGAGTATTGGTCTTGCTTTTTAGTGGCAAGATAATTTCTTTAGATTTGAAGTAAATTATGTACCGATCGTAACAGGGTATAAAATTATACATATTTTGAAACTTGTTTTAAACTATTCTACTACACCATTCAGTATGAATTTATTTTATTCGGTTTTGGGAACAACCCGGGTACAATAAATTGTCTTTGTTTGATAAATGTATTCCTATAATTTTAGATTAGTTTATGATGCATACTCCGAACGTTTAAATTCATGGACAAAAACTCAACGTTTTATCTATCGCACTAGATCCCATTGTAAAATTCGTCATATCTCTAATTTGCACTATCTCTCTAAATTTATTGAGGCAGCTGCACACAAACAGCTCTCTTGCCATGTCACACAAAACGTCCTTTTAAGTCCCTTTCAATCCAGTTTTTGTACCAGCACGACAACAGCTCTTCTAAATATCCCGGATGATGTAAGAGTTGGAATGGAATACTCCCACCTAACGGTTTTAATACTGATTAATTTCGCCAACGCCTTGAACTCCATCAATCACGAAGTTCTTCTCTCTTTTCTTTCTTACGTCGAGGTCTCTGATTTCGTTCGAGAATAGTTCGCATCCTACCTTCGAGAACGCTAGCAAGCGGTACGCCTGGGGGATGATTTGTTCCTGTGGTTGGGAATTGATGCTGGTGTACCGCAAGGTGGCATTCTCTCTCCTTTATTATTTTCCCTTTTCATAAACCTTGTCACCAAATCTATTGGCTGCTCTTACCATCTTTACGCTGATTACCTGCAGCTATACACTCAGGCAGAGTGCAATACCTGGATGATGCCATTGCTCGGATTAATACTGATTTGACCAACATCACAAAAGTTTGGTGTCTCTGTGAACCCATCCAAGACACAGGCCATTATCTTGGCCAGTAAGCGGCAATTATCCAGTTTAAAAAAATTACCTATAATTATTGTTAATAACGTGGTAGTGCCCTACAGCACATGCTTTAAGAATCTTCCTTAATCTGGGATACATATGTTAATGAAATCAGCAGTAAGATTCCTGGAATGCTTCGTGCTGTCTTTCGATTTAAACATTTTCTTCCAACCAAAATCCTTCTTATTCGATCCTTGGTTTCACCCATAATTGACTATGGTGAGGTGTGCTGCACTATCTCAAGAATTCTTTAATAAATTGAATCGTCTATTAAACAACAGTCTTCGTTATATTTTCGATTTGCGTAAATACGATCATGTTCCCCATTAACGTTCTCTTATCGGCTGGCTTCCTTTTCGTGAACGTCGCAAAATCGAGTTCTAGCCATATTATTTTCAATACTTTTGGATCCGTAAAACCTACTTACTTAAAGGACAGATTCCAATACCTATCTTCCTCTCACGAACGTAATCTCCGTTCTTCTAATACTCTCTCGCTCATAACTCCTCATCACTCTAGTTTTCTGACAAACTTTTTTACAGTGACAGCTATACGACTGTGGAATGAACTTCCGTTGAATATTAGGCAATTCCCAAACAAATTTATCATAAAACGCTCTCCATACTTTAGTTACTGAGGCTGCTTCTCTAAACTTATAACCCCGAAAAACGATGAGTTGGTAACTGGGGCGATAGGTTTAGTTAAGTAGTCTTTACAAATAAGTATGGAAATAAGTAGTATAAGCTTCCAGCGTATGCCGATCGTTAATGTGATTTTTTTTGGCGCAGATGGTAGTGATCTTATTTTGTACGCCAAAATTCGTAGGTCCGGTCCCCATCCAGGATTTGTCCTAGGTGGGGTTATTTCTATACTAATATTATAAGGCGGAAGAGTTTGTTTATTTGTTTGTTTGTTTAAACGCGCTAATCTCAGGATCTACTAGTCCGATTTGAATAATTATTTTCTTGTTGCATAGTCCATTTATAGAGAAAGGATTATAACATTATGCTGAGACCAATAGGAGCGAAGCGTCAGTGAGAAATGTTGAAAAAACGGGGAAAAGGCTACTATACCCCCCAAAGTCACTACTCTACGCGGACGAAGTCGCGAACACTGCTAGTATATAATAATATTTGAGCTTGCCCTATATTTGGAAGTTAAATATATGTATTTAAGTAGTATATTTGTGATTCCTCTGTTGTTTGGCGTCCGTAACACAAGTGCTTTAAGTGACTTACCACGGAACCAGGTGAGAATTTTGACAGGTTTGCTCTAAACTATAGTTTTGATTTGCAACAACTTCATTCAGATTTGCAATATAAAGATAACTGTCTATTGAATAACGTTTATGATTATATTATGCTGTGCCCCGAAGAGAAAAATAAAATGAACTCAAGCGTCCACCATTTATTTATTTATATGCGGACCAAAAAAGAAAATAATTCTGCTGATTTAATACAGAATCTCATAACTCGTAATGGGAATAATTAAGAGGGAAAATACACAAGTGATCCAGTGTATTTGCGGGTCCGGAGAACACAAAAGCCTCCTGACCGTAGGTCCGTAAATCGACGCTGTCGGGAACGTTTACAAAAACTTCCGCCTCAACCCCAACCGCTCCGGAAAACAATTATTTTATGAATATTCATACAACGCGACTTCGGTTGTAAGCCGCGGTTTGAAACGTTTAATCTAAGAAAACAATATATTCCGATTGAATTTAACAATAAAAAATTGAGTTGTCTTGCTTGCAGCAATCTAATTATTACCAAAAATGAAATAGATTTTGAGAAGAATATTTTATGTTGTTATAATGTATTTATAGTACATGTTTTTTAAATAACATTAAAAAGCTATATATTTAACATTAAGAATCTTTTACAGCTAATGCATATCTAGTAATTGACGGTTCGCCTATATTTTTAAATGACTTACGTACTGCGTCAGTCAATTGTTTAAAACGCATACAAAATAAAACGTCTATATGTAAATATATAAAAATATATTACGCTGTTAGTCCGTGATAAAGTTCTATTTGATTGATTAAATACTATTGAATTGATTTAAAACAATGTTTGTTTACTGTATACAATAAAACAAACTTAAGAAATAGGAAAGTTTCAATTTTAAGTTAAAGTCGCATTTTTATGATAAATATAAATAATTTAGACAGGCCAACGTCCGTTGAGTTGGCTAGTTGTTCTACTAATTAATAACTAAGTAAATAAAAGTAGCAGTATTAATGAGTATTATTTAATGAGTCTAAACTATAAAGCCCAGTGAACGCAATAACAATAAAATATACTCTTGCACGTTTGCAATCTTTTTGCTTCGTAACTATTTAATGATATTTTACACTATAGAAAAATACCCAAAATAGGTTTAATACACTGAAATATTTAATACATATATACTTTATGATTAATAATATAACCATTAAGTACTAAAAAGCATAAATATGTTCTCCCTTAATAAGGTACCAAAAATTCCCGACGACCTTTCCAATAACAATAATTTACGCTTCGGTCTTCATTAATTAGTCAAATATGATTATAACCGGCAATTTTGCTAACCAAATTATGCCTCATTATAAGGGCGCGAATATTTATTTTGTAGAAACTGAAAATTAATTTTTATTTTTGTAAGTTAAGTTTGTGAAGTTTGAGATTATAATAAAATTAATAAACTATGACAGGAGCTGAATTTCTAAAAAAAAACACTCTTTCTTCAGCCTAAAACTAAATAATGTAACTTCTTATTAGGATCAAAATTTTCAGGAGTTAAAAAACTAAATTTAGGATTATAAAGCACAGTATAAATTAATAAATGAAATAGACTGGTTTGGTCTCAGGTGCTGGTAGTGAGCCTATCTTGTATTCAGTCACCCACAAATATTTGAATGATGATATCTTTGTATGTTCTGTATATGAGTGTTCAAAATATATGTCTAACGGTTTTATTTGTAATTTCTCTGTTATTTTATGTTCGTAACACAAGTGCTTTAGGCCACTTATTTAGGAGTCAGAACAATATATAGGATGTGTAAATAAATTATTTAGTATCATAGTTTAATGAGTAAAAACTATGAACTAGACGTTCGGGCGGAAATCCCCATTATTATAGATGCTGCGAAACGTCGACTGCTAGATATAGGCCTCCCCAAAAAGCCGAAGAGACTATTTCCATAATTGCCGCGCTGGGCAAGCGTGGTGGCAATCTCAGAGTCTATCTTCGCAACGGAAACGCCCATCCCCGCCCTAATACCCTACGGCAAAGAAAAGCCTCAAAAAGATACATACAATTAATTAAAATATTGTCAAATTACATATTTGCATACCTTTTCTTAGTTCTCCAACCTCATTTCTGAGCTGTATATTGGTACCATCTTCCCTTCTCCAAAGAATGCGCGGAAGGGGCCGCCCATCTGCTTTGCATGACAGACTAATATCCTGTCCTTCTCTCGCAACCAGGTCTCCACTGGTGCCCTCGTCTACTATATTTGGAGGCACTGCGGACAATCATTAAATAAATTAAAAATGAGTGCTTAATTCAAAAATATATTTCATTTCCTAGTAAAAACCGCTAAACCGAACCTTAACTAAATCATAATTTTACCATCAACTATGTAGCTTGACGCATTTATAGGTCTTTTATTATTGCGACGATGAGCAGCAGTGGTGGTAAACTATTGTATTTAAACTATTACTAATGAATATACGATCATCGTTCCGGTACTTTAACAGCCTTTCACGACAACTGGTACAATGGGGTTATGATAACTTAAGTAAAACCATATAGAATCTCGTTTTCGTCACTATTATAACATATTTCATATAAAACAAGAGGTATTGTATCATCATTTCAGGCATTGGAAATCCACTGTTCCGAAATTCCTGAAAATTATCTCTCAGGAAGAGGTAATTTTGCCCATAATTGCCGCGCTACGCAAGCGTGTTGGCCCATTCCCTCCCTATGTATTTGTGCTACGCTATCTCCGGTGGATATACCGCTATCTGTCGGTTCTGGTATATTAGTCGCCTCTAGAAGGAGGTACTATTTGACTTTGCCGGTACCTCACGGCAATAAAAGAATGTCACCAAAAACAGGACATATTACAAGGAACAATTAGTTCACAATTGATATTAAAACCCAAAAAAACACAATTGAAAATGAATCTCTCAATGAACTTTCAACTCTCCTTTTCGTAAATTTTAGAAGAAAGAAAAAAAGAAAAAAATGACTTCTTAGCAGTGTATAAAAGTCCATCATGAAAAAAGTACAAGTCTATTTTTTATGTTGAATTTAATAAGGAACTGTCAGAACGGCGGCAATTTATTTACTAGCTGGATTATAATCCCGTTAGGGGAATAAATTCAACCAGAAAATATATCTACTTTATTCAGGTTTTCCCTGTTCATTGGAAGATATTTGCTCATAAATCTACCGATACAGATCTTTAATAAATATTTACACAAATACATTAATTACCAATGGCCTCAGCAGCTGAAAAACACAAATACTTCTTACTCCGTTTCAATTAATGTTTAATGGAAATGCAGGTGTTTTATGCATGGCTGTAACTGAATTATAAATTGGACGAAATGATTGTATGGTTGGGTGTGTAAATTAAAAAGAAGTAATCTCATTATGTATAAATGACATTTTTGTGTGTTGCAAATAACATATCGTTTAAAACTAAATATATTATTGCTTAATACTCAAATTGCCTGTTATCAATTATTATATTAAATTCCCTGGTACACCTGCAAGTTTTAGTTTTTAAGCTGTCTTTCATCCTTTTACGGGGGTCTCATGTATGTAGAAAATGCCTTTAAAAATAATAGGTTGCATTTTAAAATCATCATTCATACCAGCCATTGGAAATGCTGGAGAAAAGCCTCTCCAAGAAAGGTTTTTTCCCCTAATTAAGCAAGGCTGGGAAATGGGACAAACGTATTGGCAATCGCACACAGCTATCGCGATGGGGATGCTGCTGTCCATCCCCGCCCAATGCATTTGATTTGCACTGTTTAGGATAGATATACCGCCATCTGTTAGTTCTGGTACCTTAGTCGCCTCTTACGACACCTGGTGCAGTAGGAGGTACTATTTTTTTCACCCAACTCCACGGCAAAACAGCATTTTAAAATAAGTTAATTAAAATCTTTGGAACACGAGGAAATTAATATGGAATTTCATTTACAAGTTCCCGTCAAAAGCCTGTTACAACTTGATTTTTTTTCTTGTATATACTACCTTTGATTCAAATTTCAGCAGTTTCCAATGCGCAAAACCTGTAACCGCATCAATGTCAACTTAAACAAAATATCTCAATAATATTTTAACAGCAAAAACGTATCCAAATAAGCCAGCTTATCTATGAACTATCCAGATACCCGAATCTGCGCACACGAACAAAATGTGCCATCCGTAAATCACTACCTAAAACAAAACAGCCCGAGTAATAGCTATCCTGTACTATGTTCGTGAGAGTCCGTCTATTAAACTACGTGCCCATTTGAGAGTTACCCATTCTCTTGGGCCTGTTTATTTATTTCCAGGTTTTTACCGTGAGAAGATTTATTTTTAGTTAGAGCTAAGTTACGTGATGATATCGCAATGCGGTAAACGTTTTAAGAGAAACATTAGCTAAGCCATTCGTTTTGGTAATGGGAAAAGTTTGAGGAGAACAATGATGAATGTTTTTCTAAGAAGCCGCGTGTTTTATAATCAAAATACGTATATTGAGATGACAAACTGTAGGAAAAACGTGTTAGTTATATATAGAATGAGTACTTTTTAATAAAAGTAATTTTAAACGCTTCAAAACTCGGTTTATTTTACTTTTTACATTTTTGAGTCAGGATTTGAAGGCTACAAATTGTTACCTTCACTATTTTTTATATTTTTTATTTTGAAATTTCACGTTCCCTTCCACGCAGTAAATACATTTTTTTATTATTTAAAACCATAAATATACCAAAAAAGGTTCATGTCTAGCTTGTCAGTAGTTGAATTGTTAAGCCACAGAGTGATGAGCCAACTGAGTTTTGACCACAGAGGTATTATTATATTCTTCGTATAATGTACTAACTGTACTGTTGGTATGAATAAATTCACCAGAAAAAAAACAAAAAACAACTATTTGTTGGGCAAATACAAATATTTAAAACATGTGGAGTTTTCAAACTACAATTCTATCTGTTGGAAATGGAGCTAAATCAATGTAAGTCAAAGCAAAAAAAACGCTTTAAATCAAACTACCAGTGAAAAAAGTGCTTTGAAGCTTTAAAAAGTGGACTAGGACCTAATTGCCGACCTAAATATCAATAACAATAATAATTTATTTCCACCATCATCATGAAACAAAGTACATAATTTTAATAAAATTGTAATTTGCGATGAGGGTGGACTGGAGCCTAAGCTAGGGTGTTACCCTGTATTTTCCGGGTCTCCCTACACGCGGTAGAGATGTTTACAGAGATAATTGAATTATGTTTTAAAGGATCAAAAATGAAACCTTCATACAATAAAAGAAACTAATTAATTGCAAGAAATAGGAATGTGACTATGTCTATGTTGAGTGTGTACATACGGGTTTGTATTGTCTAATGTGTAATGTCTATGTGTGTGTATACTCTAATAAAATGTTTTTTTCTTGGTTATAGAAATATTTTTGTAAAATAGATTTGCATATATAAATGGTTTTGGGATGTATATTAAACTGTATGTTCATTTTAATCTATAAAAATGGAACATGAAAACTATTTTGTCTTTAAAAAAAGCGGTATGATGTCGAACAGTATTGCAAACACGGATATGTTATTTGAAAAAAGCGGTATGATGTCGGTCGGTACTGCAAATTTCTTCTTAAGGATGAGGTGTTTAACGTCGGTTCATATGGTAGGTGTATATGCATGTATAGAAGCGTACACAATATAAATAATTGTAAATGTCTATCAAAATCAATCAATACGCAAAGAACGTCGTTAAATTTATAGCAGAAAGTAAATTGGTCATATAGCTATCCTAGTCACGTTGTTCATACCCAATGAATTAGCTTTAGCGGCCACATCTGCACATGTGAATACGTTATGGCCATTATTCGCGGTAATTTCGAGGATGACTGCCAAGAAACTGCTGGAAACGGCTCAGTGGCATAATTATGTAGCCAAATATGTGCAACGTTCGCCAACATACGGTAAATTCTTGTTTGTGAACGGAGAAATTTGATAGGTATTTCGGTAATTCAGATTTTATTCTTAGCAGGGTCATGTAATTATGTTATACATAAAATCATACAGTTATGGGGATATTATTTTGTTATAATTGTTAATTGCGTTTTATATTGTGAAGAGAACTCCTGGGATGAGTCCTTGAGTTCTCTTCTTATCCGGGAGACAAGCCTGATAGTGCAGATGGAAGTGATACTATCTTGTGCGAAATTTGAGTATAAAATCCAAAGAATTCGGGGATAGAACGGGTTCTGTTCCCGCCCGTTACAAATATTTTTATGATTATATCTGTATTTTTTTTATCTAGATGTCAAAAGTTTGTATAATTAGTACATTTGTGATTCCTCAGTTACTTGATGCTCGTAACCCAAGTGAATTATCACAGAGTCAGATCAATTTGTGAGATGTTGAGTAAATTAATTATTATTGAAGTCTATATCGCTCCCAGTCAGCGAAACTGCAAATAGTCGTGCCAAATCAATAGAGAAAAATAAAAAGTAGATCTACCCCATGGGAACATATCCTTGGAATAAAAAAATGATCTATTTTACTCTAGACTATCAATAATCTCCGTGCCAAATTTATAAAAATCGGTTCTATTGTCTTTGAGTACTTTGCTACAAACGTACATAAATACAAATATTTATAGTCTTAGTTATTGCGTAAAATACTAACTTTCTACCTGTGAAAGTTTATTTAAAATAGGTTCAGCCGTTAAAGACATTAGCCAGAATTAACAGACAGTCAGACATTTTTTAAATGACCATATTTTCATTTGCATGAAGCTTTTAATTTAAAACTACAAACTATGGTTTTAATTATTTTTTATAACATTAATTCAGTTTTATTATAATATAAAGAATACATATTATTTCTTATTTTAAACAAAAAAAAAAATACGAATTTGATAAAAGGGGCATATCCGACCCAAGGTCCCCAGAATGCTTGCAGCATTTTCACGCTACACAGCAAGCAATATCCTCTGCATCAGAAAAGCCCCGAAGCGGTAGTCCAAACCCCGGTCCACCAAACGCCTTCCTAATTCTTTAATGAAACAGTTTCCTTCTTTATTACATACACCAGATGCTTCAACAGCAACTGGCACGAAAGAATAATTAGCTGCCAATACGCTGTATTTTTCTGTTTTCAGTCTGGCAGCCGTTTCCGCTGCAGCACCCGATTTGGCCGCGGTGAGGACACATGTGAGGGACTGAAAGTACAAACACATCTAAAATCCCATAAAACGCAACGACCCTTCTCCCACGGTATCAAATACAGGCCATCAGATCGCTTTCCATCGGTATGACTAAGTCCTGGTGGCTCAAAAACAGAAAGGACCCCAGCCGACACGAGAGCTCTTCTAATTATGTCGTTCACAGAGTGGTGCCTAGATAGTCTACCTTTCGAAGACAACGAAGGCTGACCCAGGGCATCCACTTCAGCCTGCAACGATGCGGCTCGCAGATCCTGTAACCCTGATGCAATGCCACCGCTATGCGTAGGGTATCATTATCTAGCAGAGTCCCCAAATTTGGCGAAGGAATAGCTTGAAGCCACAAACCTGATTCAGACCTGGATGCTGCGCGTAATTGAGCCATCTCTACCCCAGTGCTAAGGTTAAGGAGTTTCTTCATTGAAATATCACACAGAGGGTCATCCCAGGCTCGTGGCTTGTTTTGGAGGATCTCTACCCACTCATTGAGCACGCCAAAGCTCCAGGGCCTCAACCGCATAAGGAATGTGAAGCCTATTACCATTACATGACAAAATACGAGTAACAAGCTTCAGCACTTCATACGACGAAGCCAAGAAGGCAGGGAGGTGCGTGTTCTTCAAGCGACAAATGCCCAGACCACCGAGCCTAATAGGCAGCTCTGAAGCTTGGCTCCACTGAACTGGAGACATTTCTATGTTGACAATTGTTTCCACCATTTTCTTCAAAATGCTGTCAAACTTGTTGATAACTTCAAAGTACAACCAAACAGGTGTGGTGCGGACAAAATAAGACAAACGTGGCGTTGACAGGCAACTCCGCAAAATTGTTAGGGCAACGTGATTGTTTAGCGGCTGACAAGGCCAAAGTCTTGGAAAAAGACGCCTCTGATATACCCTCCGGAAAGATTGAAGAGCCTAATAGAGATAAATTCAATTTACACAAAACCTTGATTTTAGGGACTTTAGCTTCTACTCTTTGCCAAACTTCTAAAGAATTCACTCCTGAACAAAAAATATCTCGCATTTAGCTGTCTTGAAGGTAAGCCCCAACTCACCAAAACCAGTAATGAGCTTTTGTATGTCCCCAATTACTACTTCTGGCTCTCCCCCGATAGTGCCATCGTCCAAATACCAGACATTCAGTTGAGACTGCAAGGATGAAATGACTTATTGAATAGCCAAGCTAAATAAAAAAGGCCCCAAAGGGTCTCCCTGCCGAACTCTGACCTGGGATTTAATGCGATTCTCGCCAAAATAAACAAATACTGGTACAAACTAGGGGCACGAGCCTTAACTCTGGTGAAAATGATGTCACGCTCGACAGAGATGAAGGCGTTTGGGAGGTAAATTTTTACAATTACATTGTTCGTATCACTCTTATTATTTACAAACCAACGTGTTGCATGTATTGTCACCTCGCATCCCAGCGCAGTCCCAAATCCAAGTTGATGTGGCTGCAAAAAAGAAGACAGCTCACATCTTACCGAAGAGCAACAGATCCTAGCCACCAGGCGACAAAGCACACTACCCACGGCAATTGGTCGGATGTCTCCATCCTTCTTCTCCAATGCACAAAGAGATGCACCGTACAAAAATCGACATACAGCTGCATTGACTAGCCCTTTTAACATAAAGTTGACGCAACGAATTTAGGAGAATAACACCATTATCACCAGCCGCGGCTGATGTCAACTCCTTAAAGTAATCAGGTCGGATACCATCAAGTCCAGCCGCAGACCTACTCTTAAAAGACTTAATTGCTTGTCCTACCTTTTGTGCATCCACCGTGAGATACCTACTGCTCAAATTAGGCTCTAAAGGAAATTTTAGGTTCCGGCTGGGGGGCGGATGTTTAACCTTGAGTACATCCAAAGTATCCCCATTTCTCAGTGCAAGGGAACAGGCAGAAAGTAAGACACGAGCCGCACCACTTAAGTCTCCGTCGTGGACTTTAGACTCGATGACTTTACTTACGGATCAACGCCATGATAAACCACGTTTACGGTCTGAAAAAATGTCTGGTGAAAAAGTTCTTCCCAATTTTTGTCATTAATTATATTATTTTTAACCTTCACCGTCAAAAAAAGATTCCTGTCCCCAAAAGGTATTCTAAGGCACTTGTATGAAAATGTTAGTAACGCTAACCAATCCTCGTCAGAGTTTCCTTTAACGCATTTGTCAATTTTCTGGGATAATTTAGCCGCCGCTAGACTTCTTGCAACTTTAGGAATATGTTTTAGAATACGAATCTTTGTTTTTAATAAAAGCAGTTTAGTCAGAGAAGGAAAAAAGGTGGACTGAGACTGCTGCGACTGCTGAGACTGCAGGCGAGAAGGACTCCCGTGTACACGACTAACATGAATATTTAGGCCACGGGGGACTGTAAGTCGCTTGGTAGAACAGGGGCACAACGGACAACTTTCTCCAGACATTACACTAGTATAATAACATGAAAATTATTTCCATGGTACACATTAAAGTATAAACCAGTTACAAAAACTTGTGTGACTTTCAAAGTACAAATGTCAACATAAAATAATTATACATATCAACACCATGCAATCGAATCAATATCATAATAAAAGTAAAAAAAAATATACATTATGTCAGAGGCGAATTTTAAGCAGTTAAAACTCCTAAATTGTTCAACTATCAAAAATGTATAGTAATTATAATATAATTTTACTACAAAAAAATTACGACAACAAATACGTAAAAAAAAACCAAAGAGGAAGAAAAAATAAACAAATAAAAAAGAAACATATAAATTTATATACATTAAAAGCTGAATTACACAGATTCGATCTCAGGAACCGAAGCTCAAAGGTGACGCCCGAACCAATTCACCAACGATGTTCTATGTAAGGAGACGAAATTATTAGCTCGATGTCTTCTATGGGGGGGACAGTGGAACGTTATAAATGAAAACGTTATGTGTAGGACCACCAAAAAATAACAGGATACCTTCAATTTAAAAAAATGAAAGTCACTTGATTATTCACGATTTGTTTTTAAGGATAATTGGAATGCTTGTTTTCGTAACAGCCTTAGCAGCTTTTTACTGCCTTTTAGGAGATAGAACATACATGTTTCCAAATGTTGTATCAAATATAATCAATTTTATGTCACTTTTGCACTGGTTTGCCGCACTTCCCGTTAAGACTATGATTTTTTGACAAATCCTTGACGATCCAAACACTTGCAAACGATAATACTTTTTATTTAAGGACTCCGGAAAATATTCCGTACATTAGAACAGTTAAATGAGAACTATACTATTTTTAATTGAACTTCGACACAGAGCCTTTGTTTACAATGGCAGTGGCGCCATCTCTCAACACTTGAATTATGTTTATATGTATATATACGTACAAAATCCCTAAAAATTACTCCGAAAGAAAACATGCATTTCTTTAGAAACCCAGAATTAATTTTGGAAAGCAACTTACTCTAGTCGGTAACCGCACTAATCTATCTACCACATGTATGTCGATCATTGCATCACTAAGCTAACGAAGCTACGTCATTATATTAAACACATCAAAGTTTTGCTTGATCCCCATATCGATAATTTACCCGAATGTAGGCTAATTACCATAATAGGCCTAATTCTCATGTGCCTTTGAAACGCGAAACTAGAATAATATTAGTTTATCGAGAGCTTCCATACAACGTCCCTTTAATTTTCTTCTCAGTAACCCTACTTAGAGGCTGTAAGGAAAATAAATAGAACCTAGTTAAACCAAGGACTTTAATTTAAATTCAAACCACGAGGCATTTTGTTTTCCCTTATTTCTCTCTAAGGCGCCTAATGTCGATTTAGTATTATCTTTACTGGTGAATTCTATTTATTTAATCTTGTTGCTATACGTAGTTTGTTGAATTTTAAAGAAAATCTACATATTTAAAAGGTCTTTGATGTAAATTTATGTAAATATTTTATTTTATTTCTTAATTATTGCGCTGTTTTTGTTCTTATGGCAAAATATTTTTATTTTATATTTTACTTTTAATATCAATAATTGCCTTATATATAATTTAATGCATCTTAGTGACATATTAGAAAGTCAATCCCAGTGTACAAATTTATTAATTTTTTGTGTGCTGTCACCGATTTTTTGTGCGATTTATTGAAGCTGATACTATTAATGCTGACCTTTAGTATGAGGTCTACGATTTTGATAATATATTTAACATGAAGACCTTGAATTTTAGGAGAGAATATGCGGGATATTATTTGCAATCTGTGTGGATGGTGACTGGGTGAATGGGTATCCATTGAAGCAGAAAAAAGTATATTCTATGAACTTTTATTACTATTATTATTATTAACACCGATATAATACCATTTTTTTTTTATTTAAGCAAAATGTAAAATAATTCGTTTTCTTGAACTGAACAGAGAAATATTATAGACCCACTGAATGGTCTACACTCAACATAACAAAGCACACAAATAACAGTAATGCCTATTTTAGGACTGCCATTTTGTAATAATAACAAATTCACACAATATGTCAAACATTGACCTGGTTCCGAGTGGCTTGAAGCACTAGTATAGCGGACATCAAGCACAAAGTTAATACTTATATACATATTAAACATTTCTAAAAAACAAATATTATTCAAAAATATGTTTGTTCTGGGTGGGGAACGAACTGAGTATCATTAGCACAAATTTATAAAATTATATTCTGTTAAAAACTAGTTGTATTTAAATTTAGCAAACATCTTTTGCCAGCTCAATACATTGACCAGCTGAACTTACCTAAAACATCAACACAGCCTATCTGTTTCTTCATAGTGCTCGTATTAATCTGGCACATATAACATCCCCGATCTTCAACCTTTAGGGGTCGGATGTGAAGCTGCCAGGACCGAGGCGAGTCGTTAGTAACAGCGTACCGCGAACTGTGAGTTACTAGCCTGGTGTGCAACGTCAAGATAGTCTGGTCATCCGCCCGGATCCACGCAACCTGGGAAAAATTACATACTTAATTTGATTGAATATTATGCTATTTACATAATTTGTCATTGTCATTATTGCCTTATATTTTATCACTTACACTATCTATTTTATTTACATAGTTTGTTTTGAAACATATTTTTTTCACTTGGATAGTAAATAACAATGTTATCAGCTTATTTATTTCTCTAAGTGCACTTCAACTGCCTATTTAATTTTTAGTAACTTTCCATTTACCCAACAAAGTATTTATAGGATAAGATAGGTATTAACTGCGCACATTAAGGCGCTAGTAGCATCGTCTGTCACTTTTTATTTGTCATCACCGCACGTGATGTAGTGTACAACCGAATTCCCATCCCACAATTATTAAAAGCAGGTGGCAATTCTTTTACAGCATCCGTATATGTATATAGCTTACTCAAAATCTTGCGTACTTTTTTATTGTGAGGGACGTTTCCAACCTTATATATGCCAGGAAACCAGCAAAGAATATTCGTTAATAGACAATTATCAAAGTTCCCAAAAATATATATATATATATATACAACAGCTAAGCGGTTATGTATTATTGCATATTAAAATTGATCGTACCAACAAATCCCTTCCTTAAGAAGACCTCTTAGAACAGCATTATATTTTGCTAGTATACGTCAATGGCCGACAAATATCTTCTTAAGAACATTTTGCTTTCTCATTTTTGTTTTTAGGGACATTATTTTTGTCTCCCTAGACTGTTTTGGGGAGACTTTATAGAGACTTTGATAGATAGTTGTAATTATAATAAATCTACATGACATCTCTTACGTTGACCTTACACCAAAATATATAGCTTAGTATTTTTGTTACGGATATCAGACAATAGATGATTTACAGATATAAAACTTAGATACATTATATAAATTCATCATATAAATATTTGATCTGGGCGAGGACTCACGGCCTTTGGCGCACAAGATAGTACTACTATCTGCACCATCGGGCTCGTCAGGTTTTTATAAATCTTTCATCGTCATATCAGCTAATAGACGTTTACCACGAGAACGACTCATAGCTGATATGATTATGAAGGAAAATTTCAAAAGGTCTTAGTCCAAACGGTGTTTTGTCACAATAGTGATGTCCATGATTGTCACAATAGGTATACGTGGTCGTAATCGCCAAATGTATGTTCATCTTTTATTCAAAACTAGCGACTTACCACCGGGTTTGCACAGGTGCAATGAAGATAAATAATGCTTATTGTTGGTTAACTCAAAGAGATAGTTATATGCCATCGGGACTGTCCACCTCTTTAAAATACATACATATACATACAGTATTACATAATAAAATACATACAGTAGTAAATTATTTTTATTTATCTGGTCAGGTTCAGCCAGCATTTGCAATGCAAACGACAATAAAAACGTGTAAATTTAAGACATCACATTGTATACTTTTAAAATGTTCAGTGTTTCTCTGCTATATTATATATGTATTATATGGATAAATCTTTCTCTTGAATCATTATATCCATTAAAAAATACGGGTGCGTGGTTTTAAAGATTAAACGGGGATCGACTTTGTTTTTATACTTTATTTTACACATTTTTATATAATTTCGAAAACCATGTAGCAAAATTCAAAGTATACTTTTTTGTTGGGCAAAATAATCTTCTTCATGCCGTTCTGTTTACACAACATCATCGTCATTTTCTCTATTTGAAATTTACTAAACCCTAAGTTGAGTCAAAATACTTAATGCTTCGGTTACCGAGGTTAGCGGTTGTTTTGCTTTGGCCACACCATCCACCGTGATGGAGCGAAATACGCCACAACACATGCCAAATGGTAATCTAAAAGCTTTCTAATTACTATGTGCATTGCCACCTTCAACATATTCATCATTTTTTTTTATGAATTAGCTTATTGTATGGAATTGACGTAAACTGTGACAAATATTTATGTTCTTACATCAATTGACAGGCCTCGCGCACATGGTGGTGATACTATATTACCTCCACCCAGGACAAACATTTGTGTTTTTTCTGTGTTTGGGCGTTAGAAATATATATGTCCGTAACATAAGTGCTATAAACCACTTCCCTCGGAGTCAGGGATGTGATGTTGTGTGAATAATAAAAATAAAATATCAAAACAAATGTAATTTGACCACTTCTCTTTTACTAGTGTTTATGCTATTTTTATTGTAGTCTTATTCAAATTATTAACTAAAACTTAAAAATGATTTTTTTGACCAATTTATCTTTATTATAATTTTTTAGAGCACTTCACTCTGGAAACATGATATAAGATAGATTTTGAGGTTAGGATCTCGCGGCGGAGTTTTTTGGCCCAGCCCAGGCAGAGTTTATCGGTTTTGCCCATAGAACCGTGATGAAGAGAGATATGCTTACAAAACGTGCACTAAACAAGCTGAGTGAAAGATCTCTAATCGTCTTGGCATCGCCACTCAATTCCCTGCGTTTGAACCCATGCCAACACTTAAATTATTTTCTCTGCATTTTATTTTACGCTTATAATACGTCCATTGTTTTACTTTGAGTAAACTTTAATAAATGCCCCCTCTGTCGCCCCTTTATTACCCAATTAGAAAAAACATCACACCTTTTTTTGTAGAGCAATACACTAAGTTCGCCAGAGATCGCGTGCAGTCCCTGCCCTTCCGAGCCATAGCCAACCGCTCGGCCACTCTCACTCAGTTCTCCTCTTTTTGCACCCGAGCCTATGTTGAGCCTCAAAGGCAACCTCGGTTGATATCCACCGATCCCACTCAATTCTCGCAAACTTTGCGGCGGCGACCGCCTCCGGTACGCAGGTAAAATCGAGCATAGGTCGCTCAATAATGCGCTCAGCGCCGGAAATGATGTATGACTATCCAACATTAGGCTTTCCAAAAAAAAGCTACCTTTATTTATTTATCTTCGAGACTTGTTAATACTCGTATTTTATATATAATTTGAAATACTTCAAAGTGTTCTAGGTTCCATTTACAAATTTATTCAAGCAATATCGTACATCACCTCATAAGACAGATTTAGTGTTGCGGTTACGGCGGCCGGCGGTTGTTTCGCTGAACCCACACCGTTTAGCAGTGCTGCCCCAACAGCTGTGGTAAAACGAGATACGCCACAATACGTCACTCCGCAATGTGCGGTGCACTATTTGAGCCAGTAACTATATGCGACTCTATTACTAGACTTAAAAAAAAATGACTTTGAATTTATTATTATCCTACCTATAAATACAGTTTTAACGTAAATATGATATTATTGTACTAACGTTTATGCTAAAGAAATAACTTTTTTATAATGAAAATATTATGTACATATCTAAAAGGAGAAGCTGACTGCTTGACTGAACGTAGCGCCAAAACTATAAGGGTTAGAAACTTGAAAATTTTTACAGGGGTTCCTTTTATGACGTAAGGAAGCACTAAAAAGGATTTTCTAAAAGTCATCCCCTAAGGGGTCAAACAAAGTTAATATGAAAATTTGCTAGTTTTGAAGTTATTCGAATAAACTTCAAAATGAAAATCTTGAAAAACATGTAAAATACTTTTTTAAAAATCCTTCCTTAAGGGGGTAAAAGATAGGTGCAAAATTAGTGTTAAAGATTTTTAATTTCCGTTGTTATTTTAATCAAATGTTAAATATATATATATATATATAAAGTCAGAATAATTCAGTATGACACATCCCACTTATCGAGCATGAATTACTACTAAGTTTGTTTTACAACTTAATAGGGTTTAAACCGCAGGGCATTGCTAGTAATGTATATAATAATTCAAGAAATAAGTAACTAGTAGTAAGTAATATTGCTCTAGATTAAGCAGAAAAACATTAAAAAAATCTTACATAATTAATTATACGGGAAAATATAGTTTCTAATGGTGAAAGAATTTTGAAAATTCATTTAGCAGTTTTTGAGTCAGCCATTAAAAAAAGACAAAATATCAAACTTTCCCTTTCATGTTATTGGTGTAGATGATGAAAAAGAAGTCATTTCTACTTATTCTCAATACTTAAATTGATATCAAAAACAAACTTGGAATCGTTTCTTTTCATAAACGAATGATATATTAAGTCTACTTACTCAATTATTACTTACAAGTACTACACTTATGTACGGTCGCGAAACGAACTAAATAAAAGAAAGGTAAATCAAATACTTATACAACAGAGAAAAGAAGGAAAACGTAGCAGAAATGCGATATAATAAAGCGAATTTTTCCATTAGGCCGGTCAGAAATCAGGCGAAATCGCATTACGCTAAATTCGAATGTATAAAGACTGGAAAGAGCTCCAAAAAGAGGGTTATTCAATTACCACATTTTTGTTCTTTTTCAGGCCTTTTAATCCGGTATTGGAAACAGGCTTTGAGCCCTGTTTAGGTGGGTATTCACCTAATTTTAAATGTATAATGAGCACCTTGAATCGGCACTTTTATCGCTAAGCTGCTTTCAAAGTTTTATTATAGGCAATAAGGCGTTTTTTAACGCTACCAGCAGCGCGTTCTATATTTCTCCGGATCATCATTATCATCATACCAGCCATTGGAAGTCCACTACTGGACACAAGCCATCCCAAGAAAGGGGAAATTTTAACCAGAATTGCCGCGCCGGGCAAGCGAGTTGGAAATCGCAGACTGCAGCTTTCGCAACGGGGATGCTGATGCCCATCCCGCCCTATGCATTACAGCTGCACTGTTCTGAATAGATATACCGCCATCTAGTAGGTTCCGGTACTTTAGTCGCCTCTTACAACACCTCGTACAGGGGAAGGTACTATTCTACTATGCCAGTACCTCACTGCTATATTGGATAAATAATAAAGTTACCCGGATACAAAGTAAAATTTGATACCGATTTTGTGGGTGTAATAGTCCTTATGTTGGGTAACACATTTGTTTCATTTCATCACTAACGAACTACCTAATTCTTTGATCCCGTACAAACCTACACCTGATAATAAAAAAAATTACAGGTCGTTTCGGTAATTAGCCATTATTATAAATTAAGAGTATTACCTGTATCGCTACCTTGACGAACTACTAACATTGACGAAGTTTAACAAAAATTTTCATCCTCTATTTTGCAACTTACTTAGGGCAGTTACAAAATTTAAAAATAATTGGGTAAAGAGTATATAATTTTTTTTATTATTTTATTTACTAAAGAAGAGACTGTCAGTTTGCAGTAAATAGTTTTAGATATTTTATATTTTTCAAACAAATTAACAGGGGCTGTCAGTTTGTTTATACCCAATCGTAAAATTTTAATAGAAAAATAATCAATAACATTTTCTTGTCTTGAAATAATTAACTTTTTCTAATAATTTGGAAATACCACTATTAAAACTACAAAAGTTTTATTCAAATCTTGCCACCCTTTTTCCCCCTCAAGGAGTGATATTATCAAAATGCCACCTGAGTAAGCACTTACGGTTTAAAA
Source organism: Heortia vitessoides (assembly GCA_020976665.1). Taxonomy (NCBI): domain Eukaryota; kingdom Metazoa; phylum Arthropoda; class Insecta; order Lepidoptera; family Crambidae; genus Heortia; species Heortia vitessoides. The sequence continues at coordinate 9,136,834 of JACJUM010003129.1, forward strand.
GCTGAGTAGGTCATCGATTGTTAAAGACAAATGTTTACTAGGGAATAACGTTGAGCTACTACCATAATTACATTCCCCTTTCACCATTGAGCCGATGCAGAGCTAAGCAAAGATTTTATTATAATATTTGAAAATAATTATTTTACTAGTTTTACTAAATGATTAGATTAAATCTTATGTTTGTGTTTCGTATACCATTTGCCAGTCACTTTACACCACTCACCAAACGGGGTACAGTACATTCTGTTTTCATCTTTCTATACGATACAACCGGAAGAGCCTCCACTAGCGATCTATCGGGTGTGACATGACTCGAGTAAGACTCGATTCCTATTTCTGCACTCGCCTAGTCAAATACTAATTTATTTTGATCCGAGATCAAATCTAGTAGGCGAGAAATTTCGCTCAATTACAATTACATGTTTGAACATGTATCTTTTTCTATCGATTTGTTTGTTTTTTGTATATTAGCTATTAAGCTATTATTGACAATTTAAGTTAATTTAGAGGACATGAATAATAAAATCAATAACTGATATGACGGACCATTTAAAAAAGGGATTACTAAGTAAATTTTTAGAACTCGAATTTCTAGAAATGTTTCTTGTACTTTAGTCAATATTTAAATATCAAACAGACATGGTGGACAGAATTCAGATAATGTCACCGGACTCAAGTGGACTTGATCCACCAAAAAAGCGTCTGCACCTCACAAGTCTCCACTCTGCCATTTTTATTACTTATTAGAGGCTCCACATATGAAAAAAAAAACTCATTGTCTCAATAGATTCCGGACTAAAAAGGCAAGTACTTCTTATTAAATTAGTAATTATATTTGGTATCATACTAAAACTACATGGCATTATATAAAGTTATTATGACAAACAGTAACCTCTTAAGTAAATCATATAAGACCAATACAATGTAATAAAAATTATTGTTCAGCCAAAGAATCAGAGTCGAATCTTATGTTAAGAGGTTTTGGCTTGTTATTACATTCAATCGTAAGTCTGCTAAGTCGTGACCTTCCCCGGACCGTTTCTATTTATGCCTGCCCTTATTGTATTTTTTCCAATGTGTTTGTTATTTCACGTTTCCCCATCGAAGGATCCGCGAAATATTCAATCGACGAATCTTTGATATTGTTAAGCTTACTTTTCGACGCCAAGTTATTATTTTCTTCTGTCGGTATTGGAAAAACTTGATAAATAGTTTTTGCTACTTTTTCTTTGTTTTGCCGGCTTTGATATAATGTGATGTAGATGTGATCAATTTCGATTTGTCCTAGCGTCAAAATTATTCAAAATAATATAATACCAACATGTTTTTCAATTTACCTGAATTATCACAATATTTCAGCTAATTTAAACTTTAATTTATTCCTCATACATTGCAATATCGATTGGTTAAAACCCCCACAAAAATGATGTTTCGCTTTTCTTTGTTATGATTTTCCAAAATATAACAGTCAATTAGAGAAGTGACATGTAAACAAATCAGAGATCGTATAGTATTATTTTTGTCCACGGTTTTGAGCGTATTATTCATATAAAAGAACTTTATAAAAGACTACTGGTTTGAAAAAAATATATGTTCAAATTCGCAATGGTTATAAAAATATCGAGCATAATAAAGTAAAACAATAATTAAAATGGTAAAGTTATAAAATATTTTAAAAGACAATTAATTTTGATTAGGTGGTTCTTGAAAAGAACAAAATAAACATAAACATTTCTTTCAGCAAAGTTATTATGATAATTAAAATAAGTACAAATTGTAATGTAACAAATATATTATACTCTATAATATTATAAAAAGTTGTTTTGTCTGCTTATATTAATATGCTCAACCAATTTAAATAGTTTTTTCACCAAGTAATATATTAATAACATCAAACTATAAACACATTGAATGTAATACGGCAAAATTTGTATTATTGTATGTTTAAAACGATTAAACACAAAAATTACTAGACTAAAAAACATAACTAACAACTAAACAACTAAATAAGAAAATAGGAATTATATTGTGTAGAAATTTAATCGACCATTTGCAATAATCATATTGATAAGAACTACTTTTTTAATAAAATACTAGACAGAAAGTAAGGCATACGGTTGAATTTAAAAGAAATTACTTTGTTTTTGTACCCACGATAGTAAACCTAGAGCATTAGGAATTCCTACCCAAATCACGACAGAAACCTATTAAAGTCATTCGCCTTTCTGCCAATCTGTCTATCTGTCAGTCCAGACCATTTATTTCCTAAATGGGTTAGGTATTTACTATGGACAGTTGGGAATAAATTTCATTTTAAATCTCTAATAGTCGATAACGTAACTAAATGGAGTACAAAATGTTACAGGGTAGTAACGGAGCCGGTTCATATGTCCTACAGGATGTCTATCTCCCCAAGGGGTTTGGTAGATGAATGCTGGAAACGTTTCTCTAAATTGTAATGTATGCTCGATTGTAGTATGATGTTTGATTCTACTCGAATCTTCAAATTATGAACGCAAAATCATATCGCAACCCCTGGTAATCTGAGCATTGTGCATTGTCACTTATTTAATCCCTATTCTTTCAACAGCAAAGTTTTTTTAAAATGGCCGCTAGAAAGGAATAATAAAACAATATTTTTTAAGATTAAAACCTGCATAATTACTAATACAAGTTTTACAATAAATTTGATACAATGTGACAAAAAAAGCAATGTTTTCAATATTGACAAAATCTTTCGCGTAGTTATAACGGGAACGAGGCTGTTTTCCATAAAGCTGCGATGAAGCATTCCCAGGGAACTTCGAAATTTATAAGGCCGGGTGGATCGAACGCTATTACTACTTTCTGAGGTAGCATACTCAGCGATTTTAGTTTTCCGCGAGGAAATCTTTCTGGATTTTATAAGAAGATAGATCTTATCGTTTTACGTTGCCAATAGACTTAATATTTTATGGGATTCGATCGTTAGTAGATTTAGTAAGGTAAATTTTAAGGTATTATATATAGACGCAAACTTAGTGGAAAATCTAATAAGTATGTACTTTATCCGAGCTAAAGATATGGTTAAAAATGTTTTTAAATATTTCAATATTTATTTCCAATATGTATAGGCAAATATATTGAACCGTCACATATACAAACTCCAAACTCTTAAAATAGCTATCAAAGCCGGATATAATTAGCGTAAAAATACTAGAGACAGTTATGCTTACTTTTAAACTTCTACTTTCAGAGGTCTTAACTATAAATAAAATAAATAAGCTAAGTTATTTGAAATTATTAACGGCATGCAATATAATAAAAATATTAACTGCTACAGAATCAAAACCGAATCTTATCTAAAGAGGTTAGGGCTAGTTATTGGTACCTTACTAACCTATTTCTACTACCATACAGAAATGTTCGCACTGTTGTGTTTCGATTTGAAGGGCGAGAGAATTTACAGTATAATGTGACATAATGTCTTCGAGCCACAAGGTTAACTAGTACGCTAATAATATCTTTGCGCTCATATGAGTATAAATATATATAACTAGTGATTAATATATGTAACCAGTGATGATTACTACACTGTATGCTTGTATGTCGACTTATTCATACATATAAAAAAATGGTTCTGACCAACAGACTAATTAATTAGTTATCGATCAAGTCATCAAATCCAGCAACAGCCTTGTTATTTAAAAGTATTATATTATTTACCACATTTAGATTGTAACAAAGCTATTGTCATGGTAAATTAAAGATATATGGATTCATCAATAAAAATAACATAGAAAACATCTGACATATTTTTCGAACAACTAAAAATTTTAATGGTTTATCCATAAAGGCTATGTCTGTCAGCGTGTTACGTAATAATAGGCGTAGGACGGTTTAGGCCTCAAGGCCTTCAAGGCCACCAAGAAATTCATTTTTAGGCATTTTCCCTACAACTGCCACATTTGGCAGACGTGGTGGTAATCGTAGTGCGTAAATTTACGAAAGCTCCTGTAAATTCCCGCCTAGTTCAATGTTGAGGATCTTTTGGTTTTAGGACTTTAGCCGCCTCTTACGACTCTAGGCATCAAGATTTTGAGCGGTACTTTACGGAAATACGAATATGTCTATACATTCTAAGAATAATTCATAATGAGTAAATGAATTATATAATGTATATCGTTAAATAGCTCTTACTATCTACACCAAAACCATATTTCTCGTTTTAGTTTATTTAGTTGATATTTGGCTTCCATTTTAAAAATAAAATAGACGAATTCACATAAAAATCTAAATAAGTGACAAGTTATTTTTTACATACATTTTACTGGCAAATTTTTTATGTTATAGGATGGTAAGTAAGCTCGAAATATGTAAGCATTTTTTTTTTATTTACCTCAATAAAGTCTCTAATATTTCCATCCATAAATTATCGGTGTTTGTTTACAAAGCGATTGAGGGAGTGATTTCTTAAATCTGACTCGAATGAGTTAACATTACTAGAGGAGCTTCGCATTTTAATCAAATAGTTATTTTATCTAGATTACGTATTATTGTTTAGAATTATGTAAATATAGTGCCGTGAGGTACCGGCAGAGCAGAATAGTACCTCCCCCTGTACCAGGTGTCGTAAGAGGTGACTGAGGTACTAAAGCCGACAGATGGCGGTATATCTATTCAGAACCGTGTAGCTTAAATGCACAGGGCGCGATGGGCAGCAGGATCCCCGTCGCGAAAGGTGTGTTCTGTGATTGCCAACACGCTTGCCTAGCGTGGCAATTACAGGCAAAAAACCTCCTTTTTTGGTGAGGCCTATGTTCAGCACTGGACTTTCAATAGCTGGAATAACGATGTAAATATAAATATAGGCTATTATAACTGACTGTTGAAATATATAGCTGTCACTTGATTTAATTAATTTTAATGCTTTTTGTTATACGTTGCCAAAGGAGGACTTTTAATAAGTCATTAATATAAACAGACGTTTGTAAATAAGGCTTTCAAGAAGTTACCGTCAACAAGCGGCTCAAGCCAACAATACTTGATAAATTACTCCATAAATATGTACCTCCAATCTATGACGTTGAATACTTATGAATTATTGCAAAGTTTATGACGAGCCGGAGAAATCAACAAATCGTAATGAGATAACGCTTCGGTGAAATGCAAATGAATGTGATGGCTCGATGCGTACGCCAGATCCCGGAGCGAATCGGGAACAAATTGGAGTAGACGCCAGAATTTGCACGCTCATTTAGGAAAACACACCCTTGCCTGATTTACAATTACGCCTCACTCTCATTCATTACTATAACTCACCGATTCCAGAAATTCTTCGCGTAACACAACGTCTCAAAGAAGCTATAGCCTCGTAAGGTGAGATAAGTTCTGTTTTTGTTCGCACTTTGCGACAGAACATTTTATTATTAGGTTATATACCTATATATTTGTCTGAAATAGCTTTCGTTGTCGTAAATCATAATACAATATTTGTTTTCGGGCTGTGCCACCGCATCTTGGGTTATCTGTTCTGGAATCTTGTTATTTTAGGTCTTTTATTGAATAGGCAAAACATAAAATATCTGGACCTATTTACATAACTTTTTGCTGCTCACCGGCCTTTTTTCTAGTAGTATTTAGTTCGTTTTTGCTAGTAGTATTAATATTTCTTTACAAATCATTGTGTTAAAAGCAAAGCACATTTTTTTAAATATTAAAAATCTTCAAAATCACCCAGAAATATTAATTGGAAAAATGCGTAGAATTTCATCAGAATAAAATCAGAGTTGATATTTCAAGACATCATTATACTGGAACATTGGGGCAGAAATGTAAGAAGAATAATACGAACGCTAAGTGAGATTAAAAACGTTAGCTCGGGAAAGCGAAAATCTGCCATTCGATATTTATTTCATCTTCATAGCCGCGAAAACTTTCAGTTTCCTTAAAGAAAATGTAATAACGTAAAAGAAATCTCTCCCTCTCGTCGTTTCTCCTAATCCTACTTTGACTGATCACATTGTTTTCTTATATTTTCATTACAATTCTCTTATGAGTTTCTCTATCAAGAAAGAAACTGTTTTAAAAGACGTATCGACAATGTTTTTTCTTGTTTAACGAGGTACTTGTTCAGCTAATACCTTATTAAAATAATAAAATCAAGAAAAATTGAAGGAGAATTGTGTTCCTAACAATGGTAAAAATAAACGTTATGGATAAGAATTTATGAGAATATGGAGATAGCAATCTCGTTAAATATATTTAATTAATTGAAAATAACAAGCGAAATATTTCACTGATTCTATAGATTATTATTTGAGTAAAAAAATTAAATATCCGTGAATATTAAATGTTGCGTATTAATTTTATTTTTTATTCATTAAAATTACCTTTAGCCTCTGATATATATATATATTTAAGTCATCTTATTATTGCCAAATGGTATTCATGTTTTGTATAGAAGTAGTACAAGGAGAGTTCTTTGAAATTATATACATGCAATAATGCTTCTCGGCTGCCGCCTTTCTAGGATAGTAAACGGTGGAACTATTTGCTAAGTCACTGGATCATAGGTAGAACAGAACTCAAACGTCATTAGCGTGATAGATCGCTTCCAAAACGAAAGGAGCTCGTTTGTCATGGGAGGACACTAAATGGATCATCAATAAACGGAGGTTATTTACAGACCACTTTCTACTCTTTGGCCGAATAAAAAAACTCGTGAAAAGAGTAAACGAAATGTTGGCAGAGTCTCGATTGGATAGATCATTAATTTCGCTCCCTAGGGACATGTTTGGTTGTACGTGAAATATTGGTGTTGTGTTTTCTTCGCCAGGCAGCGTTATGTTTTGTGGGAGCAAAAATGTGAGTCACCCTGCTATTACCTTAATCGAATAGTACACGATAACTTCTAGATCATTTAGGAAAAATAAAATTTATTGAAAGCTTGCGTAGAACGATTTTTTCAATGCAAATTCGTTATATGATTTGTTTACTTTTAATATATGACTAGTTCACAAGTATATATGGTAAAAAAACGAAGATGATTGGTCTGCTAGTGTTTCATAAAATTATTTGTGAAATTACCAAAAAAATAACGTGATTTCTTTGAAATCAAATTACTTACAAGTGCTCAGTAAATTTGTTATTCTCGTCTTATTTCTTATCAAATGACTGAACTCTTCGAAAATTGTTTTTGACTATTATTGATAAGAAAACTAAATTACTTATTCATTCAATTCAACGACGTTTGTTGACATACACGAAACGTGATGAGAATCCACTATTCGAAACAAGTAATTGACACCATCTCGAAGTATATATGTTTAAATTGTTATATAGTTAATTCTCTTGAGAAAAACATACACAAGCAATATTGATTACAAATTTAGTTAAAACGCCGTCGATTTTAGTAAGAGCAAAATTATACCGTGTATTTAACATTGATTCCTTCATTCAACATATTAATTACTGCCTAATGTAGTGATAAACGTTAAATAGACTATGTTCCTGAAATCATACCTTGTAATCCCCAAGGTCCGAAACAGAGCAAGTAAGGACGGCTTCTCTGCCGAGAGCCACAGTGACGTTTTCGATTGGACCAATGAAGTCCGGTTCGGCGTCTCGGAGGGACGCGGTCGGGCCAACCCTGCTTAGTGGCGATGTCGTCTGATGCCGCATACTGTTCTTCACAACTGCAAATTAAATATATCATGTAATCCTATATTTATTGTTACAACTAAAACAAAATGTATTTTAAAATGTGATAATTGACACATTAACTTTCAATATATCATTAATAACAAATACAAATATCCGGTGGTATAAAACTGACAACATTTGATGCATAAGATAAAGATATGCGATAAGATTCCATATGCGCCGTAGGATCAACATCATTAACTAAAAAAGACATATTACAAGACCGTTTAAAAATATTTTTGTTCTTGTTTGGTCATCTATATCACGCTCAAAATATGTTATTTCTAATATTTATGCATAAAATAACCGATTAACTAAAAATAGAAATATACAACACAAATTTAACGCAACAGTATTAACTCATTTAAATTTCATAGATATACCTACCTACAATTAATAATTTAAAGACTGTCCACCCTAAGATTGAAAATATACATAATTAAAGGCGTATTTATTTATTAAACTTTATTGCACAAAATATTATAAAATGTACAAATGGTGGATTAAATGCCAGTTGCCATTATTTCCCAGTTAACCATTACACAAAACAGAAAAATATATAAATAGTGGTGCAGATAATATAAATACAAAATAGATAGACGCTACATTTGTATAATTTACGCGATATTTGTATAATTAAACGCAATAAATACATATGATATAAAAAAAATATATAAAATAACGTACATCAGAAATGGGTAATAAAGTTAGAGTAGCAGCATCAGTTAATATAATACAGAGACAGCGTTTCAGGATAAATTAGTTTGGGGATTGCTTAATATTCAACGGAACCTCATTCTAGATTCGTATAGCTGTCACTGCAAAAGAGTTTGTCAAAAAACTAGAGTGATGAAAAGGATTTGAGAGCGAGAGAGTATTAGAAGAACGGAGATTACGTTCGTTATAGGAAGATAGGAATTTGAATCTGTCCTTTAAGTAAGTTGGTGCGTAAGGATCGAAAAGTATTGAAAATAATATGGTTAGAACTCAAATTTTGTGACGTTCACGAATAGGAAATCAGCCGAAAAAAGAACGGTAATGGGAAATATTAACGTATTTACGCAAACCGAAAACGAAACGAAGACAGTTATTCAAAAGACGATCCAATTTATTAAGGAGTTCTTGAGAGATATTAGTGCAGCACACGTCACCATAGTCAATTATGGGTAAAACCAAGAATTAAATAAGGAGGGTTTTAGTTTTGGTAGAAGGAAAATGTTGAAATCGATAGAGAGCACAAAGCTTTCCAGTAACCTTACTGCTGATTTCATTAACACGTGTATCCCCGGTTAAGGAAGAGTCGATAAATAGGCCAAGATTCTTAAGGCATGTGCTGTACGGCACTACCACGTCATTAAAAATAATTACAACTACATTTTGTTAGCTGAATAATTGCCGCTTACTGCCCAAGATAATGGCTGTGTCTTGGATGGGTTCACAGAGACACCAAACTTTTGTGATGTTGGTCAAATCAGTATTAATCCGAGCAATGGCATCATCCAGGTATTGCACTCTGCCTGAGTGTATAGCTGCATGTAACGAAATAATGTTGCCTATATAATTTTCCTGACTACATAATGTTCATATTTTGTGCATTAAAGATCGTGGGTTTGATTCCCATCCAGCACAAACATTTAGAAGAACGTTTGTGTTTGCTCTGTGTAAATTTAAAAATGTGTGTTTATTATTGTAATTTCTCTGTTATATGATATCCATAACGTGAGTGCATTAAGCTACGTATCTCGAAGTATGGTTTTTTTTGTTATCACGTTTGAAATCCATTTTGAAACCATGCATTGGATGTTGAAAATGTCCGCTATTATTTTAAGGCGTTGCTTATTGAAAAATAAATATTTTATGCATTAATTGTGGAAGTGTAAATATATTTAACGTATTTTTTGTAACTCAAGCGAAAGACAATTAATCCACTTAAATCCAAAAAGCAATTAAGAACACAGATAATGTGAATTTACATTTAAGGGTTATAATAAGATGAATGCCTAATAAAATCATATACCAGAAATCTTATAAACAACTAAAGTTCAAACTATCTCTTTGAAGATACTATGAATGTGATAATGAACTATCTCTAAGAAGGCTTTGCTATAATATAAATTATTTATTACATAATAAAGGCTGAGTTATATCGTGCAATCTCAAAGAAGATTCAATCACGAATATCCAGAATAACCAAAGCCAGGATTTTTTGATGATAGATGAATTAACCTTATATGGCTTGACTATGTGTGCTTAAATTTTATATACAACCAACCTCACGCTCAAAGTGAAAGAAAATTTGCCTGGATTAAAAATACGAGGACGAGAACCTCGAATAAACTGGTTTAGTTAGAAAATTCCTCGGTATTTAATTAAAAATTTATCTCATTTTCATATAAGTATATAAAAAAGAGGTTAATAATATTTTGAATATAAACGTACCGTATTTTTTAATAAAAGTACTAAATACTATCATTTAAAAATACATATGACACAAATAATATAAATATAAGGTATTCATAAGCTATCGATTTCCGCTTTAACAAAATTTTACATAACTAAACTAACAAAAATATTAACGTAACACAAACCACTATACCCAGTTGTTTGTGTTACGTTAGTATTATTCATAATACCGATTTCAAACTCGGGGACCAGAACAATGTATTCTTATTCTAATTTACCCAATTTTTTCTTTGCGAGTTGACTTTTCATAAGAGAATTATTATTTTTTGTTTTTGGGCGGCGTTATTTTAAGAGTAATATTATTAGTTTATCCAACTTAACTATATAAATATAATTATGAATATGCATATTATGCTTATTAACAAACAAACAGATTTTAATGGATATAAGCATGAAATCCTAGGTCTACTTTGTAATCCGTCAAAGGTTCAAACAAAATCTGACTGACATATTTTGTACGGTTTCAACAAAATTACTTGTAGAAAGCCAGTGTATAAATATGGAAGTAACTGCCAGTAAGTTACTGTAACGCTTTAACAGCTTAACAAAATTACCAATATTAATGTGAATAGCTGGAACTTTAGGCTTTAAGTCCTTGATATGTTGCCTATGGGCTACTTTTAGTTTTTAGAAGGTCCCTACTTAGCGCGATATACAATTTCGTTCACGCAGACGAAGACCTGAAAGCGAGTATTTAATATTTATATACTTTACCATTATTGCATTTAGAATCAATTTATTCTGCCATGAAAACCTAAGCATTGTATATCCAATAAAAAAAATTGGCAGACACCTATCTCATTTCTTGTGAGGTAGTCCAAACTATTTGTATGCTAACCATTACCCGAAAAGGTCCGCGTAATATTGCGCTATTTGTTTCCAAATTCAATTCCTATATTCTATATTTATAGGGTTCCGGCTAGGGTTGTAGTGATGTAGTGACCGGACATATAAAGTAGTAATTTATGTGACATTTTGACCTTCAGTCAAGAGAACGGTCGGGCAACCGTACGCCTATTCAAATTAGAGATATATGGCCGTAGGGTTGCCAACTTTTTCAATTTAACCCAGGCCTCGAGTCACGATCAAAAATCACAAACAAGGGGTCGAGTGATTATGTGTTTACGCCTGTCATGTTTAGACGTGGTTACATTGCGTTATTTTAATTAATTACATTATGGAGATATTACCCAATTTGTTGTTTAATTAGAAGTTTTATGTGATTCATACGCGCAATGGTTAAAAGACTTAAAGCAAGTTTTCAAGACGCACATAAAAAAGTAATAACACTCGTAATATTTGTTTATGATTTCTTACAGAAATCTTTTGGAACAACATGTTTCGTCACATGGGACCAAAACAATACGCATGGAGCTGTCTCGTCATTGTTATCATATCAGTTAAAGGATTCACTTTGTGGGTAGAAGTCTTAAGCACTTGTCGATGCATGGTTTTCTATCCAGAAATATATGGCACCGTCGGCCGTTAACTCTTTATGCTTAAAATGTGTGTTTAGTTGGCCAATAAGATGAGAGACATTGTTTCAGTGCCATAAGTCATTTCTGGCAACATTGACCTAAGACATCCAACTTGGTATGTCGGACGAGAAGATGTTTGCAGTTCAATCCTGCCCAGCTGAGTTTGATTTGGAAAATTCTATTCTTCTTGAAGTTAGACCTAACTGGATTATCTTTTATCCCTTCTACTATCATCCTGCCAGCCATTGGAAGTCCACTGCTGGATATAAGCCATTTTTTGTCCATAACTGCCGCGCTGAGCAAGCGTGTTGGCAATATTTCAGTGTCAAGCGTGTTAGCAGAGCGCAATTTTCGCGACGGGGATGCTGCTGCCCTTTCCCACCCTGTGCATTTGAGCTGCGCTGTTTTGGATAGATAAACCGCGTCATCTGTCGGTTCTGGTACCTTAGTCGCCCTTTTATGTCACTTGGGGCAGTGGGAGGTACTATTATATAGATTCTACTCTGCCTCTAGCTCACGGTAACTTCTTAATGCGCTTCAACATGCTTCTACTATAACAATATTATTTTGAAAAGGTAAATATTAATTAAAATAATTGTGTTTATTATTTTTAAAATTTAGTGCTCATTTGTTCCGCACTAAAATCATTAAGATGTTAGATATAGAATCTAGTTAAGAAAATTAGTTATTGCCTATTTATATTTCTGTGAAATTAGCTTACTTTTATGCTTCGTTGGCATTTAGGTAAATACGTACAAAAATTAACCAGAAAACCGTGTGTTAGGAGTTATGAAATAAGAAGAACAATGATATACGCTTTTACTGAAACTATATAACTACTTTTTAACTATAGCACTAAAAGTAAAAGTTCAATTTGACAATAGTCATAAATAATGCTAGTTAAATAGCATTATGAGAAAAACAAACTTGAAAAAATCGTGGTTACAGTTTTATAATTATTGCCGTAATATCAATGCCAACTACCAACTCTCTTTATGACATATCAACTTCGAATTCAAATTGATTTGAAAATCCAATCAAACTTTTGTATTTTCTAAGACAATTACCTAATATTTAACCAGAATACTGTAGCCGCATTTGCTAGCCCTGCCTTTTGCATGGCTTCCCACCCTACGATGCTATTTCATAACTCTGAAATGTGATTTCGGACGCACGATTAAGCAGAAGATATGTAAATCCCGACCAAAAAAGAAAGAAATCGGCCGTGACGCAATACGCGACCTGGCTTAGGGTACCGCTCTAATACAGTCTTTTGCAATAGTCATTATTTTTGCAACACGTAATCTGTAATAACTGTCTTATAAACGTCAAGCAGTGCATCAAGCATTAGCCGTGAGGTACCGGCGAGTACAATATCATATCCTTTTGTATCGGATACCTTTGTCGTAAGAGGCGACAAAGGTACCAGAACCAACGGAGGACTGTTCAGCAGTGGATTTTCAATGCTTGTAATGATTAAACATTAATATTTTTCATTATTTTTCAAACTCATAAATGAGATCTTCAAACTCATATATCACACATGCACAGGTGCATTTATAAGTTACAAGCTTACTTATTGAGGAACAACTTGTATACTTACGTAGTCTAACACGAGCGGCATATTAGCTACTCAAAAAGGGATTAAAACAATTTCTACTGTACTTTTCTTAAGTAATATATGCCGAGATCACTCACAATATTGTTATAAAAAGATTTTGCTCATATTTGTGGTAATCTCTCTACTTTTTAGTTATAATATATACATATATATAAATACATATATATTAACATTAATATTATTATTAGATATTATATAATACATCTAACAACTAAACCAATATGGGCCATAGACTTCAGCCCAAAGTCTTGAGGTACCAACAGACTAGTCACAGTCCTATATAAACAGCGTTGGTCAGTCGTCTCGCGTATTTACTTTAGTTCAGGTACTAATAATAGTTAATATAAAAGTACAATGGCAGATAAATAAAATGTGAAAAAACATGAAGCTTCTCTACAGAAAAAAAACGATACTACGGAACACATTTCTATATCCGTCAAATCCTATGATTTTCCTTCTGTTGTAGATGTCCTATTCAGTATGTAACATATCTGCCAATTTATATACCCTCAGTCGAAGGACCTCTTGGTGTAATTTTGCCAGGCAATTTGTTTCTTTGTGAACGAACTTTGGGTAAGATAGCAAAAACTCACAACTTTAACATAAAAATGTCGCTCGTTGTGGCAATGTTGTCTTAGAGAAAGTTTCAGATACACGACGTATGATGTTCAGTATATTTTTTAAAAGTTCAGATCACTGTTAATTTTTTTATGTACTATCGCTTACTAAAGTAGCTCTTATGAAAAATGTAACAGAACTTAATTCACGGGAAAATACATAATTAAAGATCTTCTATAACAATGTCCAGCAGTCGCATGGCTACCACCCTAACCGAAGACTAGCTCTGGTAACACACAACATTCTGACATTGAGGACTGACGAGAAGATTTATGAGTTTGAGGACGAGTTGTGTAGGATGCGTTGTATAGGAGTTGTGTAGGATAGTCCAAAGTGAGGGTAAGAATACGATAACCCTAAAGTCTGACAATCTGGCTTACTATTAGGTCTCAAGGTGCTATCGGATTTTTCTTACTCAAGGCTCTTACTAACAACATTATAACATTGAAAGTGTATCGAGTAGGTCAAATATCTAATACTCAGAATGTCCGAGGAATATTCGCTATCATTTGGTTGTCAGGAGGTTGGTGCATATGCCTAATGCCTTGTTTTATCTCGTTTCATCCAGGTCAGGTCTATACATATGTTCAAGACCCACTTTACTGTTGCTATGGGGGACTTGAACGCAAGGTTGGGCATAAAAGTTAGTAATGAACTAAGAACAGGACAGTTTAAATACGAGCAATGGAACCTCAGGGGAGAGAGGCTAGCTAACTTGCTGGAGAAAAAAAGACATTTTATGTTGAACTCTTTTTTCCAGAAGCCGCCTTACAGAAAATTAACCTGGATGAGCTCTGATGGTTCCACGAGAAATGAGATACCTCTCATCATCTTGACAATTAAAAAACGAGTTTTTAATGATGTGTCTAGGATCCACAACTTTAAAACCTGAAGCGATTACAGGATGGTAAGAAGCACATTAATATCAACGTACAACATGAAAGACCCCCTTGATGAAGTTTACGTAATGACAAGCTTGCAGAAGCTCACCAGACGGAGGTTTTAAGTTGATTAGATCCCACCGTTCAAATAGACCTAAGAAACTATTCGACCATACTCTCAACCTCATGGCCGAACAACGCTAAGTGAAACTGCAGTCTTCGACTAACGCGAAGTTATATATAGGCGACTTAATAGACTAATTTCAAAATCCACGTCAATTAACAGATATAGAAACTACGCGGCTAGTTTATTTCAGCTACTTTAACAGCGTTATATCATATGGTATTTTACTGCGGGGTAACGCTGCTGACATAATTGCTATTTTTGTACTGCAGAAAAGGGCTATTCCACCGATTTATATTATGGCTCCACAAGAATCTTTAAGACAAAAATTCAAAGAAAATAAAATAATGCCTGTACCCAAACTATTTGTCCATGACAAAATTATAAATGATTTTCAGAAAAATTGTGACATACCTACATAATAATAATATTAAAAATAAGTATATTCTTGTAGTGCCCGTTGCTACACTCGACATAACAAATATAAGTAGGTACAAAATAAATCATTCATTTGGGGGTAAATGTGTAAAATTTTATAATAAGTAGAATTACAAATATGCCTATAAGTAAATTCAAGAACTACGTAAATGATAAACTTATTGCTTAGGCTAATTATTGCTTGAAAGCTCTAACATCTTTTATTAAGACAACGATTTCAACTGATGACCATTGGAGTCTTCAGGTTCTGGAATGGAGACCACGTACCAGTAGGCGCAGCGTAGGGCATCCCAAACGATGAACAGACGATCTGACTAAAACCGTAGGTACCCGCTGGACACGAGTCGCATTCAATCGGTCCTATTGGAGATCACATGGGGAGGCCTATGTCCAACTGTAGCCGTCCTTCGGCTGATGAACTGATAATTAAGATTAAAAAATAAATAGATTGAAGACGTTAATAAATTTAAGTGAATGAGTACTGAACTAGTATCAGGGCTTTTAGAAAAAATAATTACTTTTATTAGATAAAATATATATTGTGGGTATCTCAATTCACTTCAAAAATTCGACTCGTATTATTCATTTCGAGTAATCTCAATAGATAACGTGTCAAAAATTGTTTATCTGCAATTTCAAATTATATTATTCACTGAAATCACATACCCTGTGTTAACCTTTAAATATGTAAATCAGTGAAGGTCTAGCTCAAATGTACATTTATTATCGAGCTTAGAGAATCAACGAGCTGTCTGGTAATATTATATTATTAACCTAAGTTCACTGAATATATCTCTCCGAAACAAACACATCGAATCAATTATGTATATTACTTTGACAAAGGTTACTAAGCCAACTTTAGTTAAAATTCTGCCGTATTATGAATATACCCCGGAACGGGTAATTTGACGTCTTTGTTCTGTAAAAACATGCCATATTTAAATCTGTTTTAAGTTACAACTAACGAATCCCCATAAAAAAATATAACTAGTTTAAATAAAAAAAATATATCAGTATGTTTTATTGTTAACTTTTTAAGACCAAACAGCTGTACGGGTAATTTTATTAAATGAACCTTTGAAAAAGCAGACATATATTTTTTCTTAGGTAAATTTCTTGCAATAATGAAATGTATTATTGCAAATTATTAAATAAAATATTCAAAATTTTGCAGTAGGTAATACTGCAAAATTATAATTTTACAGTGGGTACCTACACTAACTATGAATATTTAGATTTTTTAAACATGTACCTATCTGCAGTAAACCTCCGACAAAAGAGATGGCACTAATTCGTCACTATAGTTTATTTTACGACAGTCCTCTCATAATACAAATATGATTGATTTCCAAATAAGATTTTAAAAAAGAATAACTTTGAGTTTTAAATAAAAAGTTCAAAATAATAAAAATAATATTATTTAGAGGTCGTATCAAAGTTGAAATATATTTCAACCTTTATTTTCTCTAATGAGTCGTATAATCTTCTTTGTATTCTATTTTGTTATGATAATAGAGCAAAATAACAGCTTTAAAAAAATGCCTTAGATATTGTTATTTTTAAATGTTCATTTAGAAGTGGCGGCAAAGTGAAATAGATGTCTATAAATTTGAAATGCTTATTTATTTTAATTTTTTAAGTTGCAATAAATTTTTAACATATTGGTTATCCATATGTATATATAAAATATATGGAAAATCATAATGCTGTGAGGTACCGGCAGAGTACAATAGTACCTCCCCCTGTACCAGGTATTGTAAGAGGCCGAACTAACTAAGGTACCTGAACCGACAGATGGTGGTATATGCATCCGAAACAGTGCAGCTCAAATGCACTGGGTATATAGGCAGCAACATCCCCGTCGTGAAAGGTGCGCTATGCCATTGGCAACACGCTTGCCAACCGCTGCAATTAAACTTCACTCTTCCTTGGTAAGAAATATGTCCAGCAGAAGATTTCCAATGGCTGATCTAATGATGATTTATAAAAAATGCAGGTACTTTTTTTAATGTATTCTCAATTTTGTTTAACGTTTCAGTTAAATTATATGATATTGTTCATCAGTTGCTGTGTTGTATTAATTTGATGTTGATCCTCTAAACTTCATACAAACAATTTTGTTATCATTGTATAGAAAATATTAGCTACATATTAGTTGCTTAAGCAATATGATTTAGAACCAGTTTATTCAACTGTTTTCAAACAAAGAATATATAATTTATTAATATGCTAATGTAAGTTCTACAAACACGCCAATAAGATTGTTAAATAATGTATTATGGGAGATTTTTGCATCTTTGTAGTGAAATTATTTACTTGAAAGTGGGTTTACGAAATACGCAAATTTTGGAATACGTTTTACATTGGGAAAATACACTCATTTGCAAAAAAAACTCGTGGTTTTAATTTTGAAACTTGTTTAAAAAAATACGGTACCAAAATTATTTCAAACATTTGTACATGTTACTGGCCGGTTTTATAAATGCCGTGGTGTTTAAAACGAAACGTTCTAAATTCAAATTTTCGTTGATGCTCATTTTTACAGAAAACTTCTTCTTAATTGTTATAGCTTAATTTATTGTCTCAATAATGTTAGAGAAATTGGTAAAAGCTAACAAAATTATTGCGCTGCACGAAGAGGGTTACAGCCAATGCTTCGTGGCTCAGGGGCTAAGTGTGAGTCACTCAACGGTTCAATAGACCTGGCAGCAGTATCAAGACACCGGTTCCGTCGATAGAAGGCCTGGTTCTGGAAGGAAACCATATACCCAATCACGGGAGGATCGTTTTCTTGTGAGGCATGCATTGAAAAATCGCAAGTCTTCGTATGTGAACCCTAAGAACAGCCTCGAAGAAGTAAGAAATGTGCATATTAGTCTCTGGACGCTCAGGAGGAAGCTTCCCGTGGCCAATTTACGCAGTCATCGCCCGGCCCGCGGCTCTAAGTTACTCCGTGAGCACAGAGTTGCTAGGCTTAGGTTTGCTCTAAATTGTGAGTCATGGACTCAAGAAGACTGAAATAGGGTATTGTTCTCAGGTGAAGCTAGGATGTCTCTGTTTGGTGAAGATCGACGTCGGAATGTGCTACAAAGACGAGGAGAGCGCTTTGCAGCGGCTTGTTTTGAAGAAATTACACCTTATGGTGGGAGCTCTGTTATGTTTTAGGCAGGAATAAAATCAATGGATCGTACAGAGCTGCATTAAAAGCGGCTCACTGAGTGGACATCGATACATAATGGAAGTTCTAATACCTCATGCACAACCCGCATTGGCCGCTTCAGGCGAAGACTCAATTTTTATGGACAACAACGCTCGCGCCCACCTGTCTGGCGATGTGAAAGCGTATGTGCAAAAATTCGTCGTTTGGATTGGTCAGCTCGAAATCCTCGTCGTCTGGGACGTTCTGAAACGACGCGTGAGATCAGTAGAACTGGCTCTGCAGACCATCAGACCAGAGAGCTGAAGAATGTGATTACCGTGGAGTAGGGAACGTATTCCGCAAGCAAGTATCCGGGATATCCTCTAGCTATCCCGGATAGCTAGCATACCCAGACGAATTCAAGCAGTGGTTTCAGCTAGAGGGCACTCGATACTAAACACTTATCTGTTTAACTTTATTAAAGAAAAAACAAACAAAAATCTTTGTTAACTTTTACTTCACGAGCATATGCACTACTAGCGAGCATACATTACTAGTAAACGATAGCCTTAAAACCCATAAATTTTATCAAAATTTTATAATAATACTGATAAAAACTATTATTTGCTCATTAATTTACAAAATTGTGAAAGTAAAACTACCTATATTTATCAAACAAACCAATAGTAACATTTGAAATCGTTCAATGCTTAGGTGCTCGTTGTTTTTGCAAATGAGTGTTTAAATGATATTGAAAATAATATAATACTCCCAATAATATAATGCTTAGTACTTTTGATTTGTTGTCGACCATACATAAATACATATAAACAAAAGTACACAAAAACATTAACAAAAACCGTTCGGAAAATTAACCCATTGGATTCCACGACAACTTCCCCGCTGATTTTCCGCAAACAGCCTTCGTCACATCACGCTGCTTCTTTCCTAATCACCTACTTAATTGTTAGGGTAAGTTTTTCTCTGATTTTCCTCCGATATCGTGTGCTAAACAACACGCACCCTACTTACTAATATGTAATAAGCTTCTTATATGAAACAAGAAAATAATTGCGGAGAAATTCCCAGAGAACATCTCACTAACATTCAACTGCTAAAAATAAGCTTGTCTTTCAATACTACGTACATATTGTTGTTTTATTTGAATAGATGCTAGGTATCTATTCATTTGTATCAATTGAGCTAAATAAGCTCAAACAAGGCTTAATACTATTACTTATATGTGCTATATAATATAGTTATGTACGAGTATATCAATATACAGTAAGGGAGTGTTGAATAATGTATGCGTTATGTATGTATATTCAATTGGCATATATGCTAATAATGCTTCCAAGTAACTTAAGTGCGAAAATATGATTATAATAATGGAGTGCGAAAAGGAAAGTTTTTTTGTAACAAAAGTAACAAACATTAATTTGAATTAAATAATTAAATTTCTAAGCAAGGAGTAAAGATATAAAATTCAGAAGCATTGTCATAATAAATTTATACAAAAAGGAAATTTAAGGGTGGCGTATCCGGTTTTGCTCTTTTTTCTTTATAAATTGTTGACCCTTTTTATCGGCAACGACCAAACGGCTTTGGATGGGAGTGGGTTGATTACGGGGCTTTTTCGAAGTCATCGAATTCATTCTCTAAGAATGATTAAGAATAAATTGACTTTAAAGGTGGGATGGATCAGAATGTTAACAACGTTAATAGAGACCGTTCTATTATTATGAGATTACTAAGAATACTCGTACTAAAAATATTTAACCTCTATATGTTGTTTAATATTGCTTAAATATGAACAAAAATAATGAGGATTATGTTCTGTACTTAGAGAATATTACAAATAATTAGAATTAGTGTTTACAAGCGATACTGTTTATTGATTTGAAGGGATTTATCAACTAGTACGTAATATATTGAGTATTACTGTCTTGCATCAAATATTTTAAAGATAACAAAAGTATTTTTCATCATATTTCATGTAAGTTATAAAAATACATTGGTCGAAATAGAGATAGAGCGTTAGCCCGATGGCGCAGATGGTAATGATCATATTTTGTACTTTAAAGGCAGTAGATTCGTTTCCCACCCAAAAAAAAGTAATTGATGAATATTCAGATGTTGTCAGAAAAACAACAAATATTCACCAAATACTTTTTTTGATGAGGTTTTATACACCCAGACAAAAATGTATAATACCTCAACACATGTGCATTTAAGTATTATAATTAAAAATAGCTCTATTGTGTGATGTCTTTAACAATTGCTTAGAGCCATTTATTTTGAGGTAAAAGCAATGTAAGAGAGAGAGAGAGAGAGGTGAATAATACGTTTATATATACTTCTTTTCTC
>JACJUM010003129.1:9167645-9406177 GCA_020976665.1 Heortia vitessoides
ATTATACGTGGCTTAGAATAAAGTCACGATATGTTATTATTAGAACCTATATAATATAATATATTTTTTCATGAATAATGTAGACTGATGTTTAATTATCTACGTGCGAAGCCAGGCCAGGTTGTAAGTCATAACATCCGAGTATACTATAATTTAACCAATAAACAATTTTATAATCTTTTAATAATGAAAACTGTAATGCAAAGCATTATGTTAAACCTTAAGAATATAAACTCGCTAAGTTCATTGTGAAATTGATAGGCTATGCCTATCATCTATCTTATTACCAAAATTAATGAAAACCTATTTTGAGGCTTAGGGAAGTAAATTTATATAAAATTAGTTAGCATTTCTTAATTATATGCTTATCGAAGTAAGTTATTGTAAGCAAAGTTAGAGTGAAGCAATTTTTAGATTCGATTTGTAAGAAAATTTATTTAATACTCTCGCTATCCATTATTTTTTCTTGCATCTTGATAAAAGAGACAATTAGTGTGACACATACATCGACTGCCTAAATTGAGTAGTTCGTGAATTTGCGAGCGAGGCTAATGAGAAAAAAGGTACCGTTGGGGAACCCTATTTTCCGAACTAACGATATTTACGTGCGGCTCGCATTGTTACACGTTCATTACTGTGCTGAAAGCCGCCGAGTGATAGATGATCCGTTCATCGTAAGTAATGGCTGCTTACTCTAACCTTCCAAATTATTTACCCCGTTCAATTACCACGTCAACTGAATTTTGCTCGGTGAAACGCTTTATGCGACGAACTCATAGTACATAGAGGAACAAATTACGGTTTTAATTTATAACATTAATCGAATGTTTGTGATCTCTGTTTCAAGCGTTAAATTGCGCAAGCAATTTAAAAGAACAAAGAATTTCCTTTTTGATAACCAAAGGTACTGTGTACTGATTTGTTAATCTAATTTTTTTTTGTTACTAGTTTGCAAACATAAAATGCCGTTATATTTCGTGATATTTACGAGTTCACTTCTGATATTAGAACTATTCTTTTAACGGCTATTAATTGCGGTTAGCGTAAATCATAACATTTTTGGATCGACGTTTCAGAAACCTTGCGGCATCTATTTTAAGAATTAAAAAAAAAAATTGTCTCAATCAACATCAAAAAGAAGTAAATAACTACTGTGCTCATAATAGTCACCTTAGACTGATGTAGTAGCCATAGCAGAACGTAGCTTTGCCATAGAAATGCTGTCGATTAACCTTGCTGTTTAATAATAATAAATAATTAATTCACATAATACTTCATAGATTGACCTAACTCTGATATGCCGCTTAAAGCATTTTGAACATCAAACAACAGAGGAATTACAAATATAATATTTAAATACATAAATAACATTGAACAATTACAAAAATCATTATATAAATATTCATCTTGAGCAGGTATCGAATCCAAGACCATTGGTACACAAGGTTGGATCATCTGCGCACTCAAGTACGTATTTTTGTTGCTTTGCCAGTGCGTTCTAGCCACACCTTTTCATTTAGACATATCAATATCAATCAGTACCTACAGTAGTAGGTGTTATAAATTACTACTGAGTACAGTAGTAATTTATAACACATTCTACTCTAGTGGTAACCAAAGACACATTATATTAATATGATACCAGTAAAAGAATTTTCCTTTTATTTATAACTAAAAATAATATATCATCGATGCTGTAATCTAACCATGGACGCTATATTTCCAAGCGGCTCTTTTAACCAATCTCCTCAGGAACTAAATCCTCGTGTAGTCGAACGGAATCCAAAATTATTTGTAAAATGTAAAGGAATGGAGATGAAATGTATAAAAGTTAATGATTCAAGTTTTGTAAAACTCTATATTATTAATAATAATAATTAGCTACAATCAGGTACATTTTAGCATCTCACAATCATTGTCCACGTTTGTAAACATTACGATGAAATACGGATCTGTACAATAAAATAACTACGCTATGATCGAAGTAATTATATAACATTGTTAAAGCCAGACTAATGAGTTGACTCTGTATCCATTCGGCAAGTTATATTAATTTGCTAACCGATCCAACCAACTGCGTGTGACCATAATACCATTGATTCAAATCCCACCAGTCAAATTAGGTTGAATACATTTTATTTACATCCCAATTTATATCAAATATATTTCACTTTGAATTAAATTTGATAAAAACATTTAAACTTTCATGCATACATAGTTATATGTGATAGTCCTCCGCGCTGTTAAAGAAAGTCAATGATGTTTCTAGTGGCTATTTAAGTTCTAAATACACATCTATATGTTATGGACCAAGTAATAAATTAGTCATCGACATGCGTGACAATACGTGATCATTATAAAATTTATTACTTTTAATTTAATCATGCCGTGAGGTACATAGTACCTCCATTACCACGTGTCGTAAGAGGCAACTTTACCCTAGAACCGACAGATGGCGAGATATCCACCTGAAACTGCATTTAAGCTACACAGCTCAGGGTGGGGGGTGGGCAGCAGCATCCCCGTCGCGAAAACTGCACTCTGCAATTACCAACAGGCTTGCCTAGCGCGGCAGTGGACTTCTAATGAATGTAATGATTATAAAATTGCCCAATTTGAGAGGGTAACTTGATATTAGGTATGACAATAATTAAATTTACCGGGCATTACATACCGGGCTCCTGAATCTTAATATAAATTCGGAAGGTATGTCAGAGGTGCTTTATTCTAAAAGCCAATGACCTTGTAGTCTCTTAAACAGCAAATTAAAACAACATTCTCCTCATGTTGCTTAAGCGATTTTGCTTTAAACGACCTGTCCGCATCACACCTATTTTGAATGAATCCGACGCTCGCTGTTTTATGAGTTGGTAGAAATTTATAAATGTTCTCAGTGCCAGTGTTGCTTTACTATTCACCGATAAACTTGATGGTATGAGTATTCGTCGTCGCAATACACGCAATTTCCTGCTATCTTACTTTCGGGACGACCCATTATGCGATTTTTTTGTGATTAAACTCTTTAATCAAAGCAGTGGGATTAGAGGTACTTCGTTTTCGTGCATTGATTCAGGTATATGGATCCTTGCCGTGCACGATGCACGAATAGTGGTGGCATTGCACCTGGGTTGCAGGTTCTGCCACCTACAACATTGCATATATGGGGTTGAGGTGAGACTCTAAGTCGTTCCGACATTTATTGTGCTCTAAGTGCAGGTAGACACCACTCTTTCTAGGCACCACTATTTGAATGTTTTGGTTCTGCACAGAGTAAAACCAATTGATTTATAGAGGCAATAGAATTACTATGACGATGCGAGTTTGCGCGTAAAATGTGATAAAACCACGTCACTTAAATATTAGTGAAACTATCATTAAAAACTGCAATCCAAAGATTTTTGTTAAAATCCGACAAAAAATAATAAAAAAAAAACAATATTATTTTGATACTTAGATGTATATAATGTTCAAATAACCTTTGTTAGCTACACATGTCAATATTTAAACTGTATCACACAACATACTCATTTTTTCATTTAACTTGTATAATTATGAAAACAATTTAAAACTCGCGACAGCTCTCATTTATAAGCTTTTTGATGCAATATATATATTCTATTTTACTCAATTTTTGCCTACGTTACGTAAAAAGGCATCAAAATAAACACAACAAGGATTCGTGCATTATAATGATAAACCAGGCAATTATCTAACTCTGTTAATGCCAGACTACTGAGCTAACACTGAATACACCCAGCTAATTAGCTTAATTTAACTAACCGGTCCAAACAAGCTGCTACATGCACCCATAAAAGCTTTTAATTGAATGTCACATGTCATAACCAGGTATCGCTATTGAATAAATTCTAATTACACCCTCATTCAAACTGAAATTAAGTTCCTAGTGAAGTGTGTAATGAGCTCTGCATTTGTAAAGACTTAATTGTCCGTTCATATGTGAAGGAATTTTCTAGAACCATGAACCGGTTATCCAAATCTTATTACTTATCAATTATGTACGCTATACAAGCAACATGACACACTACAGCAAGCTGCATTATTCGTAATATTTTACTTAATTCGAAAACACACGCCTGCTGCATGCTAATATTTCAGCAAGCACCCAAATGTTAAAATTAATAAATATTGTGCAAAGAGGCCTCAACTTCAAAGCACCAAAAAGTATTAGACAACTTACAACTCGCCACTAATATTTTTTTTTATATTTTGTATTTCTTGTCCTTATGAATAAACTAGAAGTATCTATTGTAAAATTTCCTAAAAAAAATGCGTTGGAGATGTTTGTTTTCAGATAAATGAAAAGAAATCCAATTCTAGCATGGAAGGTGCATCAAACATTTAATGTATGGTTTGCGCTACGCACAGTCACGATGATCAACCTGGTGTTACTTACAAAATGGTTGACGGAAAATAAATAGGCAACTTCCGTGTCTACTTTTCGAAGAAATTAATACAGGTATTGGTTTATATTTATAAGTTTACTTTTAGAGGTTTTATGCATAGAAAATGCTAGATTTTTTTAAATATATTTTTATTTTATTTATTAAATGTAATTTTCTAAATTATATCATAAAATTTTATATATATGCATTTTATAAAAATTTGAAACATTCATAATTTTAATTTTAAACTCAGAGATATGATTATTAAAGAGTTGCGCATTGATTGTGTAACAAAGTAATTTATTTCCGAAACGTTCGTAAAACTCTACATCTTTAAAAGAAGTGTCAAATGAATACGCGACAACTTCACACTCTTGATGGCCGTTTGGCAGAAAATGTTAAATTGTTGCACACATTACGTAATAATCAACTAATTAGGGCAGTGGATGTGACGTTGGTGTTTCCCAGTGACCACCCTGTGCTTCACATTTCATACGATGTACTTCGATACGAGATTAAAACTTTGAATGTGTCTAGTCAGATATATAAAACAAAAAAAAAAACATCTATTTTTCCGTAACTAGATTATGATAATAAAATAAAAAAATAAATACTGGAAAACATTTTATAACATTTACACGTTCAATACTTTTTAACGTCTTTAAAAGCTTATTTTGCTTGTTAAAAATATAAAATGTAAAATTTAAATGAGGTGCATTTTAGAGCCCTTAAGTAGACATTTCTTTATAAATACTGGTCACTTATATATATAACAGTCTAAAGGTAGCCAAAACTTCGTCGACTTTATATAATATATTACGTTTATTGCATTGTAAAAACTTCAAGCAACACGCCACTTTTTAATAATATGAATTGCAGTGTATATTGTCCTGGTTTAGATTAGATGGCAGTCTAATGATAAAATCTTGGTATCATGTTTTAGAATCGGTCCCGCCATGATTAGGCTGATGATTTCAATCCATATCCGTGAAAATCCTAACTTACGTAACTATTCACGACCCTCATCATAGTCAAGGTTTCTTACTAATATTTTTTCCATGAGAAAAGCCTTATACAAAGGTCGTCTGCATGTGTACCGCAAAACCTTATTCGACCACCAAAATAGCAGTCACCACGTTGCTATGTTCTGGTTTTGAGAGTGGCAGTGAAATTACTGGGTAATTTGACATCATCATACCAGACATTAGAAGTCTACTTCTGGACATGGACCTCTCCAAAAAAGGAGGTTTTTTACCCATAATTTTCGCGCTGGGCAATCGCAGAGCGCAGCTTTCGCGACAGGGATGCTGTTGCCCATCCCCGCCCTGTGCATTTGAGCTGCAATTTTTTGAATGGATATACTGCCATCTGTCGGTTCTGGTACCTAAGTAGCCTCTTTCGACACGTACATTGGATGGCACTACTCTATTCTGCAAATACCTCACGGTAATGTTATATAACATCTACAAATCACAATGTTGACATCGCGCTAGTGATAATACGAGCTTCTTGAGGTTGCTTACTTTAATGCAACCTGAATGTTGTTGTTTGTCGGTCTAACAAAAGAAAATCTGGCAGCTTGTTACAAACTTTCTACAACGTTATTATTTACAACGTATTTGCAAATTCATACAACATCAAATGTCAGCTCTCCCTCGCTGAAGAAGAGTATTTAAAACTATGACCATCATCTCCCCGAAGTCATGAAAATACTTGAAATAAATGACTCGAATGCGTCTTTGAATCACAGACCCTTTTAATCATCTCTCTATAGAATATTGTAAATAATTTTTCTGTGCAACACTTTCATTTATTACTTTAAATAAATAAAAAATGGAACATAAATATTTATTACAATATTTTGATGATATTTTTCTAATACGAAACAATTTTAGAAAATAGTTTGCTAGGCAGCCTAGGCATCAGTAATTAGACCAAGAGGAATTATTCAACATTTATATAGAAGATAAGCAAAGAACATTTCACAACTTACGCCTGGACTAGAATAGGAGCAATAATTATCAAATTGAGGTTAAAATTCGGCAATGACAATTATTACGCCAACTCCTGTTTTGTTATTTTTTTATATGAATATCAAATCAAACGTTTTGTGTGAGTTGATAAAAGGCAAACAAACTTACGATGTCAACGAGTTTTGTCTATAGTACTTCGAAACCTTTTAAAAAATATAAACAATACGCTGGTGCTAGATGGATTCTGTCAGCGATATTGACGATGTGATTAGCATCCAATGCCAGTTCTCGTGTCCGGCTATATTGGCGACTGATCGCGGCGAGCCATCGTGGCGTGATGTATTACGCTCATTGTAGCCAACCGGCTACAACCTATTTTGGTAACGGTCGGTTAGATGACCTCATTCATGGGGATGCATCGTTTTTGTACAGTACATTAAAAACATTTTGAAATCTAGAAAAAAATCAGTTTGTATACGTCAAATTATTTGTTATTATTAAAAGCTCAGTATCATATTTTGTAAAACAAAAAATACTATTATATATATATATATATATATATATATAAATATTTACGAAATAAATGAGTATCAATAATTAAATGTCACTTGTTACGCTTTCTCTAGTCGGCTGATTTTGATGTGTCTGTGGATGAGGGAACAGCAAACAGAGACCAAAGATCAGAACAAAGAAAGAACGAAGTGTACTTTTTATCCCGACAAGAGTTCTCGCGGGTCACTAAGCAAAATTCTCGCAGGCGAAGTGGGCAAAAAAGTTATAATATTTATTGACGTGTTGGAGAAATTGAAGAAACCGTTTGTTAGCGCTGACGACAGTTGGGGTTATATTAACAATAACTATTTAGTGTGAAACCTTTATCTCCACCAGTTTTCCTTGCAGGTTTCTTTCTGGTAGCTTGTGTAATGAACCTATGACTTAGTTTTAAGACCCGTCTGGTGCTGGCAGACTAGTATAAGGAAGGCCTAATATAAATTCGGCCTACCTACCCCACAGGACCATAAGAGTCATCTAACATTTATATTTAAGATTAAAAAAAATTAATACTTCATATTTCTGAAATTATTTGGCGAAAGAGCTTTACCAACTTGATTAAAAAATATTTTATTTTAATTTGATTTGAAAATTACGATATTCCTTATTTTCTAATGTTCTATTTTGTTAAACTTTTTGATGTTAATAAAATTTTGATATAAATATTTACGCAAAACTGAAGGTATTTAACCACATCACAAGATCTACCAAGCTGATACATCCATCCACAAAGTTCATACATCCGTAATTAGGATTTGTTTTCATGGCTTGTATTATTATTTTCATTAAAATAATGTCGTATTCAAATTATAGAACAATAGCATTCTAACTATAACATTATAGACTCAAATAATACAGCTGGAGGCGATGACACGTACCAACTATAGGGAAAGGACGCCAGAACATCGATATAGGGAATCCACACTCGGGACAATCCGTTTAAGGTATCATAAATCACACTGGCACTCCCCTGTATCGGCGCTATTATCAAGGGTATCCGTGCGTATTGTTCTGGCGCCCCTGCGGGGTACATCGCAGATGTGCAGGGGAACAATTTGATTATGTCATTACCAGGGATTGGGCTAAGCCCGGTATTAGCTATCGAATATATGTCTGTATTAATTTATAGTGTCACAACATTATTTATTCGGAATTTTAATTTACAATACATATTATTATTTGCTTGTTTTTTGTATTCATTATTGAATTTTTGTTGAAATAATAACTTATTGTGTTATGAATAACCGGTTTTTTGCTGACTGCAACAATAAACCGCTGACTTAACCGTAAAGGATACCGATTAATTTAAATATTATAAAACCTAGCTAGTTAGGGTATTTATAAAGCGATATTACACGTGACAATATTGAAAAAGTGTCAATCATGATTTTGTATAATTCAGAACCCTATTTTAGAATTTAGCTGAGGCTTGGATTTGGATAACGCTAATTTTAATAAAATTGCCACAAACCTAATCAACATCAATCTGTCACAAAATCATTATCGGAGAAAAGCGTTTCATAGTACACAATTTC
Organism: Heortia vitessoides; assembly: GCA_020976665.1. Classification (NCBI taxonomy): domain Eukaryota; kingdom Metazoa; phylum Arthropoda; class Insecta; order Lepidoptera; family Crambidae; genus Heortia; species Heortia vitessoides. The sequence continues at coordinate 9,176,109 of JACJUM010003129.1, forward strand.
CATAAAGAAGCGATGGGCCGGACATAGAAGGAAAAATGTAAATTTTATTGACGCTTCTTTCGGCGCCTGACATATAATAATTATCCCGAAATCATAACGGGAAGGGCCCTATATAAATTTGTATTGAATATCGATATCTATTGTATCGTTGCGACGACAGCGCAATTCATACTCAAACAAGTATGATCGAGTGGTGATCGAAATTAATGCGATCGTGTAAAACGCGGTATTAATTTTGCATCGGATTACACGCACACAATGACAGAATTCTAATTTCTCTCAAAATGTAAAAAAAACTTAATAAAAATTGCCGAATCTGTGGATTTTTTTAATTAGTTGTTTTGATGTGGCTCTTTCATATTTCTTTGCATTTAGCCATGTTTTTTTCATTCATTTTACTTGTCTTTAGATTACACTTCTGCGTAAAAAATCACATGAACACATTAATTCATATCACTTTGATTTTTAGTTTGAATTACGAGTATGTCCACTAAACACTGACTTCATTTGGTTTGCGCCAAACAAATATAGTATATCATAATAAAATAGATATTACAAAATAAAAATATTTTATGTATTGTAGACATGTTAATCAAACTTTATGAAGAAATAAAAGTTAGATATTTGAATTTAAAGTTTTTTAAAGGTTAATTGACCTAACTCCGAGTCGCACTTGTGTTTTTAATTAACTAATCTTTAATTATTATTTCATTTAAAATATAAGCTATTTTATGGTATCGGTTATATATATATATATATATATATGTATATAAACCTTTGCAGCGGTAGTTTTAGGAAACATAAAATTAAATATATTAGAATATATTTCAAAATATGCGTTTGGAATTTCCAGAGAAACAGATAATAATCTATATCACAGTTAAGGAACCTCATCACAACTACTGCTACAGGCGTCATCGTATCAAGATTGTTACGTTAAAGATTAAACAACTCAGAAAAGGCACTGACGGTTTCTCGCAAACTCATAAAATTAATATCTAATGAACATACATAATTAAAATATAATCAATTTCAGTACTTTGAAACTGCTGACCTCCTTTCTTTTGCTCTTTACAAAGCTGTCAGACATTAAAGGAAAACTTCCTCGTTTTGTTATTAATACTTCTTAGACATTACTTTTTCTTGATCTCGATACGTTAATGAGAAATAAAGGGTTTATGAAAATAAACTGTTAAAAATTTAAATGTTCGTGACTTTATTTTTTTTGCCTCCCTTGCCTTATGTAAAAAAAAATTAAAATATACATACAATATTTTAATTGCTTGTTGTATATGATGCAAACACAGGTATGCTGATTCAAATGTGCCGTAATATTTATTATTGTATAGTTTTCAGTTAATTTTTTTTCAATATAAACCACTCGCTTAAATATCAAATTAATTAAAATTTTCTTCTTTTGTATAATAAACAGCGAATTTCAAATTAACAGAGAAAATTAATGTAACGAGGAAGCTAATTAATGAATGATTACAATCATTGAGTCTCGGGACTTGATTGTCCAAGGAATAGCTTTGGAAAGGAAAAAAAAAGATATAAAATACAATAAAAATAAAGATAAATAAAAGATTGTCACTTGATTACTTTGCCGTTGAGTTACTCTATATGTGACTTAAGTTAAAACATTGGACAATAATATATATAATCTGAATTAAATCCAATTATAACGAGTATACTTTTTTTAAACCTTTCATAGAATTTGTAAGCAATGCCTATTTAATCTTCTTCTAATATTTAAAATTCTTGTATCACAATGTTCGTTTCCATACTCTTCCAGTCCAGAACCAGTCTTATTATTTTTTTTATGAATATACAGTATGTCTGAAAATCGGCTACTATTAATTTTTCAAACCTCTAAGTGATTAAAATATTTTTTTTTCTTAACTATTTTATAAGACTTATTTTATTGTATATACGTTTTGTACAGAAAAATTATTAAATTTGATAATTATTTATAATCTACATATTAAAGATGTTATTACGTATTATATTTGATCATAACTGGTGCGCCAATGCGCCGGCCAATTAAAAAATAATTAATAATATAAACAATAAATCTAATCTAAATGTACATAAATATAATAAAGATCCAGGCTTGGTTAAACTTGTGTTAACTTAAAGACTCTATAATGTACTTTGAAATTTAAACTAATCCCAAAACTAACGAATTATGCTCAGCTGAAGCGTTATGTAAACTTTATACAACTTCACTGCAATAAATTGGATTTTGAGGATTTGAAACTTCGTATGAGACAAAGTTTACCATCTTATACTTGGGTTTTAGTAGCGGGAAACTCAGGAAAGGAATATAGAATAATTCTAAAATAATTGCAATCAACCAATTATGCAATGGTAGTTGCTTAACACTTGTCCTAAACAAAATGAAGACATTTTTCATGCGGGACTACCTCATAAAAAAATTCTTCATCTTGTTCTCATACAAAGGTACTCTGCATTGGTATCTTACTCTCACCTATATCTACTAAATAGCTATATTTGCATTCTCGTGTTCCAGTTTAAAGGGTCAGATAGTAGGTAAAATATTTTCAAATCACGAGGTTGGTAATGCACTAGTGATAGGCTGGTAGTATGTTTGTTTGTCGACGTAATCTAATTAAAAAAAAAAGTGATTTACACAAACGAAAATGAATGAATGTTTTAAAGCGGTTTAAAACATTCATTTATAGACAATTGAAGAATAGATTAGAATTTGCAAATATTCTATTGTTAAAAGCAGAAAAAGTAAGACTGAAAAACTGAAAATAACTATTTCATTATTTCTTTTATACTTCCTACTATTATTATAACACAGTCTAGTAATATAATACAGTTAGTACAGCTAGTTTTGTCGTGTAGTCCTAACTAGTGCCACTAAGTTTAAATGTTTTAAAAATGTTTGCTTGTACAAATAATAAAGCATACAATAGTTTCTCTAGGGAATTGCTAAATGTGAAGTTATTTTGCCACTGCTACTCTCCTGAAATCCATTATCTTGATGGATACAAACGTATAATAAATCTCAATAAACAAAAATAATTAATAAACAATTTACTTCTGTCTATCTAAATAACAATAAAAGTTACAGTTGTTGAAGATGACCTTAAAAACCAACATGTTTCTCTACTTGAACTTAAAATCAACGAGTCATAGACAGGGGTTGGATCGTTTGAAGTATTTGTATAAAAATGGTCATGGGTTTCTAAATATGCCAATTGTTCAATACAATAGAGAGTTCGTGCCCAGAGATGTTAAAGCTAAATCTATAGCAGTAATATATTATATCACAGCGTAGCTAAAGAATCAAAGAATCGTTCCCAAAAACAAATTATTACTAACTGCGTAACACACTAATTCCAATTTTAAATATAAGAATAATTGTTATCCTTGTATTATTCATTTATGGGTGAGGTTACATTTCATAATGTCGTGCTGAGTCTCTCATAACAACTATCACCTTTTGAATAAAACTAACTATTAGACACGTTGTGAGTTTATATAAATGTACAGCACAATTTGTGGCTCGACTTAGATATTTCACTTCGCGTGACACTCAGTGACATTTCAATTACTCTTACTAAGGGATTTCCTATTTCACGGGGTTGCTATTACTGATATCTCGGACGATTATTTATAGTTCACACACTTGTGCTTATAAGATATGATTTAATGTTTAATTTTAATAAAATACGAATTCATAAAAAAAGAAACAAAGTACACATTTCAACAGATATAACACTATTTTATGTATATACACGTTATTTTATCTATATATATATATATATATATATATATATATATCTGTATATATTTTATATCATATGCATTCATTGCGTTTATTTATACAAATATGTATGCCACGTTTATTTATTTTGTATATATATATTGCCTGCACCACTATATATATATATATATATATATATATTTCTGTCTTTGTGTAAAGGTTGATTGGGAGATAATGCCACCTGGCATTCAGTCCGCCATTTGTACATTTTGTAACATTTTGTGCAATAAAGTTAAATAAATAAGAAATATATAAAAATAAACTCTTTTTTTACCTATATTTTACAAGCATGCTTTATAAATTAAATCTTGATTTTCTTAATTATATGCACGCCTTTTTTATACTAATTTACTAACGCATTTATTTAAACAATTTTTTTTATTTGCAGTGTTTTGACATTCAATAAGACCAAAGAGCATATAATCACGATAGTCTACAAGCAATAAATTTTTTAAAAATAATTTAAGTACGTTATTATTCAGATCTTTTTTGGAAAACACTTTGCTTTGTACACTTCTTCTTCACATTAACTAGTAAATATGCCAAATTTCACGCACGTTGGAATTGCTTCTGGTAATTATTTCGAATGTCACATTTGAAAAAAAAGTTGAACATAGAAAATGTTCTTCTTGTTACAAAATATTACATTGATCAAGGTAATTCTCCGTTAATTACATATATTAAAAAGAAAATCAATTAATGGTATGATTTTTATTTTAATAATACCGGTCATTGTCAGAATAAGAATAATCAAGTATTTTTTTCATTTGTCCAAAGCTTTTGCTGGGTTTTGGAAAAGTTCAACTCTTTTATATAAACAAATAAATTTTCGTAAAAAACATCTTGAAGTTTATATTTGTGAAAAAGAAGTTTTGAATTTTCTGATCTATTTGTTACGCTGTTAGTACATTGCTCTGTAAACAATTTTAGTTAAAAAAGACATGAAAAAACCCATTTTTATAATGTAAAGTAACGGAAAGTTGAACGTGTCGGCTTAAAAAAAATATTAGACTACTTTTCAATTTAATATTTTGATGTCGAACTGTATTCGCAATGAAGTGATCAAAGTAACTTTCCTTTAACAAACTAAAAAAAGATATTTCTTTTAAGTTCCTTAATATTCTAGAAATTATTTATTCCAATATTGATTACTGCTTAATTAAGAAATTCGAAACCAGCCCAGAATCTTAAATCAACTTTAATTAAACTCGAGGAAGCTGCCTCATAAGTATTAATAGAGCCATAACAGTTCTTGTGAAAAAATATATTTTTCTTGATCATATCGCTGGTTTCTATACATATACTCATCACGCCTGTGTCCCGTCAGGGTAGGCAGAGACTAAGGACCTATATATGAATCTCCACTTGCTATGATCTTGGCATACGTCTCACGCTTTCCTTACTCGCATAAGATTTTTCGTACCGTCTCATTTATTCTTAGTACTTCTGACCTGGCACTGCTTCAATAAATCTTCTACCTGGTAAATCACTTCCATTTTAGATATTTTTGTAGTCATTCTACTTTCATCCAACTTTTCTACATGTCCAAACCATCTTTCATTAACATTCTTCCTCTATTTTTGTCACAACATCAATAATTTTTAACTAAAGTAAAAAATAATTCATAATAAAATAAAGATATTTCAAACAGATTTCACAAATAGGCCTTCCAAAAATTTACTTTATTTCTTTATATTTTTAAACAACGGTTCTAATTTTATTTTGAAATAAATAAGTAAACATATTTTATCATTGCACCAACGTTTTAATGTTTCTTACTTCGATCTAAGTAGTGCAACTAGAATGAGCTATGGAGTTAAAATGAGCGTTAGAGTAGCATTTTTATTAGGCCATAATACACATTTGTCCTTCAAAAGCTGGACCTTGCCTTGCTTGCCTACCAACAACAAACACTGATCAAAATCATTTAATTTTTATCTTGACGTATGCGTTTGTATCCTTCACCAGATAAGAAAAACCAAGGCAAAATAAATAAGGGTTCGTGCAACTCTTTGTTACGACTATGTAAATTTTTAAAAGAATCAATCAAGGTAATGCAAATACTTCACAAAATCGACGTTGGGAGGCCAAAAGTAATTTCCCTTTGGAAACTCGACACTTAGGGGTGGTATTATGAAGAAATGGCCACTTAGAACAACCATCGACAGTTCAATACCACCGGAGGATCATTTTACGCCGTACAAAGTCCAATTGTAATAGTTATATCGATATTGTTAGTTTCATACGCGATACAACTTTCAATCGATTATATAAATTATGATAATAAGACAAAAATATATTAGCAATGTCTTTCTAACTAAATAATAACCTTTATACTTGAATAGAAAACATAGATATCCTTTTTCTGTATAAATAAATATATAAAAAAATATATGTGTAAAGAAATAATATTTCTTTAATTTTTGAACGACATTGAATGACATTGACAACTGACAAGCGCTAAAGTCTGAGGTCAATGGTCAGTTGAGAGGTTATTATTGTATTAGATTATTGTGATTTAAGATAGATAAATAAGAATAATTGGTGGAAGAATAGACTTTAATTGTATTAGATTATTGTGATTTAAGATAGATAAATAAGAATAATTGGTGGAAGAATAGACTTTAATTGTCGTTTCTTCGTTTTCAGAAGCAACGCATAAGTTTATTTTAACCTAAAATAAAAGAATAAACAATATATATGTATGTCTATATAAACAATCATACTATTCGGGAAAATTATATTGTACCCTTAAAAATTGAAGAACTTTAGTATATGTGAGTTCTAGAAATATTTTAAATTTTCAGATTTTAAGTTACTTTTAGCTAATAAGTTGTAGAAGATCCATAATTGATACATTGATGTGCTATCCGACAGACCATTATGTTTTTGTTTTATTTCTGGGTGTTATAAAGAATTTAAGTAAATATTTTGCGTGCTTTTTTTCCTATTATTAACAAGACTAATAACTGGCAACACATAAATTATTAACTTACAAAAATTTTATATTCCGTTTTCAAAGCAAAATAAATAATCACATAATTTTATCGCTCAAATATGAAAAGGGTCTAAAATATGTCCTTTTATCTCAGCTATCGTTAAAACATCGACAAACTCCTCACTACTCCCCTGAGGGTCGGCGCGTGTGCAAGGGGACGCGAAATGTGCAAACAATTATAAGGAGGACTTTTTTGCCCGTCCAACCCACAATGGTACTTGCGTTGAGAATGCGCGGCCTTTCTAAAATGGGCCTGCACTAGACATCTGTTGGTTTCACACCACTAATAAATTATGCATAAATGACTCACCCAAAAACGAATAATAATTTATGCATGCGACAAAACAAAAAATATCCTCTGTGAATGACCAAATGTATTCAACAGCATACCCTAGAGTGAAAAATCAAAATTGCAGCCCTCAATCCCCTGAGATATATACAATGGAATCGTTCGAGCACAATGTCAACGACTCCAAAAAAACTCTTTAATTTAAGACCCATTATATTAGTATCAGCAACATAAAATATCTGCACAAAGAACTTAATAAACCGTCTTATCAGAAAGTTCAAAATAACATGAAAGGCTCCCGTACCGTCTATAACAAATGTGTAAGAAAATTTCACAAAGAAAGGGGTGTCTTCGGCGTTCACGTAAATCTTTCCAACGATGCTTTTGATAACGCTCCTTTGTATACTTTGAGGTACGACCAGAAGTTCAATTTTTCTCCTAAATACATAAGCACTGGCAATCGGGAAACGATGCAAGATCCACTCTGCGTGAACCTATTCGATCTCATGCATTTAAATTCAGAATTAGTGAAAAGCCCAGCCCGCAGACTTTTTGCCGAAGGTAAGCAAGCGATTCCCAGGATTTCCATCTAATGCCGGTTCCATTGAAAACGTGATTGATTTAATGGGTTCTTGTATAGATAAACCGACATGCCAAATGCACAGTCGACGCTGTAATAAAAAACGTGTTGGGATGTTTTGTAATTTAGTTTCCTCGGGCGGTCGGGAGGCAATCAACACACCTTTCCGGTTACAAAGGACAGCGGTGTGACAACATAAATAATCTATCCGAAGACAAGTCACCCCACCTATGGAACTGGGAAAAATGTATCTGGGACATAAAAGGATGCCGAGAGGTCGGTTCGTTACGTTTTGTTGTTCCCTGGGGCACCTCGCGTCCACCGCCTCTGCAGCATGAATGTTTTATGCTCGCGTCACATTTCAGATTTCTACCCACTACTCGGTTTTATAGCCCGCTGTTGTTGTGTTGGAAATAAAGGGTGTGTTTATTGTTTTCCCAACCGCGGGTTCAAGGCTATGGTTTTACGAGCCGAATTATGTCTAAGAGGATCTTCCAAAAGCAAATTTTGATGTAACAGCAAGTAATCCGATAGGGTCTTACAGATAACAATGTCATCATTTCAATTAGGCAAATTTTAATTTAATCTAGTTGAATTGTAAACACTACATAGATAGGTACGTGACTATTTGTTTGAATAAGTTAATGTTTCAGTAAAAATACTTATTACAGAAAACTTAGGGTACAGCGCTCAAGATAAAATACTCCTATCTGAGGTAAGCTTCGCTTAATTAACCACAACACTGGGCTTGATGCGAGAAATTAATCAAGTGTTACAGATTAATTCCCGGCGGTATATCCTGACTTATATGAGTTGTATTACCAAGAAGAATTGTAATATATTTCATAAAGTAAAGAGCATACAGTGGATATTTGCTTTTGCCTATATTGCGTTTTTAATTCCCACTGAATATGTTTATTGTCTGGTATCGGCATAGTAGAATAGTACCTTCCCCTGTACCAGGTGTCGTAAGAGGCGTCGACACTCTGTCTGTCGACTGAGGTACCAAAGCCGACAGATGGCAATATATGCATCCAAAATAGTGCTGCTCAGATGCGAAGGGCATGGATGAGCAGCAAAAGCTCCCCGTTGCGACAGCTACGATCTGCAATTGCTAACACGCTTGCCCAGCACGGCAATTATGGGCATAATTCCCCCTTTCTTGGGGAGGCCTATGTCCAGCAGTTGACTTCTCATGGCTGGATTGATGATGGTGATAAAAGTATTTGTAGTAAAGATATTTTTAAAGGTTATTTATCATATATAAGTAAATAAGAAACAAAACTTTTCACTTTTTTTCTTTAAGTCAAAGATTCTCCGATGCCTAATCAAGATCGTTTCAAATCTCAATCAATTTTCAATTGAAAAATTTGTACAAAAAAGGAATTCATCAATTAGGCCAGTCCCAGGTGTAACTAGGCCGATATCAATCTTAATTTGATTTGAGTAATTTTCTCGTCCCTTTGAGACGATAGGGCAGGTTCAAAAAGAGAAAATATTTGCTCATATTAGGGGATTTGTGGTTATTTGAAAATGATAATGCTATTTTTATTAGTAAATTAAAAATTAATAAAATTTTTGCAAGTTTAAGAAATATAAACGAAAATACGAATAAAAGAGACAAAATATATCTTTATTTTATGTACCTTGTATCGCATGCTAAAAATATGTAATTAATAAACAAACAAATACAAATATTAATACATAAATATTAAGCAACAATGACAATATCCACACACCATTTAAATTTTATACATTGAAATTTAAAACGACTGTTTTTTTTAATATTCAAAAAATATTGATTAAGTATGATTTTATTAATAGAACAAACGTCGACAATATTATTGCTGCTAATGTTCAAAATTCGTTCAAAGACATAATAATATTTTTTATCACGTATGTTAACATAAATGTCCTTAAAACACCGCTATCAATTTTTTCACTGATATCAGTTGTTGTACTACTAGTACAAACATTTTTTTTTTGTTAGATAGCACATCATGTCATATATTGATCTGACTTCGAGATAAGCCGCATAAAGCTCTTGTGTTGCGGACGTCAGATAACAGAAAAATCACAAATATAATATATTTTGTACAATATCTGAGTGTATCAGACACAGAATAAACAAAATATCATCCTATAAATATCCCTACGAACCCACGACCTTAAGCGCATAAGATAGGATCACCATCTGCGCCATCGGGTCCGTCAATTTCTGGACATTATATGGCGTTGTAAAACGTAAAATAAATTACACCTTTAAAGGCTAGATAAATTCGTTTTTCCATAATGTTCTCCTAACCAAAAATGCTCTTTGAGCACTTTTTGGTTTAAAATACATTAAAATCTGAGAAATATTAATATTCGTGTGTGAATGTTTTAATCATGAATTTTATTATGTTTCAAGGTTTTGAGAGAACATCATCATCATTATAACGATTAGAAGTTGGACATAGGTCTCCCCAAGAAAGGAGTAATTTTGATCTTAATTGCCACGCTAGGCAAGCGTGTTGGCAATCGCAAAACGCAGCTTTCACGACGGGGATGCTGCTGCCCATCCCCACCCTATGCATTTGAGCTTCTCTGTCTCGAATGGATATCGATCTCGAGGGACCGCACATCTATTGGTTCTGGTACCTCAGTCGTTACTTACGACACCTGGTACAGGGGGATATACTATTCTACACTGCTAGAACTAAGTTGATGACGAACAATTATCAAACTTTGTGGTTAGGTGTAACTATAATTAAACGATTATTATTACTGTTTATTTATTTTCTGTTTTAGTATGACTGGTTTCTCGATTTTGAGCCTCCAGTGGGAGAATGATTATGAAAAGTCATTTAAGTACTTCAAGATGTTTTTTTTTTATTGAAAAAAATCTAGAAAAACCTTGATTAAGAAACTGAGTATTAACCGATAACAATGGTAACGCGTATTTATTTATTTTATGTATTCAACTCTTCTTTGTATTTGTATTAAAAAGAACAACACGGTAATACGAACCTTAACAATATACGGAGTGAGGGATAAATGACGAAGAATACCGATGTGAATCGAATTGCAAAATATCCAAACATGGATACATAAAGTAGTTATATGTCTAGAATTTATTTTGAGGGTTAAATTTGTTTTTTTTTTGTAGATACGATTTAAGAACTATACATACCATTTTCTAGCGTTAATAACTACTTTTAGTACTCGAAATAAAATACTTTCTAACGTTTTTTAGTCTGTATAATGTAGGTTACCCTGTGACAACTCTTGGGTGTATTAGAAGACCATAATCATCTAAGAGTATAAGTGAAGGCTATATAGCGGGCTGGTGCAAGCAAAAATTCATAAAAATAAATGAAATGTTCAAGTTAATATCTATTTTCTGTTACGTGACAGCTACTTAATAACTATGTCTTACTAATACTGTATACTAAAGTTTGTGTGGATGTTGTACTAATCTGTATAGATGTACAAACCAGTGTCATGCTGTACAGAACTAGATGTAATTTTACATTGATGGTTAAAAATTACATGTTATTATTTAACCCGTGAACGTATTTCCGTTAAATAGATTAGATGTTTTTGCACACTTTAGCCTACAGAGAGCATCATTGTTATTTCTTCCTGGAATAACAAGATTTTCTCAGACATAGCATATATAGTAAAAACAGAATAAGTCACATACAGAAAACTTAAATAAAAATACGACATTTAGAACATTGTTAAGAAAAGCATTTACTTGTAGTAAATCATGCTCTGATTCAAGTCTTGATTTTTCATCTAAATATGGGAGGGAATATCACCCTCTCATGTTTAATAATTGAAGGTACGGGGATTTCGTATCATATTATTAGGCAGTTGTATACTTACAATTCAAAACAATACCAACAGGGAAAGACAGTTTCCAAATATACTTCACATCGAAGGTGCCTACGCGAGCATTGCAGCACATTGATTGCTAATTAATTCGTAAATGTTGACTTATTAAATGATTTTATTTAGTTAGACAAATTTGTGAGCAAATTTTCCCGAATACATTAACTACTAAGTTGTACAAAATATTGCCTCCATAGTCATTAGGAGCCTGAAGTTTCAGAAAAATTTACGCAACGTTTCTTGTGAAATAGAAAAAAAGTTGGATTCACAAGGTATGATAAAATAGTTGGTTAATAACAACCCCGCTTTGAAATACAAGAAGTCGTAAAAACCTACGGGGCTTATCTCCAAGGCGACTACGGATAATATTCCTCGGAAAATCCAAGTGACGTTTTGGTCCCACCAAAATTACCTGCAGCTAGTTCCTTGGAGGAAAAATTTAATTTAACAGCATCCTTATTTATATCTTTATATTCAGAATACAGTTTCCATAGTTAATTCAAATCATGCAACTAGTTTAACTTTTTACTTTTTACAAGAAAGTGTATATACGTTAAATTGGATGAATGGTATGTATGGCAATGTATTTTAGAGAAAATAGAAAGTGACTATTGTGCTGTAAGCTCTTTTATAATTTATCCCACAGTCAGTTTGTTATTTCACAAATCTAATCAAAACAGAATAAACATCTTATACTTAAAAATGTAAAAGTTAGCACAATAGAATATCTTGTTACTCAGAAAAAAATTGCCGATATATTAGTATTTTGCTTAACCCAAAAATAGTTTCAACAGAAAAAGTAATCTATACTTAATTCTAGTAAAGGGTAATTAATTACCCATTTTGAAAATGCACTAGTCCAGGATAAATATATATATTTTTTTTATTTAAAAGTTAAATAAACCGTTTTTTGAATCCGTTAATAAAGTAGTTTTATTATGAGTAGTGAACGCGTAAATGTTAGAAAATATTAAATTTCATTAGAAAAATTATCTTAGTTGATTGTAGACGTTTACTGCTTCTGTCGTTGTCTGTACCAAAACTAAAACTAAAAGTATATTGTCTTAGCATTAAATATTGAGGTATCTTCATTGGTAGTATTTTTAAATCTGACGTTGAACAATTGAAGGGTATTTAAACACCGTTAATTAACGTAATATTAGCGGCGCTGCTAAGTAGTTTAGTTTAAGTACTCATTTTGAACAGAAAAATATAAATATGAAATACTTATTCACAAATATATGTATGACACGGAAAATAAATTCTAGTTTCAAATTGCATGAACAATAAAACAAAATAAAATGCGATGACAAAGACGACAGCAGAAATTGTGGGACATACTATGAGTTCGTAAAGGTATATTCACCGCTGACGTGATTTTCTTAGAGGTTCCTTAGAAAACGTGTTCGAGAGTGTCACCTGAGACATTTTATTTCTATATTGAATATTGGAAACATTTTCATCTGCTGTTTTCAACAAAAATAATTTTTGTCATAGCCGTGTCATATATTTATAAAACATCATTAGATGTTACACTAAATAATAGAGTAATGAATATTTATTTTCAAAAAGTCCTTGTTTTTATATACTTTTAAGTTTTTTATTAATTTATAACAGCAATTTACTAGACGATTAGTTTCAATATAAATACTTAGTCCTTTTAACCTAGCTACGTTAAACTTACATCTTACAACTACTTCAGCTTCAGTACAAAAGACCAACTTATACGTTCCGGGGCTGTAACAAATAGTTCACTTTTGAAGCGGAGCGTCTTTTAGGTTTAACGCTAAAATCATATGATTTAATAGAATAAATATTAGCTCATTATATATCTAGCTAGCAGCGCTGCGTTGTTACACCCAAGTAGCCCTGTTTCATGTAAAAATATGGGATAAAACATAGCTTATGTTACTCGCTAATAATGTTACTTTTAATAAGTGGAAAAGCTTTTGAAATCGGCCTATTAGTCTTTGGGTATATTTTTTATAAAGGTACATATATACAAATCCCGTTTACATATTTCAATTAAACGTAGAAATGTCTATTTGTTGACAATATACTATAGTCCATGTTACTATATAAAAAATTAACTTTCTAATAATGAAAAATAAACTAAATCGGTTGAGTAGTTTTTGATCTATATAATAATAATATCTTTTACATTATAAGTATTGATGTGCTCATTTAAATCAGAAACGAACAGAAAAGACATGAAGGCGACAACATAAACGGCGCCTTGTCTGCGGCCAATCGTCGACAATGTACAATGGAAATTACCTTTGGTGCTCTCCACGACACAGTCGAACCTCCACAGTAGCAGTGCGGCGTAAACAGTCAAAATCATGTTGCCAACAGGGAATAAGTCACTTTTACGGCCCATCTCCTCTTCTCCTATATTTGGCAGCGATGCCTTTTATAGGGGAGACACGCAACATCACAGCGCAGCACTTTGTGCGCGAAACAAAAATCACCACTAAACGAAACACAGTTATGGCAACGTTTTACGAGTGCCGGTATAAAAGTTGTTTACTTGCATTGATGACTTGTTATGATAACGTCCACTTTTACCTGAAACAACAAAAATATTAAATTTAAAATAACATCTTGACAGATACGTAAAATGATTTGTTACTTTGTGACCAGACTGTGCAAATGAATTATGAGTATTTTATGTATGACCTTGAGGATATTATTAAAAGCTTTGAACACTTATTTTTGGCAGATAAGTTGTTTTTGAAAACATTTAATTAATTTACCAGTGGAATCTTGGCTGTTCTCCCATGAGACTTTCGTAAGCCAGTGTTATGTTTAAAAGTAAAGGAGTTTAAGCTAATAAATTAATATTTACCAATACAAAGAAATAATAATGTTTATTTATTAGAATTTTTAGAGATCATTGTTTATTTATTTATTATCTACATATTGTCCTAAATAACGAGTATGTAATTATATAAATGAGAGGTTGTATCCGGCCTGACATTCACAAATGTGGTCTTTTCATATTTTAACTTTATGTTTTCTGTCTATGTTGTTTATATATTTTTATTTTCCATTCGCAGGCTCTGTCAGAATAACCGCATTATTACTTAAGTATACATATCTTCTTTTCAATACTGTTCTCCTCTTTCTGCCTAAAATACTAAGAAAAGTCCTAATTGACCCCAATCTTTGTCATTATATAGTTACTGTTTTGAATAACTGATTAAGAGAATTTTTGATGCCATCATGATTAATATGGTTATGACATTACCAATCAAATATAATTGATAACGTCATTTTATTTACTAGAATACGTATTTTGTTACAACAATTATAACTGCCCAATAAATAAAAACCGCAAAGAAAATAATCTTGACAAGTTAGCCTAGTTTTCAAGAAATTACTTTTAGTAACAATATTCTTAGTCATCGGTCTCGCTGAAAGTGAGATATAGAGCGTAATATATTAGTCAAACTGTGTAACTATAATAATTTATCATCGTGCAATTTAACAGGCAAGCAGTCATATGTATTCTGAATACGCCATTACCCGTCGTCTACAATAGATGGCGAGCCCATTACGGTAATCTGGGCACATTTTGCATAGACCTTCCAATAACTCACGCTTAAACAAACACCTGGCAATTTTCCTTTACTTCACGCGATAACCATTTCAATTACTTTAAGTTTGATACCGTACAACCAGTAACTCGTTCGTTCGCAAATTCGCATCGTCCTATACGTAGATTCGGATATAAAAGTCATGAATTTTAACTCTGAGGCTATGGCTTATTTGTGGTAAGGCTAGTTTATCACTTAGACGAGACATTTATAACTCAGTTTCATTTGTAGGCTCTTTTCTGATGGATTGTCTAGATACAGCACTTAAGCTAGTTTTACGATCAATCTCAAGATGAAAATCTTATCTTGTGGAATATTTATACGTGTCTATATAATTTTTGTCCTTCTAGTAAATTGTAGGTACCTAAAATATAAGGTGAAAAAAATAATTATAAGATAACACTTGAACAATAAAAGGCGAATAAATGACAGCGTCGTATCCATTAAGAATAAATTGAATTATTTTCGAAGGAAAACACAAATTATAAATCCCACAAGTATATATAAAATTTATTTGTACATAAACATAACCAAAGAAGTATGTGATACAACAAAATAGACACTTAGATAAACTTTTTAATTGGCTGAGTCAGTTACCAGTACTTTCCAGTAACCATAACGTGATTCTACCATTCACAAACACTTTTTATATTATTTCTTACGAAGGGCTGAGCACTTCCTTTAGAAGCGTAGTGTAATAAGAACATGTAGATGGTGGTACGACGTAAAATAAAATTGCCTGCGCAAGTAGTGCCATTCCAGTAATGGCATGCCTTCCTTAAATGACGGTAGAAGCTGAGATTCTGTTCGTCCTGCTTCATTGGTCAAGGTTACATGCAACGTTTACGAGTATATACTAAAAATATTTACTTATATATTTTTTTCTCTGTTAGTAAAACGATTTTCTGCCGAGAGGCAGAGTAGAATAGTACCTCCCCCTGCACTAGGTGTCGTAAAAGGTGTCTAAGGTACCAGAACCGACAGATGGCGGTATATCCATCCGAAACAGTGCAGCTCAAATTAACGTGCAATGCTCAATGCAGCGTTCTGCGATTGCCAACTCGCTTGCCTAGCCAAGCTATGGACAAAATATCTCCTTTCTAGGAGAGGCCTATGTCCAGCAGTGGTCTTTCAATGACTGGTGTGATGGTGATGATGATTAGTGTTTTTATCCCTGTAGTTGTTTGAAGTACATAGCCTTCAGATCTTACTCATATTTTTAAAACAACTCGACCCAGCTTTGTATGGATTTGCATTCTGTTCTAATGTCAGTGTAGTATTGTTTGCAATTGGGAAAACTTTTTTAACGTTCACTCTTCATGATGACCATACACATGGTTACAACCATTTATGAAATTCTATCAGATAAATTTTCTTTGACGCAGCAGAGAGCATTTGATACAAATCAATAGTGAATTTAGGGACAGAATTCTCTCTATCAAGTTTAGGTTTTTTGACGATCGTATAAAAAAACTGCGACACGTTGTCGATGCCCCTCTCGATGGCGTCACGTTATGCCTCTCTTAATCGACCTTTTTCTTGCACTCAATAATCTTTTTAGAGGGCAGTATCTCTTCATGCATTCTTTTCAGAGGGTAGTACATAGAGATCGCACCGGCGAACGCGTGCAGTCCCTGACTCTCTAGCGAATACCAACCGCACTAGTGCGGCCGAGCTTTCTCAGTCGTTTTGTTTTGATAATAAAGATTTAACTAACCCCAATTACGACCACTCGAGACAAGGTCCAACCTTAAAGGCACCGTCGAGTTTTAGCCGTCGGTCCCCCTTCAAATCTAGGAAGCCGCAATACACGCAGGTTGGCCAATGGATTGCTCATTAATGAATGGCCTCGCCTATTCCTCCGATAGCGCTGAATTCGAGGTCTGAAAAGTCCATCATTTATCCGAAACGAGTTTATAATACAAACGGAAAAATACTTGAGTCCCATTTTAAACAGCATTTTTAATGATTTTAATATAACCAATTTAAAGCATATTTCTTTCTACACCTAATAAACCATAACTACTATGGAACATACAAAAATGGAAATTTCAAATATTCATAAGGTTTTTAAATAAAAATTAACATAAATTAAACGTAGGTAGTTTATAAAAGTGGTGGTTCAAAAGATTGTTTGCCATAATATCCTGTGGCAATTACAAGCAAATAGCGTCTTCTCGCCGCCTCTTTTATTCCCGTGATTCAAGCGGACAGATTTCCACACCCACGCGAAATTGTATTAAATTACATTTACTTGCTTTTTTCCTGTTTAGTGCTTTCAGACGGGACCAATGGCTCAGACGGTAATAATAATCCTGTCTTTTGCGGTAATGGTTCGATCCACAATCAGGACAAATATTTACAGGATGATGTTTATATTTGTTCTGTGTCAGGGTGTTAAATATTTGTGTTTGAGTATTATATTTGTGATTTCTCTGTTGTGTGATGTCCGTAACACAAGTGTTTTAAGCGCTTTATCACGAAATCAGGTCAATGTACGAGTATGAGATGTTGTGGGAATTTATTAATTTATTTTTTATGCATGACAAAATAAATGTAGATGTGAATAAAAATGCAAAGCGGCGGAATTTATACATCCTTCTTGATTGTTCTAGGTGTCACTTTTAGTACATGACGTATATAAATACATGTTATTTAGTTGTGTTGTTGATTCGGCTTCCTATCTTTGTAGTTTCCATGGTTGGTGTAGAATAGCGGGCAAGTAAATAACAACCAGAGGTCACAATTACCATTATCTAAATTTAATAACCGTAATGATAATAACACAAAATCGCATCAACTTAAAACTCGCAGCAACAGTTTGTTTTAATATTTTCTAATATTTACGCGTTGACTATTCATAATAAAAACTATTTTTTTAACTGCACTAAAGCACGCTTTATTTAAATTTTTACATTTTGTGTTTGACGTTGGTTACTTTGCGGCAACTACATATTATAAAGAAAAATTTTGTTACTTGTTTTATTTTGCTCTGTGTTGATGTTACGTTTAGGAATCATTTGACAATTGCATTAATAAATTGTTAACACTGTTGACTTCTGGCGCCGTCAAGTATTTCTTTTTGCTTTATTGTTACAAGTATGTACGTGAAAGTACAAACAATCACAAATTAATATTGCAGTTTCCATATTTCATTAGTATATATATATATATAAATATAGATTCATCAGAACAGATTAAAGAATTTTAATGGTCAATAATCACGAAGAAATACTTAATGATATTTTACAATGTCACTTTGTCAGTTCGCGCCATATTAAAGTCCAAAGTGTTTTTATTAATAGTTTTACTACTTTCACTCGTTATTTTAACTAACAAAGTTTTTTAGGACAACATTGAAATGTTAGGCGCCAGATGATTGCCGTCTCGATGGGAAACCGGATTGCCCATAAATGTCACCATGTGGTCAATTAACACTTCGGCTCTACAAAAAATATTTATGTTCTCATAAGACTAGATGTCGTAGTCGTAGCGAGCACACGTAGACGTGGAATAGACATCTTTTTGATTATTTTCTAAACTTCCGTGTCAAAAGCAACCGTTCGTTGGTAGCCTGTGTAATTAGTGGCAGCGCTGTCTTTATTTCTATACAAAGTAAATTGTAAATTATTTTTACACTGAGAAAATTATTATTGTATGTAACTAGCCATCTCGGCAAACGTTGTTCTGGCTTATAAATTTAATAAAATTGTTGAATTTCTAAAATTACTAATATAGGTTGTCAATCCTTATCACTTAGGGGTATAAAAGAAGATGGTAGCAGATTCTCAGACCTACTGAATATGCAAATAAAATTTTATAAAAGTCGATTTAGCCGTTTCGTAGATGGCTAGATACTAACTAACGTTGTGACATGAATTTTATATATAAGATGTGTATGCAATTTTGTATATAAGATACATGTGCAATTTATTAAATAATCCCCAATATTAAAAATTATAAATATAATTAAGGTTTCTTAAATATTTTGATTACAAGATAAAATTAAGTACCATATATATAAGCCATGATCTGATACAAATACTTTTGCGTATTCGTATATGACGTCTTTTGCGCTTCAGCCGACGCCCAAAACTACTGTGCCTTGCTACATTACATTTAATTATATGTATTTATCTATTTTAACTTGGCATGAGCAAAATCACAGAGTTCAATAAATGTCGACTTTCTTTGCCTAAAACAAAAATGGCTTCGTATTCTTAAATATCTTTTTGACTCTTATTCTTGTAACGTTTCACAGCCCCGCTCCCTTCTACGTGTTACCCTCGATTTTCCCTAAGTATATAGTTTATTTCTGTAACCCCTTGTTCTTCCTAATCTGGGAGAAAGTAAACATAGTTTCTTATAGACAACATGGATAATGTTCACTAGGAAGTTTGTAAATCCTTCCATACAAATATTTCTCATCTGTACTTTCAAAACACACAAATCGTGTTAGTTTTTATGTTAACCCCATTACTAAAGATTTCTCAATATGACTATATTTTTTTTGTTCAGATTTTTTTTATAATCGTGTCATTTAAAAGGCTCTCTTCGTTTAAGGTAAATTGATTAATACCGTTGTACCGTTGTGCCAATTGTACCGGCAAGGTAGAATGGCACTTCTCATTTATCAGGTATCGTAAAAGACATCTGAGGTATCGGGACCGATAGATATTACCGTAATTCACCCGAATTAGATGCTTAAATGCTTGGGGATCGACGACAGCATTTCTGACATAAGGCTACGTTCTACAATTGCTACGACTGAAATCAATATCGATGATAATGATTAAACACATGCATGAACACACGACTCTTTCCCATAGAGCTAAGCAGGCACTATTGATTTGCATTTGCTGCGATCCTGGCGTACAATTCTTTACTTCATCCACAATCATATGCCCTTAGATGTCTACATTTATCAACCACTATCTTGATATTAGCTTAATAAAACACTTTAGTACATATAGTAGACCACATACCAAGGTCGCCTGTATTGGTGAGACTGGGGTATCAGTCTCACCAATTTCTTTCGCCAAATTTTGAAAGGTGAAATAGGCAATGAAATTACTAGGTCACATAATATCCTCAAATCACATGGTTAGCAATAAAAGCGATATTCCTGTGATATAACGAGCGTCCATAAGCTGCAGCGACGCGAACTTTTTGTTTGTTTGTCGACCTGCACAGATAAAAAAAATCTTTTATGTCTACTACAAGCCTTACGATCTTTCATGTTAAGTCATACTCAATCACTTACATAATGCATTGTTATATATTGCGTGCAGAATCAAAAATGTAATCATCTTTCACCTAATAAGGGGATAAAAGTAACTTAATATAATAACAGTAACTTTTACTCAGCAATGTTAACATAGATTGTTATTATTATTACCTTTCCATTATCTTATTAGTACTTACCTATATAATTTTCAACTAATATTATTACTTACTACTTAATATCTCCCTTCATACACTAGCGCTAGATTAACGTTTACCCTCAGAGTTCTACCTTCCTCAGGCAGTTGACCTTAGCTTTATAAAACACTTGAGTGAATTTTATGATTCTGATTTAAAACTGTTTTTATGTTCATAATTTTTCTAACAAAGATAGGTATTGCTTTTGAATCAATAACCGGCTTAAGTGAATTGCTTGCTGGTTTTCAAAGGCGTTCTGATTCCAATCCCATTTCATACAGCGTTTCAATATCAATAAAGCAGTTAATACGAAAAAACAGCTAGATACTTGTGTGCAGAGACCTGCACAGTAAATTGTATAATTGTTACTCATATGGTAAACTAACCTTTATTCGCGGGATCACTCGCTTGAATTTCCTATGAAAATACTATTTTTTTGCCACAAAGATCTGTTGAGTAGACCTCGACCTCGACCTTCAAAGCGTGAAGAGATACAAACAAACTTACTTTAATATTTATTATATTAGTTAGTAGTAAAACATAATTTGGATGGGGGTATTCTGATTAAATTAGTTTGAACCCAATAGGTATCGGAAATTAAAAAGGAAATCCCATATGCACTGTTACGTTACGTCTGCCGTACTGTTGACGTCTATATAAAAGGAATACTTCAAACGCAATTTTATCCGACCTTTAACCTCGAAGCTTCCACGTCGAGCGCCATATTTATCATTACTGAGTAGCAGTGTTAGAAAAAAACGACCGTCCGGTTCCCAGGGGAGCTATTCTCGCGTCGTGAACTAGGGATGGTATTCTTAGATAATTAACTCTTTATAGCGAGCGACATCTGTTTACAAGCGTAGTATTTATAGCTGTGTTGTGATGAATTCTTTTTCCTCGAATGTTTTAAGGTTTTGTCGCTTTGCGGCCAGTTTGTTGTGGAGATCTAAAGACCTGTTATATACAAATAGTCTTACAGTTCTGTTTATAGTTTCCTTTGTATTTTTACAGGCATAGTAGCAGTGTTGTATCACTTGTGTGTCATAAAAATTTAGCTTTCTGGTTACAATTTATATTAACATAGTATTGTTTTAGATTTATAGCCAAATAAAACTATCATTTACTCGAACATTATATTTAATGTGTCTGTTTTCGTGTGACAAAATTAGTTTATGTATACTTAAAATACTTTTGATGGTTGCGTTTTCTAATAGTTCGTACTTTGATAGATTTTTTTTATAAGATATTTTATTTATTTATAATATTTTATAAAAAAAGAATATTTTTCGAAGTAAGGATGAGTTCGAAAAATAAAAAATCTTTCATTAACAAGTTAAAATTTTTCTAGAAGATTTTAGATAAAGTTTTGTTTCGTGTATAGGGTATGTGATAATATATTATAATAAAAAAAAGGAAAATAACTAACAAGTACCATACTAAAATACTTTAAAATTTGAATACAACTATTTGCACAAGGTGCAGCCGTGAGCTATCGGCAGACTACAATAATACCTCCCACTGCATCACAACACAACCAAGCTTTCGACACGGTTACAAAAGTTACTCTCAAAACTAAAGGATATCGGTATAAATATTTAAGTTGCAAGTTGCAATCGATAAATTACACAACTGAATATCAGAATGTATCATAATGTATACCTAAATGTACTACAATTGGGCCTGTATTGTTGTTTTTTATGTATTTCAATACAATGAATAAAATATGGTTTAACACTCCAAAATAATCGGATATCTTACATTCATCACCACCATCATTAAATCCATTGAAAGTCCACTGCTGGACATAGAAAGTGGGTATTTTGCCTGTAATTGCCGCGCTGGGCAAGCGTGTTGACAATTACAGAGCGCAGCTTTCGCGACGAGGTTGCTGCTACCCATCCCGACCCTCTGCATATATCAATTCTAATCTAACAAGTGTTATAGGAGCAAAGAAAAGAATATAGCTTACCAAAAACGATAAAAGTAGTAATATCCAATTGCCTAGTGAAATCACACCTAGAGACTCTGCTTAACTAACAAACTTAATCTCGCTGCAGAGATCTCAAATTAAAGTCATTAAAGTTTTATTATATTGGCCCTTTTATACGCTAACTAAACTATTTCAAGTAACAAAAATATTAAACCTGTGCCAAACAAATACAACAAATAAATACAACACTTTTTAATATAAAAAGACCAAATGTTTAAAATCCAACATGCAACCAAATCTAAAACGTACTAATATGCACATAACGTAATAAAAAAATAAACACGATACTAAAATAAACAGTTTAATCCAAGGACTATGACTCACAAATAATTTTATTTGATAAAGCACAACTGTTTTTTATCTGCCAATTGAAATAAAAGACTGTTAATGTATAAGATCATTAAAAAATAAATTTAAGTTATATTATATAATTGTGTCACATTTAAAGATTTTTAAATTAAACAATATGAAAAATAATAAAACCTTTAAACCAAAAATAAATATACATAAAATAAGATAAACAAATAAATTATAAATTTACACAACATGTCTTTTACATTGACCTCACTCCAAAGTATGTCGCTTGAGGCACTGGTGTTACGCACATCTGACAGCAAGCAAGTCTACTATTTATAGATAGATATTTAAAACTATGCTACAGCATACACCCTATTGACATTTGTGTTTTATCAATATATGTTTGTCCTGGATAGGCGTCAAACCCACGACCTTTGACTTACAATATTGGAACATTACCAAAGATGCCTAAATTACAGATTGTAATCCAACAAAATATACTGAAATTTTTGAGGGGGACCCACTGCATCATACATATATTTTGTATAACTTTAATCATTTACACAGTGAACGCAACGAAGCTCTCAAAAGGTATCTCAATATTTTTTTCCCTTTTTTGCAATATTTTTCATTCATCCTGCACTCCTGTTAGTCGTAGTGGGATAATACGATCACCCGAGGGCGCCTCTAAGGTTCGGCCTAGGCTCGGGTGGCCATCGTTGCGGAATGAAGTTTCGTTTTTGCAAAAGATCAAGACCGCTTTAGTGCGGTCGAACTCGAACTTGACTGGGACCGCACGCGTTAGCCGACGAACCGGTTATACTGCTCTACGAAATAAATGTGTAAAGTGCATTTGATTGATTGTACAGTGCCAGAGAGAGGGCGACGGAGAGAGGCATTTATAGAAGCTATACTACCGGGCGGAAAATTCTTATGAATCCGATACCAAGGAGACTTCATACTTAAATTAATTATTTCACAATATCTACCAATGGAAGTATACTGCTGGACATAGGCCTGTCTAAGAAAGGGGAAACATTCGCAATGCCGACAAGCATGTTGGCAATTGCAGAGAACAGCTTTCTCTGCGGGTATGCTACTGCCCTTCCCCGTCCTGTGCATTTGTGCTACACTGTTTTGAATAGTATACCGTCATCTGCCGGTTCTGGTACCCCACGGTAATCAACGTCACTTATTACAAAAAAAAAAAGTCAAACCATAACAATTTTTTTTTATTTCTAACACATTGCAATACTGCACGTTACTTATATTTTTACACCGTAATGCATATTTTTTTAACGTGATCCTAAATTCAAAGTATGTTAACGATATTACGTTTTGTTAAATATCCAATTCTTTCCAAGAAAGCCTTTCTCAGTAGTATCTCCAAAGTCGTAACTGAAAGCACGCACGACTAATAAATATTCTTATAAATAAATAACAAATACACAAAGGTTCACTGGGAACTTTGCCCTGGGAACTCTTTGCCATAGCCATTAACCTTGATAGATCTCGTATACTATGGATAAATAAATAAAGAGTTGTTATCTGTATAATGTTGTCCCTATGTCGGAATTCAATTTACTTACGGCCAAAAAGCGAACCATTAGGAGAAGTAATTAGAGACCGATGGCCCGGTCCCTCTACTGATAAATATTGCAAATCTCCTCTCGCGTAGATAATGGACTTTGCTCATACTAAAGTGGTCATACTAAACATACGCAATGTAGCCATATTTTGAGATATTTCGGATCTTGCGTCGATCTCCGCATAACATTTTTCAAACTGTGAACTCTGGATTATCGATCTTTATTTTTGATTACGGTCGAATTAATAAATAAATTCACTTACATTACGTCTATCGCTTCACCGTACCTGTTTCAGTTTTTACAGGTGTTATGAGTATAACACGCCTGCCCAGCGTCGCAGATATAGGCAGAAATATTTCGAGCTGCAATGATGATGATAATAACTATATCATGTTGTATTTTGATATCCTTTTGCATCTGTATTTATTTCCGTAACGAAATTCTACCCATGTTGTTTGTACCAATTAAGGATCGAATCCTGGTATAGAGGGAGGTACTATTCTACTCTGCCTGTACTTCACGGTTAGTTAATTCAAATCAAAATATTTTTATTCAAGTAGGCCCATTACAAGCACTTTAGAACTCTAAAAATAATAAATAAAAAAGCCAATTTTAGAAATATGAAGTACTTAATTCTATTATTCTATTTTATATTTTTTCAGATATATGAATTACTAAATTGTATTATATTCATAATACTGATGTCCCTACGGGATCATAAGATTCATCTAACATATTAATTAATTACAAACAATATAAATTAGGCCTACCTTATACTAGTCTGCTGGCACCAGACAGGTCTTAATTATAAGTTTAATGCAAGTTCATTTCAAGAGCCACCAGACAGGAACCTACGAAAAAACTGGTGGTGACAAAGGATCTATCAATACCAAATTACCAAATACTTGGGATGGAACCCCAACCGTAGGCGTCGGCGCTAATACACCGCTGTTTTAAGGCAAGTCTGTTGTAAGAGCAATTCAATCCCAGGGAGTTTTATCGTTAATATAATCTTTATCACTTAAACAGCCTGTAGTAGACGCTGACGGTATTTTATAATCCGACAATTCTGCTATTTTACCAAATGCGTGAATTGGGACCGGGATGTTCAAAACTTAATTATTATCATTGTAAGTCTCAAAAATTCTGACACTATGTCGTCGGTAATCTTGAAAACGCTCGCCGCATAATGATCAAAACGTTGAAAAAGAAATAAAAATAAAATAATAAAATAAATGAAATAAACCGAGTTTTAATGCTGTGAAAAATTATTAGAATGTATTCGCCAAGAAGTTTTATCAGTCAACGAATATGCTATTATTATTATTGAATACTGTGTGTTTTTACGCCCCGTCACGATGAAAACATAGTCTTTCTTGTGTAATTGAAGGCAAATATTGTCCGCGGATAAATTTATATCGCACAAAAATGACAGGCCCGAAAAATTATTTTGTTAAACCTATCTTTTTATCAACAGCAAATTCTGATGCGTCCTTTGGCGCTCGTATTTTACCTCAAACCCGTTAAAACCTTTTCATTAACATCATGAGAATAATAATAAAAAATAAATCCTATAATTGGTGCTAAAATATTGAATACAACTCAACTCAATACGCACACAATTCTAGTACTATTTTGTACACATTTCATTTTCGACAAAAAAAAATAGAATTTTACAGCGAGAGATGTTCTTTCCAATATAAACTAATACCCATATATTTCAGTTCAATTCCATATTTACTATTTTCCTACGGTAAACATAAACATTTCACTAAAAAAGGTACAATACGAGTATCGGAAATGGTTCCTTAATACAAGACATTAAATAATGTTAGTAAATATATTCCAAGAGATGTCTAATTAGCTCTTTAACATAGTAAACTTTAAGAATTAAGAGTTGTTTGAAAAATATGTAAGTTAGTAATTTTAAAAAATGTTTAGTAACAGCTGCTCGTTGAATATCATTTAATTCAGGCACATGGCGCAATTTCGCCCATTTATAGTATTTCTATAAAACTTTGGTAAAAAGCCAATAGAGCTCGTTCGGAAACTAGTATAATCCGTCAAAACCTCAATACCATAAATCTTTTGAGACTGATGTCGGATTGATTGAGTATGTTATGGTGATTGACGATTAATTGATTGACACAATAATGCTTTTAAAGTATACCATCACATATATCATCATCATCATATATCATCACATATATCACTATCATCATATGTCATCACATTTAAGTTAATTATGTGTGACTAATAAAATTGTAGATGGAATATATGCAATATAGCTGGACCCAGGCTGTATTTAAGGGTTGGTATGGCTTAAAATATTGTATGTATATCCCTGTCTTTTAATGCTGTACCCTGTATTAAGTGACATAAAACTATGATTAACTCAATGCTGAATAATTAAGAACATTATTTCAAAGTCAGCGTGATGAATGAAATGAAAATTTACATGAAATAGATGTCTCCATTGGCACCTCACTTTCACCTATTCCTACTGCTAAATAGCAGTGTTCACATTGCTGTGATCCAGATTGAAAAGTAATAGACGCAGCGAGAGTAGTAGTAAGTTGACGACACGCTTGTGATATTTGTGATGCAACACAAGCGTCTATAAGCTGCGGTGAAGTTTACCTTCAGGTGGACCGTATGTATGTTTGCTGACTTCATAATATAAATAAAAAAATATATAGAAAAAAGATTTTGACATTTGAAGGCATTAGCCGTTTTATTTTAGGGAAATGCTTGTTTCAACAATAAAAGCTATTTATTCGGATTTCTAAGACTGCTCAAACGCCTCAAGTATATTGAAATTTGAGAAAAAGAAATTCTTTTAATCGCATAAACACAATTGGCATGTGTCCGTCCGGCTGAACAACGGATTCAGAACTTTATTGTGACACTTAAGGAAATTCCACGATGTTTCTTCTTGAGACTGATTTCAATTTGTTCGCGATATTTATTTTTGTCTTCGTGACAAGCGCTGTTTCATCTATTATATAATAGCGCAGAGTATAATTTGAGATAATTTGTTACAAATGTCATTATATTCTAGATCCGCTATCTCCCTCCTACCTATATGTTTATCTGTAGGTATAAAGTAAATTCAATATAAGGTTGAGAAAAAAAATGTGTGTGTGAGCAGATTAAAATCATAAAAACGGATGTAGAGGTAACAAAACTTTGTATTAAGAGCAAAAGAATAACCGACTGTTTAAACAGTTTAAGAAAAATTCTAATTTGCATATAGGCTTTGGTATAAATTTAGTCGTAGTATAGTAACAACTTTATTATTGAATTCACTTCATCAGTTATAATAATTTTACTTATCCTTCAATAATCGCCATCTCAGATAATAAACATATATCTGTATATGAAGTAAACATGAATACAAAATACACACAGAAACACGAAATGCAAAAAAAATATTTGTCAGGTTAAGATAAACACCCGATCAGGCTGCACAATTTACATCGATTAATAAAAGTATGACTCGAACATAATGAGAAGAAACGAAATCTGGTACGTAATATTTATTTATACTTCTAGGTTGGTAGTAATATACTAATCTACAAATCGGAATTCATTTTCAAAATTAAACATACACCTTGTAACTTTTTTCAATTTAAAATTTAATTTTCTTTTTAAAAGGTCCTATCATAAAATAGAGGCTAATAAACTCAGCTCAAAGTACACTTAACTCAAACAGGGTGGTCTGGGCTGTCCGTTGTCCTGCCAGAAATTGCGAATCTAATTGTGAATACTCGTATAAACCATCCTTTCGCCCACTCAAACATACACTAAAATTTAGGAGCAGTTCAGTAGAAAGTTTTAGTTGTCGTTCACACGTACATCGAGTGCGTTAATTTTAATATTAATATTTGGATTTTGGCTTCCTAAATGTATAGCAAATGGCATTAATATACTATTTTTAATATACTCTAAATGATTTTCAAGTACCGGCAATTATTCGCATTTGAAGCTAGCCCCTATTTAAAATTAAATGCATTTTAACGTTAAAAATACAAAATAATAATAATAATAGTCCTAGGCATTTCATTATACGTATCTATATCAAAAATAAACAAACACGAAATTCACATTATAAATTTAGCCAAAAATGTTATGTTAGAATGATTAATCAAATTATGATAGTGTAGTTAATTTATCAAATTGTTAACCGTGCCTTGTAATTAAGTTACCGTGGGCAATACAAATAGAGTATAATTATATATCTCGCTGCACTAGGTATTGTATTAAGCGACTAAGGTACCGTAACAGACATAACAACGAATACTTTTCTAAAACAGCGTAGCTGAAAAACATTATGCAAATAGAGCTAGGATAAATAGTCCATTTTTCACAAAGCAACGCTTATCATCACAACTTACAATTACCACCACACCTAGCCATGGCTATTGTTACCAAAATCTATAAGGCTGGTTTTATGTACGCCCATAAATAGATAAATATAGATAGACATACGTTGCAAGCGGAAGTTAAGTCGTAAACTAACTAGCACGTTATAATCCATTTTAAAGACTTTTTAAATACTGCCAAATTAAATATTTTATTAAGAACATGGCTATTATCCGGTGTACTTTGTATTATTTTTGTTTGCTTTATAGAAATGTTAAAGATAGAAACGATTGTTTACTGAAAGCAGTAAATTTTTTTTATTACATACATTAGAATAAATAATTTTCAGGACCAAAGTATATTGCCAATTTAAGAAGTGTTCATGTTTGAGATTGCGCAAATGAAGGTATATTTTGTCACCGACACGGGTCACAACAACCAAACATGTAATCGCTAGTCAATCAATGTAAATCGATGTAATCGCAGAACTTAACCAAATAGTATATTGGATGCTTCTTGTGGACACTGGTTATGAAACTTTTTTTTTGTCTTGATCAGAAACCGTATTTTTGTCTAAAAAGAAAAAAAGAGGAATAAAAATCAATGGTCATTAATATGTCAACACACATTTAATGAACTTTCTTACTGTTGCTCTGTAAAGTACATTTTTTTTTAAATCTAACCAATTTGATGATTAAAAATTGTGCACCTGGTACAAGAATGCATTGTTGACTGAAAATCACCGTGAATGAACATAATAAAATATGAGGATTCAGCGGTTATGATAGATCAAATAGGACTTGGCACTGCCAGAGTCGCATTATCAATGCTGGATAGTCCCAAGTACGGAGATACTGCGGTCTTTTCTGTGAGTTTGTTACGACAGTGAAGGCAGTATAATTCCTCCGCTATTTGACATGTGAGTGACAAAGTAGGCATATTATTGGGCCATCCAAGCCTGCTATATTATTTGTCATCTTCCCTTGGCAAAAATGCTTTCCTTTGCTTCGGCAAAACATATACTATACTGCAGTGGCTGTACCGACATCTGTATATATAAAAGGAGAAACTGGCTGATATATCAACGCAAGGGCTAAACTAATAAGGGTTGAAAACTTGAAATGAGGACATGGGTTTTTTTACAACGTTGGGGTAAAAGGAAAGGGTTTTTGTAAATTCAACTCCTAAGGGGATAAAACGGAGGTGTATAATTAGTATGAAACTTTGCCGTCTCTGAAGTTATTTTAATGGAATTCAGTACGAAGGTTCTTTATTAAGAGTCACGAAGCACATATAAAATAATCCAAAGAAAGTGTTGAGGTTAGATTTTCAAAGTTATTTTAATAAAATGTTATATCTATATATGTACAAATAAGTAGAAGCTGACTGATTGACTGACATATCAATGCTGCGTCCAAACGTTATGAGTTCAGAAAAATACAGTATTACATAGCCCGCATATCGAAAAAGGTTATAGGCTAAATAGGCTAAAAAGGCTATATAACATCATGTGGCTTCAAGGCTATATAATATTAATAACAGCGAAGCATAAAGGAGGCTTGTATTACAACTTAACGTGGGCGAAACCACGGGGCGCTGCTGGTGTTCTATCAAAGACGATTACCCCAAAACAACACAAAAAAAAATTGTGACATTTTATCTGTAAAATCTATAAGGAATTTAATCAGTGTAGATCAGATCATATTTATATATGATATTATATAAATACATAAATATAATCGGCCAATTAGAATAAGAAATAAAAGTAACTAGACAAACTATGATACATCATGACAGGAAATCAATTTCTTTCTTGTAATTAGAAATTCGGTGAAAACCTCTTTTACAACTACAGTCAAGTAAAAAAAACAGATTGAATAGTTGTATTTATTAGCCAAAAAATATTTTTAAATTACTGCCAAATTTATTTATTTGGTTGACATAACAGATAATATTAGAATGCGTATCTACTACAATTAGTTTTGATATCTACTATTACAATGAGTCAGATTGCAACTACCGTCATTACATAAAATAAACTTCTTTTGGAAAAATAGCATTGAGATACTTGATATGAATCTAGCCTCTTTAAAAAAGTTTTAAGTGCTAAGTCATTGCTTTTTATTTTACCCATTTTTCGTGCCTCTTGTATGCGACTAACAAAAAAAATTAAAAATGACGTATGTTTTATATTTTAAAACGGTCATTTGACACTAACTTAAATACAAGTTATTGTGATTTAGGTTGAAAACCTTGATCTATAAAATTACTCTATTGTTATTAAAAAAAATATAGCCTCCTTTATAGAAATCCTTAAAAATATATAATGTTTTAGCCTATTAAATAATATTATAGTGAAAATTAAAGCGTTCTTTTATGAATCGTTTAAAATAAAATATTTATCCATATCAAAAGATTTTAAAGTACAAATCGGTTACAACACTGGTAAAAGTAAAAATTGGATAATAATAAAAAGTATCTTGTAACGGTCGTGAGTAATTCAACATTTTTAAATAAAAGTCCGCCAAAGGCCTTTAATAACTTGCATTATTCAGCTATAGCCGGAAAGTCTAGATGGCCTATTCGTGAAATGAAATGTACATAGAACTTCTTAATAGACACAACAGGTCCATTCATTCATTGTAAACTAATCAAGCATGACTAACATAATGCGGCTAATGTGATTGTTCATGTGGCATATAATATGTACTTGCACATTTGCTTGGTATACTCGTACATTATTCGAGCGCAATTTCCTGAAACGTTACTGAGGTTGTGACATCGATATGAAGATTTAAGTCAACAAAATTTTATTTTTAATTCTGTTCATAAACTGGGTAGTTACTTTTATGTTATGTTAGGCACAAACCGCAGTTTTATTATTATTTCACACTAAAAAATACTGCTGACTGTGTTCTCTTATACCTTTTGGAACGGATTTGTATGCATTTTTTAGAAATAGCTATAGTGATTTAAACAATAGATTAACATGAATAATAAATACATGTCATGTACATAAAAACCTAAAAATTCCAATATCTCTGATGTGATATTGCAGTAAACATATTTTGATCGAGTGATGACTTATAAAAAAACTTATGAAAAAATTATATGGTTTATTAACTAAGCTATTTTAAATAATACAGTATTATTCCTCATATAATTAAATACCTATATATACGTTTGTAACGTTAAACATTTTATGCGGATAAAAAAATCCTTTTACCAAAATTTCATTTATCATTCAAATAGATATTTTAGTAGAGATTTAAAAAGCGAAGTTACATAAGCTGTCGGTCCTTACGTTTCATCACGGATAGCTGGCACGGTTGTGTATCTAACCTATAATAAAGTAATTGTATTATAGAATTTGACGGACAGATGACATAGCTGGTAGTGATCCTATCTTATGCGTCAAGAGTCGTGGGTTCCATCCCCAACCAGAACATACGACGATATTTCTGTTTATCCTGTGTCTGGCTGTTAAATATATGTATTTTAATATTACATTTGTAATTGTTCTATTGTCTGGTGTCCGTAACATCGGTGTTTTAAGCGACTTAAAACGGGGTCAAGTCAATGAACGAGATGTTGTGTAAATATTATTAATGTTACATCAAACACTCAACACTGCCACACATTAGTATATATATGGTACCCGTTAGATACCTGGAGCAGGTCGCTAGTTGGTTGTAAAGTGAAACGAAACAGGATTTCCACTGATTTGCTAGAATCTCGACCACATTTTTCATACTTGGGTTCACAAAGTGTTTGCATTACAGGATTTTTAAATTACATGCACGAACCTAACCGAGTTTAGCTTCGTTTCATTTCGTTACCAGTATGTCACCTTATATTAGTTTCAGCTACCAACTGATATGGGCTATATAAACAAATTTATACTATGCAAAAATATTTGATTCTACAACAAATTTAATATTTAAACGTTTATACATTAAATTGTTATTTTCTCATTTATAAACCATAACCCATAAACTGTAAAAGGCAGCCTAAATAAACAAAAACGCTTATTTCTTGAAACTAAATGAGCAATTTAAAATCATTTAAAAATTTACTTGACAGACCAGAAGACGCAAATGGTAGTGATCCTATATTGTATGCCAAAAGCCGTGGGTTCTATTCCTACGTAGGATGAATTTTATATGATCAATATTTCTTTTACATCTTGGTTTTATATATATATATTTAAGTATTATGTTTGTGATTCTTAGTTTGTAAATTGGTGTGAATATTATTATTATCAATACTAAAAAAACTTGAGACTATTGAACTTAGAATCACAGACAAATAAATAAAAAAAATATTTACAACGCGTTTTTCTCTTCTAGGTAAACAATTTTATAGAATCAATACCCAAAAATCGATCCTCTAATAACTCAAGTCAACCGTCGCGAACGCTAGAGATACCACATTACGACTCATCAGAAGTTTTCAACAACTTCCAACTTTGTCTGCGGTTATGTTGGAAGTTTCCGTAATAAATATGTTTGCCAGTATCGCGTATGTTATCTCCTATAATTGAAAAAGTTTTGACATCGGCTAAACACTAGTCGCACGAATATGGCACCCCTTGGGATGATATCTTGCTCTTGTATGATTTGTGTCATATAAATATTGAGGATAGGGACTGAGTTATGTAGATGGGATAGGTAACCCTTGCTCTGTAAATATCATATTATATATTCCGGGTAAACTTACACGTTTTAATCTTCTCACATGTCCATTTCTATTTGTGTATTTTACGTGTGTAATTTGGTATTGCACTTGTTACCTGCATCGTCAACAGATGACCATTGAAAATCAGCGTCGTGGTGCAACACTATAGTGTCGTGAAAATATGCTGAATTGCTCGCTTTTATCACTCAACATTTACATTTTATTTTTATGTATTATTCCTTATTTGTGAGCTAACTAAGTACATATTATTACTACATGAAAAAATACACTTTAATCGCAATAATATTATTAAAGTGAATAATAGTGATCGGTGTATGAATGTTTGCTTCGCTTTTACTCTAGAATAGCTGAATCGACCAGAAATTAACATAAGTTTTCATCTTGGAATAAAATATGAACCTAGGGATGGGTTTAGTGTTTTCATCATGGAGTTAGGGATAGACATAATAATTCACTGAAAGAAGATTCTGTTAGACCATTCCTACCTTTTATGTCATAAAATTTGTTTCGTGCTCCTAGGTGACAGGCAAGAGAAGTCTTAATATCCTATTACCTACAATTCCTGTGCAACGATTTTTTAGTAAGTCCCTTACAGTCTAGGCTGGTTTAGTTGTAGAATGGATTTAATTCACCTTAATGTGAGATGCACACAGTCCCTACCTGTGTTCAAACGGTTGGCAAAAGAGAATTATCGTTCTTTATAATTCTCTATATATTAGTATATTTAATTCCATATTTGTGCATAAAGTCCACATTTATGTTTTTAATATATTACAACTTCATCTATCTTATGTACACCTCTTGGTTCATTCTTCATTCACTCCCTGGTACCTCAAAAAAATTTAACTTTTTGCGACATGGTGGTAGTTTTGTCTCTGATGTACAATTAGCAATTTATTATTATTACTAATATTTAATGCTATTTTTTGATCCTGGCAACTACTGGCTACTTCTTATGAGATGTCATATTAATTGTTTCCTAAGGGAAACACGCAAATAAAATAAGTGTCGTTAAAATTTAAGCCTATTTAGAATTAGTATGCTGAAAAAGACGATTTTTATTTAATCGTAATCCATATTGATCACATTTTGGCTGGAGCCATATTAGACAAAAAACCATACAAACGAAGTTACAGGTAACGCTTTTTATAAGAAAATCAAAGCATTATTGAAATATCCATGTATATTATCAATAAATTAAGCGAAAACTTTGTTAACTTCGAAAATTCGCGAACGCATGTGAATTTGACGCAGTTAATGTGGCTAGCTTCCTTTTATATAAAATATATATATTTTTTTATAAAAAAACAAATTATGTTTCATATAAAAGATATCAAAATAACCATTACTCACTACTACATATTGATTAAACTACTTAAAACATAAAATAAACATAAATAGTCTATTAAATATCAAGCAAACGATAAAACTGTTTTTGCAAAATTTCATGAAGGTCGAATTTCGACCACTAGTTAAAATAAACATATCACTTGTATGTTCGGGATGTGAAAGAGCTCGGTGAAATCTAATACTGTCGCACCAGTCTCCTGCAAATAAATTTGTTAAATTTGTATATTAGTTGCGATTAGATATAAATGCTTGAAATTTATTTTTTGCGATAACAAATAATTATTACTAAGGAAATTTTAAATTACTAAGTAACCGGGATTTTTTTAATCGTAATAAAACAATAAAAGATTTACAAAATTTAATTTTCTGTAGCAACATTTTAATGTAATTTGTAGAATGCTCAAATCTCATAACGGTCCTTATATCAACAAATATAATATACAATCATAAAAGCATTTTTTGCCAAACTCGCAATCGCAATTCTCACAAGATATCCCTTGTGCGTTTGTTTATCCGTTGCGGCATTTTATCGTGGTATATGATATGTGGAAAAAGGAAAACCAATTCACCTTGTTTTCCCGTTTCCTATGTAATGCGGAATACTCTTATTTCCTACGTCGACTCAAGCCGCATTTTTGCAGCGTTGTACTAAAATGTTTTATTTTTTTGGTCTTATATATCTCCATATTTATTCAGCGAATGTAATGTAACACATTTCATGAATGTATTTGTCGTTTTATGTGGAACAAGCAAGATCATTAGAAACTCTTTGTAAAGACTGCAACAAAGAGATTAACTTCTAAACTAGATAACCGACTATAATATTGTTTTGTTTGCTGTATATAGTTTGATCCAATTGAAAAGATAGGATAGTTTATACCTCTAGTTATGGTCGCGTTATTTTTTTATTGAATAAGACAGGACAACGCCTGTCAGGTCAGCTAGTGGTAATTAAACGTGGCGATATACATTTAAATGAGTATATTATGAAATTGATAGAAAATGTAGGATGTTAGTTCACGAACAAACAGGTTTCTTTTGTGACATTAGGTATATTTGTCTTATATGTTTACAAAATCATTATATTTGTAACATAATTGCTAAATACATATATATTATAACAATATAAATTATTTTATATACAAACTAGGCGGTTACAGTTGCAGGTAAAGCTGTTGTATGACTTATGTAATAACGGATACGACTGAGTGATATAGTGAATAAGTTATGTTACAGAGTGCCAGTCAGATAGCACGCGTAAGCATGTTGTACACCCAAGTTATTTTGAACATCAAGAAACGATCTAATACTGGGAAACGCTCATCATTAACTCTTCCGGCTGACACTTTTAACAAATATTTTACTACCCATTACATATTTACAAACAATGTTAATTCGTTTAAAAAGTCAGTTACTAATCTATTGCATAAAATCAAGACTATTTAAAACACGTGATTAACAGAAACTCGCTGTTCCTTACAAATAAACTCCCAAGATAAACTTTTGACAAAACTAATACAAACACATCCCAATAGAAATGTGTGGTGGACAGTGTTGGTTTCACAATTATTTTCATTGTGAATACACTATTATTCTTTAAAGAAATCCGAATTGTGAAACTGTTAGTTCATCATTATCATACCAGCCACAGGAAGTTCGCAGCTGGACATAAAAAAGGAGGTTTTTTGCCCATAATTGATGCGCTGGGCAAGCATGTTGAAAATCACGGAGCGCAGCTGTCGCGACCGGGATGCTGCTGACCTTCCCTGCCCTGTACATTTTAACTGCACGTTTTGGAATGGATATGCCGCCATATGTCGGTTCTGGTACCTTAGGCACCTCTTACGACACCTCGGGTAGTGGAAGATACAATTCTACTCTGCCGGTACCTCATGGCTAACTAAACTGTTAGTTTACCCAAATAAAATAAAGTAATGCTCTATCCATATTAATATTACAAATGCGAGAGTAACTCTGGCTTCCTGTCTAACTGTCTATTAAATTTAATTAACGGGTTAACTTGAAGGAGCTCAACCACTAGGGTTTAATTTTCCTCGTTCCCTAGGGAACACAAGCTACAATTTTTGTCGATACACAGGCATACTGTCCGCGTGATATTAAGCGTCACCGCAGCTTCTGGACGATAGTATTCTTACAAGGATATCATAAGCGGTTTCATAGCCTTATGACTTAAACATTTTATGTGACAATATTCAGTAATTTCACTGCCTTACTCGCCCTTTAAACCAAAACACAGCAATGTACACACTGATTTTCGGAGATTCAAATAAGTGAGAGTGCAGACGACCTTTATGTAACGTCGTATATTTGTTCATAGAAAAGTTCCTGTGTGACTTGATACAAAGTGAATTAGTCGCTGAAATAGTCCGTAGCGGAAAGCTAACTCTTTATATTATCCCGAAAACAGTGGATGGGGTAAAAGTGAAAGTATATTCATATTTAATACTGGGATGAGAAATCCAAGTATCAACAGTATTGGACCAAACAATATGCGCTTGAAGCCTGCTTAGTTCAGAGGCCTCTATAAATAGGAGTAACAATAGAACGTTTTACGAGAAATTAATGCAATACAATGGTCTAATAAGACTCGAATATATATTTTCCTTGTATCTAAATGCCAACTACACTGGTACAACTTTTGACGGGCCCGATGGCGACGACGGTAGCGATCATAGCTTGTGACTATTGGGCAATGGTCATGGGTTCGATGCAAACTCCGGAGAAACCTTTAAATAATAATAATAATAACTATATTCAACATTATGATACTTAGGTACCTTAACTAGCTCTAGCCTGTTCTTATAGGCACCTGTGAAATAATAAGTTATGTGCTAAGTTCTAAATATGCATTTAGGTTATATTTGTGATTCCTCTGTTGTCTGATGTCCGTAAAACACTTTTTGGAGTGATTTTGGTGACTTATTCGGAGCCAGGTATTGTAACAGTTTGAGATGTGTGTTTTTATAATATATATATATATTTATTCAGTACAATTCTGTACTGATGAACTTACTAGTTTGAAGTTGTTTCATATATTTTTGTTTATATTACACCAGGTCGTCTCACAGGCACTTTCTAACACACAGTCCGTGTGTTAGAAAGCATTGCCTGCATTGCATTGTAGCCTATATAGCACAAGGACCTCTTCCGGAAAGTTTTGGGATTTATATTAGTTCTCCTTAGTTGCTATATACCTAGGCGTACCTAGTGGCAATCGCAAAGCGTAGCTTCACGACAGGAATGCAGCTGCCTATGCCCGCTCTAAAGCATTTGAGCTTTGCTATTTCTGAACGAAGTAATGGATATACGGCGATCTTTTAGCGTTTGTACGTCAACCGTCTATTATGTCATTGAGTATAGACGGATGCATCGTTCTACTTAACAGGTAAATACACAGCATATCCCTTAGAGAACACCTATGTACTATAATAGTATTATTCATACTAAGTAAATTTTCGTGTGATACCTTAGGTTAGGATATACAACCTCTAGAACAATCTTTGTCCTACATATAGAGGCAGTCAACCATGTTATATCATAATACATTTTGCACTGGAAAAAAGTAAGGCTTTATAAAAAGGTTCCGTTTCAAATCCACTTTGAAAAAAGCACGATATTAATATAATATTTGTTTAATCTGCCCAAAAATAGCTTACCTTCAAACCTAACCTTTCGCTTTAAAATTAAAGACAAAAGCATTTTCTCATTACGAAAGCGGGCTAATTCTTTGAACCGGGTTAAAAAGGGAACAGTCTTGTTTCATTTCACAAATTGAGTTTTTATAGCTGTAGAAGCATTAAGATAATTTTGTTTACAAAGAATACTGGATACCTCTATGGGAATAAATGCGTTCATTAAATAATTATATAATATTGTTAACGGTTTAGAAATTACAGTGCGATTGGTTTACCATAATAGTACAAGTGGGAAATAGAACATTACATAGATTAATCAAATATTGCGTTCAGGATATGAATTCCATGGAATTTTCCTAATGTCATAAACAGGCAAAATAATCTTTTAATACAACTGTTTTCGCTGTTATGTTTTAAAGCATGCAATTAAATTCGCATTATGTTTGATTTAAAGTTTAATTTTTATTTCCCACTTGCATGCCTATGATATATTAGTATCATTGTTAACCAAGCCTACTGCAATTTCTAAACCATTATCAATATCAATGAAATAATTTAATGAACCCTTTAATTATTAACACGCAAGATGAATTGAAAGTATCCATTATAGAATTAATAGATTAGCTCTTCTCATAGTTTAAAAAAGCAATTAAAAATAAATTTGGATCGGGGCAGGTATTGCAAGTATAGCTATATACCTTACAATAATTATATTGTGGTTAACGTTTAAGTAAAATGATTATTAAAATACAAACGCATAATAAGCTTTTCTATTATTTACTAGCGCTCCGACAAGGTTACCTTGTTGATTCTGTTACGTTGCGAGTTTTGATTCGTTTTGTTTAAATTGACGTTGACAAACTGCGTCAACTGTTTGACAGAAAGAAAAGTGATATTTTATTTGAGAAAGGTGAAAATTTCAACCAAGAACCACAACTAATAGAATAATTAGTATGCAATTACACTGTCACTATTGTTCTGTTTATTAAAATTTTCTATTTAAAGATAATTTCCGAATTGAACAAGCAGTTATGCGCTTAACTACATCCAATAAGAATTAGCTGCTTATTTAAAGCTAGTTATTTAAA
Source organism: Heortia vitessoides (assembly GCA_020976665.1). Taxonomy (NCBI): domain Eukaryota; kingdom Metazoa; phylum Arthropoda; class Insecta; order Lepidoptera; family Crambidae; genus Heortia; species Heortia vitessoides. Next base: position 9,215,704 of record JACJUM010003129.1, read on the forward strand.
AGAGTTGAATTGTGTGTTTACTTGTAAAATTTGATTGTGACAAACATACTTTACCTGTATTTACCCTAAACGAACATATCAGAACAATCATTATTGTTTCCTTAGTTGACTATATGAATACGATCGTTGGTTAGTTTGCTGCATTTTGTATATGAAAGGCTGAATGATACTATTTGTTACTTTTTCACAGTTGCAACGCTAAAATATCTATGTAATTTGGCATGAAAAATGCTTTGGCCTTTATAGGTACATTATAAATGAAGATGTATATCTTATTTTCTATATTTATTTTACAAATAATAATAATTCACATAAAATCTCATACATTGACCTAACTCCGAGATAAATCACTTATAGCGGAAACGGACATCAGACAAAAGTGTCTCAGAACAAATGTAATACCAAAATACACATTTTACACCCAGACACAGAACAAACAAATAAATTCATCATATAAAAATTTGTCCTGGGTGGGGACAAACGACCCTTAACCTACAAGATAGAATGTGCGCCGACATATTCAAGATACATGCATAGTAATTTGTACACTGTCTCCCTAAAGACATAGTTTATTTATTTTTTCTAGAATGTCAATCATTCAGTTCACATTTAACTTAAACTAAGAACGTTTTCTATATACAACTACATTAATTTACGTAGTACATTGACGTAGGCGTAATTGTGAAGCAATATTGTATATTCTCGAATACAAACATTCTCAACTAATTGAACAAATGTTTAATAATAAAAGAATTGAATCAATTAAATCTTCCGTGAGTGGTCACGTGTACTCCTATAAACACGTTTACTGGCAACCTGCCAGCTGAGGTAAGTGGTCAGCCGACCAAACGCCGGCGTTGCTCGTGTTGCTCTTTTTTTTTAAAAGAATCTGTGGTGTTTGTGCGGTGTTCTTGATTGGGCGATGAGATATTGGACGAATGTGCTGTCGACATACTCCCATTTCTATTGTTTCCGTGTCTTAGAACGAACGTCATTACGTGCCCAAGGAAATGTTCCATATTGAATTCTTATAGTGCTCTGGTTTTACTTCAAATCGTTATTTCTGTTTCGTTTTCAAAATTATTATTTTGATTTTGACATTTCATGTGATGTATTGTAGCAGTACCACGCGGTTTCACGTTAAGTTGTAGGACAAACTTAAAATAATTTATGATCTGCTATTATTGGCCCTAGCGTGATGTTATATTGTATATAACCTTTCTCAAAAAGCAATGTAATGTTGAATTTTTAAGTTGACCTTATTAAGTTTAGACCATGCGTTGATGTCAGTATATCAGTCCGACAGCTGCTCCTTTTATATAAAATTGTATTTACTTGATTTTGAATGAAGTACATAGGTACCTTCTACTGAATTTTGCAACTCCGTCTTACCTCTTTAGAGGTGAATTTACAAAAAAATCTTTCTTAGCTCTTTAAATATTATATCTAAGCTCACGCTCCTCTTTAAACAGGTTATAAAAGGAACTCATGAATTTCAAATTTAAGTTTCTAACCCTCATAGTTTAGGCCCTGCATTGATATGCAGTCAATCAGTAAGCTTCTTTCATATTATACATCTTTATCTGATGTATGTAATATATATGTAATTTTCTTGCAGGTTTTTTCTGATGGCTTGCGTAAAAAAATCTGCTACAAACTTAGTTTTAAGACCCGTCTGCTCTTTTGTTTTATACCCAATAACATTTTTGGAAGGATATTAGTGTAATATTGTAAAAGCAAATCTATAGTTTTTTTTTGATCATTCGACGATTAATAAGTGTCCATTTAAATAAAGATATATTTCCTTAGACTTTATATATTACAATATCGTATTTCAAATATTCTTATACGAAGAGAAAACAACATTGTTAGTGTTGTCTTCGTAAAGTATACGACTGCTCGAATATTTGATATATTTATTGATAATCTATTATTACGAGGTATCTTTGTACAAAAACACGAACTGAGTTATCGTGCACTAATTATCTCAATTTATAAAATGATTCCCGAGGTCTTACATAATTATCTGACGCTTCCTGTATAAATTACTGTTAAATATCTACCAAATTTACCTAATAAAATAACAAGTATAATGATAGCGTCAAGTTGTACTATTTAAGTCATACCACTAGATATAGCTGAGCAATTTTAAAACGCGCTATTGTAAAAAGCTAATCTTATTCAAATACACGAATCCGATTCCAACATTTTGATATCGACAAGCTATTATTAAAGAAGTTAAAATGAGCTTTCTTCTATTTATCTATATACTCAACCGATCTTCGTGAAATTCTCACAGGAAGGATGTATAGTACCTTTCATCCTTAACAGATTACTATTTCAATGGAAAATAAATAAAAGCTAGTATTTTATAAATATTCTAACGTAATAATTTTACGCAGATCCACGCGATAATAAACTAATTCCACAAACTTGCACGTTTCATCATATCTATCAAATTAAACCTAATAAATGGATAATTAAAAAATCAATTTAAACAACTGGTAACCCCAACTTTTAAGTAAAATCATCAATACATCTAATCATAGACAACACATTAAATATTTTATTAATATTTTGCAACAATATAGCTATGTAATAGGTCAAAACAAAGAACGTAAATTGTCTATATCTCATATAAAATGATTCTCGAATCCATAGGTATTTGGCATTTATTGTTTGTATAGTATACAGCATGAGATCAGACAATTTGTAAACTGTCACCGGCTCTAGTAGAAATTATAATAAGCAATGTATTTTTCTTCTTCTTAAATATCATTGCATATCTAAACGAATGGCTGGGCTCACATTTGTATGATGACAAATATGAGCCACTTGGTTAGAAAGTCAAATTAAGTCCGCATAATTTTAAGAAAAAACAGTATTGAAAAGTTAAGCCTTTTAAAATAATAACATTAAAAACAATATCAATTACAAGAACTAGTAGCTCTAGTGACGCACATAAACAAACAGCGTCATTTTTTTAACTACTAACTTAATTTTTTTAATTACTAACTCAATGAATAAATCTTCGGTACTTTATTTTAAGCTCAAATTTTGACGACGTCCGGTGTTTTTATCAAGCAAATAATAAATTTAGCTTTAGTGCATCGCAAACGACAAATCCATTAAAATTTGTCATAAAAATTTATGAATGTATATGGTTTATTGCGAAAGGAACATCGTGATTGCTTACATCGGTGCAAACGCTTTGATGTTGTTTCCATGTCTGAAACACAGACGTTATTATATAATTTTTATAGCATATCGTTATTTCGGGACAAGGAGATTTCTTAATAGCTAATTATAGCATTGACACAGAAAAGTGCAATTTGCTACTATTTAGATCATGACCATTGTTGACACGCCCGATGGAGAATGAATTGGTTAAATTAACAAATACCTAACTAGAATATAGTCAATTAGCTGAAAGATTTAAAAACATCAATTAAAAAAAATGGTGGGAATACCACAAGAAACGTATTTCTTCCAAAATGAGCCCTTTTAAGATAATAAATAAATATAATGCTCACTCAGAATTCAATCTTTTTGAATACATGTCTTTAAAAAAATATATACCTAAGCAAAAAACGATATTCCTATAATCATTAAACGCTTTTCAATAAATAACTTTTGTTTAATGAAATTATTCTTTTATTATTTGTATTTTATAAAAAAAATATGAGTAAATCATTGTTTTTAATGTAAATGATCAAGAGATTCTATTTTAGATATTTGTTCGTTTTAATTTACTACAATCCATTTGAGTTCGAACATTTATTTTATTATTAGATTTGTGAAAAAGTTATAACAATTTCCTGAAGAAAACTTAGCAAGTCCAAATTATAACGAACTTGCTCCAAACTTAATCGAACCGTGCTTGATTCGTCCACCCTGTTTCCTATAGCTGATTGAAATTCTAAAAGTCAGTTAAAAGTAAACAAAGTTCGACTTACTCTGTCCTATTAAATCCGAACGCTCCGAACTTTTCACTGAACGCTGTAACACCCCACAAAACTAAACACTTCTTTATTTCCGGCACTGAAATTGTATACGGTCGTATCTCTTACAAAGAACTGCGTAACTTCGTCGAAAGATAACGCGCGCGAATGATACGTGCTAGCTTCCGCTCGCTCTGGAGACATCTAAAAAATCAGAGTCCTGGAAGCTTATTGCCATACCGTCTAGAGTTGAATTTCGGTAAGAATTAAACACAAGTCAAACCTCACCCTAAATTTAGGTACGTAAGGCATAAATTGGAGTAACGCTGACTTTGATGGGAGAAGAGGGATAGCACAGATGCTGCGCGCATGCGATTTGGACGCCCCCCACACATGTACAGTATTCATGTGTTTTGTGAGTTTTGTGTGTGTGCTGTGAGAGTGGTACATTGTTCTGTTTGAAGCTGGACACTATTGTTGTGGACATTTAAGCCCGGGTGAGATAACTTGACGCAACATAACCTGTGATTCGCACCCAGAAACGTACCTCCAATTGGAAAATACAATTGGCCTATTGGATTGGAAATCTCAGCTCGTGTTAGGCGTTTCAAATTGTACTTTAATGTATATTTCCTTTTTACTTATTGGTTTGCTTATTTATGTTTTCAATATAGAATTCAATTATATTTTTTTATTAAATAGTCTTTTACAATAGATATATGCAAAAATATACTTTCACTTTCAGTTACAAAATTATAAACAACATAATTAATAAAAAAAGGATTTTGAAAAGGTAGGGTAATGTATCCTCCAAATATGGCGTCAATATGAGCTGAATCAATCTAAAATATTAGTTGAAAATTAGCAACTTTATACTACATTGAACGGGCCCCATAAGTGCCCGCAGGTGGTATTGATCCTATCTTATCGGGTCATAAGTTCGATTCCCACCCTAGACAAATATTTACATAATGATATTTGTGTTTTTCCTTAAATATGTATCTAAGTATTATATTTATAATCAAATGTTTTGTGAATATTAATAAAAAAAGTCTTACGGTAATATAAATTATCAAATTAATTTCAGGTCATTCTTAACTCACTCAGAGAGTGTGCTGCTAAACACTAGTTTTTAAATTAAATTATAAATTAATAAATTTAATTTTATATTTTTTTAATAATTATTTAAAAAATATATAATTATAAAGATTTTTTTTTCATATCTTAGTATCCCGAAAGACCCCATTTTGTGGAAATAATTGTTTATGTCTTATTGTTATTTTTATTTGTTCATTTTAATATTGATTAGCATATAGTATTATTAAATATTAAGCAGTAAGTTTTTCCTTACTTTGGTGCATGTTGAGTTCGCCTTAAAATATTGTTGCATTTAAATTAATACCTTATTAGATATAAGTTATTAGGTTGTTTTAATGTAAACGAATGCTTGTGAACCTAAATAAGTAAATTGTCATCGTGAACTATTTTTTAATAAACATCATCAAATCACCTTAAAAATGTTCACCCAGTGTCACACAGTCCACGCTTCTAAACGTTAAACAAAGCAAAGATTCTGTATTTGATTTTAAATTATCCCTACTGTTATGATACATAAAATCAATTAAAAAAAGACATATTATTTATTAGTTATAATTAACAGATTATGCGCACAAAAAAAAATATTATACATATTACATACTTTTTTATTATACTTTATAACGTAAATTACTAAGCTGTCAAAAACACACAGACAGCAGACAGGATATAAATATAGGCAGCATAGCATGAATGTGCCACCTCTTATCTCATGCGCCAAGGGGAGTCGATCTGAAGCCGGAACAAACAATAATATGATGAATGTTTGTGTTTTTCTGTGTTAACAAATACAAATTAAATACCCACTTAAAAATAATGTTTATTTAAGTATTATATTTGTGATTCCTATGTTCCCTGGTGCACCTAACACGAGTGCTTTAAGCGACTTACCTCGGAATCAGCTCAACGTATGAGATGTTGCGTGAACTGTAAAAAAAACAAATATTTTATAAAATAAATCATTTTTGATTATTAGAAAACAAATTTATCATAACACACAAGTAGCTTAACTAATTTCTAAGGTATAATTCGAATTTCACTGATGGGATCGATTCTTCTCTCGGCAAATCGTCTGCATCGATACAGTCACTTGTAATCAATATATCTGTTCAAACACTGCGTGTACCCTAAACTGTGCAAATGTATACAGTTTGGTCGGATTTGTGCCAATTGTTATTCATAATTGCAAATCGTATGCGTGTTTCTGTTTGCTGGACATTCCGACAATCACTACATCTCGATACAGACGTAATCGATACGCAGGCGAGTTTTTAGATCGATGTAAAAGTGTTATTAAATTGTTTATGTTCGTTGACACTTCAATTAATATAAACTTTATTCAATTAATATTACAATTAAATATGTTGTCATTTTGCAAAATACTAGCAATTGTATGACTTGATTTGCGTGGAATTATTAAATAATTTTCGAAATAGCGTCCGTAAATTTTGAAATCCCGAATAAATTAAAAGCGTTATGCAGTCTACTTGTGGATATTCTCACTCTACTTTCCTTCAATAAAATACTTTTAAAACAAGGCCGATAATTCTGGTAATCGTCAGTTGCAATCGCACTCACAGAACGCATTCATAGAATTCACAACTCATTTCTAGTATAAAAATGAGATGTGTGACGTACCCACGAAGTTACGTGGGCACATCCAATTCTATACCCAGCTGGGTCATACTTAAAACCATTTGTTTTACATGAATAAGTCTTCGGTATTAGTAAAGGTACAACATTTCGAATGTGTAATGTATATTACAACAGCTCGGTAATTTCTTAACAAACGATTATCAACAATTTGTTATAATCAGGATTGTTTTTATTAGAATTTGCTTCGAACCATGGAAACACATTTAGTTTATGTGATTACGCTAACTTTTATTACTTGTAGGAATTTTATTAAAATCCGTATTTATTTATAGTTTGCGTCTCTGCTAAGTCATAGGTGTAGTAAATCAGGCTACTGCAAATAATTGTGACGCTATGAACAAAGATGGCAGTTTACATACGGCCCATCTATCGTTATTTATCTTCGCAATAAACTCATAAGCTATCATACACTAGGTGACTCGGTAGACGTTGACCTGACAGACCTTAAATGTACACTATGTTTACCATAAAAACAACTGCTATAAATGTAGATATGTCCTTATTACTGAAACTGAATACAGTAAGCAAAAAAATATTAAAATCGTTTTAGTAATGTAAAAGTTCATGCCGGAGAAACACTAAATTTTATATTGCTTTCTAACACTTAAGTTCTTAATTTTAATTAATGACTTCATTGTAAATATTAGCAAATATGAAATAAGTATTGTATTAGAAAAAATATGAATAGAAATAATAATGATAATAAAATATGAATAATAATGAAGAGCATTAACTGAAGTGTATATAAATATGTATACATAATTTAAATTTCTATATATTAATTTGTATTATCTATCAATCTTGATATTATGCATTGAGGGCAAAACTCCTTAAAAAGGGTTTAAATTGTTCCCTTACCGTGTAACAAACGTTTTCTTCGACCATTTCTTTATTTTTCAAATCGAAATTACTATTAATCGAATATTTTTAAAATTACTTTAAATAGTTTCAGTACATTAACATGTGGATTATCTGGATTATTCATACGGTAATAAAAAGCCAATAATGTGGCCAAAGGCCGAAATACGATTTTATAATAGGCACAGCAAATATGCAGATAAAAAGTCATAACCACTTTTGCTAGCTCGTTCGACAAGCGTTAAAATTAAATTGTTGTTTATCGAGTTTAACAGAGCTTATATTTTGTAATTCCTCTTCATTAAATTGCACTGCATAAAACGTTCAATGGACACAAATCAAATAATATTTATCACAGCATAGCAGTTTAACAACTTTAGACCTAGCACCCCGGTTATTGTGTCCTATTTTAAAGGGCAAAAAGACTGAGTAATGTTACATAATATCTTCAGTTTACAATGATGACAAGTCAATGATATCTAGGCGCTGTCGAATGTCGTCTCATAAAAGTAGTAGTGAAAAGAAATTAGAGGCTGATTCCTCACTGGACCATATAGTTTGATTACCCTCCTAGCTCTGATGGTTGTAGGCTTTCTTAACTGTCAATAACTAGAGTAACTTATTATTTTAAGACCCAAAATTTATAGAACAAAAAATTTTAAAACTTTCAAACGAAAAAATATTGAAATGAATTTCAAGTAGCCTTAATCTTATACAAAACATTTTATCAGTGCATGGGTTTCTTTATGTTAATCTATTGATTGATTTATAAACTAAATTGTAAAATGCTTCTATAAATGCGTATTTTTTTTACTTGAAATAGCATTAATAAATAGACGTATAACGCTATATGTGAACGACTCTGTCTAAGTAAATTTTATGTATTATGGGAAATACTGTAGATTCATTCAGGTGTAATGAAAAATAAACTATAAATTTATAACAATATTGTTTATTGTTACACTTAAATACTTAAAAGAATATATGCATATATGTATATATAATTCAATGGCATACAACCGTACGGTCTGTATAATGGTAATCATCAATATTGGCTATAAGCGCTCGTGATACAAACAGATATGATACGTGATACATACAGATATCAAAAAGCTTTTGGTCAATAACCAGTGACCAAAAGATATTAACACAAGTTCTTAAACAACTTATCTTAGTCAGGTAAATTTTTGAAATTTTAAATGAATTTATCTACAAAAAGTACCGATATATGATCCCATTATTATTATTTTTCCCTGATATCTCATATTAATTATCACTTATGACAGCTGTCAACTTGAAAAAAAATCCCTCTTCGACTACTGTAAACGTCAATGCTAACTTTTAATCTAATCTTTTTTGAAAATAACACCGAAGACGAACAATGGTTGACGGACTTCTATTGAGATGGAGGGGATGATATGACAGTCTATTGCGAGTGGTACTGAAGAAATTCAGCTTAACGAACAACTCTCAAGAACAATCATAATTTTATAGGCAGTAAAATACACAGAGAGATGTATGTATCTCTGTGGTGAGCCTACAGGAGATGTTGGATCTGGGCTCTGGATCTAGTCTACGACTCCGAACGTAGTCAACTAGCGAACAGTGCCCAAAAGAGGATTTACACCAGTTCGACAAACATGCATACAGTTCAAGAGCAGCCTTTAGACGCTCAAAATACAAGAATATAACAAGCGCGTCCCCAACCAACCACATCACCTCGAAATTTCACAGCCTCTCACCAATCAAACTGAAAACAGCAATCCTAACTTACTATTTGGCGGTAAAAATAGGGGAAAGGCGAACTTTTTATGTGATACGCCTCATAAACATACTGCCCTACCGCCTCCAATGCTGGTGGAAGAGACGACAGGGAAATCCACCAATTGGTTGACCTTAAAATGTATGTATTAAATACTAGACTGAATAAATACTTAATAGCTTACTTTTAATTTTTGTTGGGTACCCAACTAATGAGTAAATTGCAAACACTAATTGAAAATGTTTAGTAATAATAATAATAATTCATATTTATCAATTAAAAGTTATATTTATCAATTAGCTTAATGCATCGGTGGATATAATAAATAAGCTGAAAAATAAGGACATTGAACAACATGCTAAAGAAGAACTACTGATAAGCTACTTTACGCGTTCACTTGTTCTTACACAATTATATCAGTATCGATAAATTAACACCTACAAAATATTTACTAAGCAGGCCAAACCATATTTATTAGCAACACTGTTTTATGTTATTCTTAACATGCCAAAATAAGCATAACAAAGGAAGATCTACATAAACAGCTGAGTTTACAGAAGCCTTCGCAGTAATCCTGCTGTCAATATTTACTCGAGTAAAAATAATAATTTCGTGTTCACCGTTATCAAAACCAAACGCACACCTTGAGAGTCGTATTGAAAACCAATTCCATCTTCGGAACTGCTAACCAGCTATCTAAACTTCATAAAAATTCTATCAAATGTTCTGCCGTTACCGAACTCTGCTAGTTTTGAAGGTGTATTCCTGCTGGGCAAATATATTGTAACTACACTTTTCATTACATAAATTTTGTATTTTTATTGCTCATGATATATGCAATAGGTGCAATGCAAATATTTTATAAATAGTATTTCTACTCTTTTCATCGCTGTCATAAAATTTATTTTATACAATTTTGGTTGCTGTTTTTTACGAAGGAAATTTTTTAGACCTCATCTAATCTATAAGTATATTAGTTCTGTTTTAAACATGGAGTGAATTAATATCTAAAATAAGTACAAACGCAATTATTTGCACTTTAACTTATCTCTGCACACGAGGCAATCAATCATTTTTCATCGTCCAAAAATAAAATGACGTAGGCCGCAATGCTTAAATAACTTGATATTACAGTAACAGAAACAACCTCAAAGATAATTCCAGCGAAGGCGACACGTACGCGTTGAATTAAAGTCTTTCCTTAAAGTTTGTAAAAATATTTAAACAGCTTTAAACGTTACAATTCCACCAGTTCACGCTGCTTATTACTCGTAAGGCAATTATTTTTCTAGTAAACTATGAAGTTTTTGACTAAACTATAAGTACCTTCTAGAAATATACCGTATGTAGATCAAAATGCAAACGTTAGGTACATGCCATTCTCGCAATTTACGGGAGGCATTGTGAAGTTGTCAGCCACCAAAAGATCGACTCTCAGGTGGATTGCAAAGCTTCGATTATCCGTTTACAAAAGTCCTGGGCTCAATTCTCACCAAACTTGTTTAATTAAAGTTTTCGCACTCTTTTTCCCTTTAGGCGAGGAAATAATCCCTTGTTAGAAACAGAGAAAAGTGTAGAGCGGCGGATATAGTTATTTTTTTTCCATTAAATGCATACGGTTTTTTATTGTTATAAATATATAAATATATTTTTTATTCCTGTAAGTTTTATTTTAAAGACAATTTTTAAAATTGTAATTTGATCCCGTTTAGTAGTGCTCATATTTTTCCTAATTACAAGTAAACATAATCGATTCGCTAATTGAAGAGCAAAAACGGAGATAGCTAGTTTTGGCACGTTGATATTAGTGTCAATTACAGATTTTATTTACGTTTCGATTCAACTTTTCAAAAACTAAATTGATCATACGCCAAAATCTACTTCTGTAGGCTCATACTTCCTCAATCATCGATTCAGCAGAGTATAAAAGTTTCACTGTTTCGTCGAGTCAACAACACTCTGTGTCCACAAAACGTTAGCTAAAGTTTTTGTACTCTGTATTTGCTTTCGGGCCCGAGCAGAACTTTCAATATGGCAGAAAGTATTCTGCATTCGCATGTTCGAACAGTAAGTTCACTGCGATCTGATCGTAAACTTTCCTGGGCCCGATCTGATTGCCGAGTACCCTTATGGATGCTACTTTTGCGTACTTCTACTAAGTGTTTCTAATTTGTTCGATCTTTCACTGCTTTCTGGAGAGGCAACTTATACTCTAGTATAAATCGAATCTAGTATAATTTGTAGCCAGTTACTCACTTAAAACGTTAATCGTTACGCTTGAGAAGTTGTCAAGTTTTGAAAGGCTCATCTTCCAATTGGTCATCTTACAATGCCGATCTGAAGTGGACCAGCCAAAAAGCTGCTAATGCTGCAGACCCAGACCATCGCATGAGGTCGTGTCGGAGGGGAAGATTGTTTGCTCTTTGTTCTTAATTGGCCTGCCGTTTCTTTAACTTGTACAAAGCCGTTTCTGTCAGAACAAAGGCAACATACTTTCTTACACTGGTGTAACTTTTATTACTAAACACTCATACAACTTATTTTAATTCTAACATTTGAACTATTAAAATGTTAATAAAAATTTAATTTGTTTTTTTTAATTTCATTGTATCGTATTGCAAACTATACTGTATGACACTTTGCACGAACTATACACAACTACTAAAATTATAAATAAAGTCGCTCAGGGTGCACAATAAAAATCCGATGGCTTCGTAAGCCCTACTATTAAACAAGCCGTCGCCGGGGAAGCTATTTTCGTTCCCAAGTTAAGATAAAGTGGCTCCTTAGGGATGACGATTTCGTTTGACTTCCTTGCTCCAGTATAGTGATCGCTGGATACGATTTGTAAACATGAAAAAATTATTTTTGTTGAAATCATTTAAAATAAATTATCAATAAATAAATGCATTTGTTGTTCTGTTCCTTTAATTTTAGTAGATAATAACAATTTTTGATATTTTATAAGTTCTAGAAAAAAAGGAAAACCAGCGACATTTTTCAACAACAAGTTATTTTAGAAACTTTTTCACCGTCATGCAGCAATTATGAAAAAGCCTTAAAAAAAGTCGATGGTAATTCGTTTTGAGCTTAGAATCATTAAAATGTATTATTATACTCGTATTTTCCTCTTTCCTTAATAAAACAACCAAAAGATATCCCTCTCAATCCCGTTCCCATATCCAGAAACTTTATTCGCAACCCGAACCCTTGTCGTATTGTTTGAACGTCCTTCGCCCTTCAGCTTTTATTAAAATCCTTTTAATGTGGAAACTAAACAATAAAATAACTCTGGTCTGCTACATTCTACATAAAGCTTAGCTATCTCTTTGTTAAATAATTTATGTAACAGTTTAACTTCATTTATTGAGGCTTTCAGTGAACATAATTTAGACATAAAATGTACTAAAACATTGCATAAATTATATCAGATACTTTTACTTTTGGTATTTTTTATTGTTTAGAATATGCATAACGAATCGGGCTTTTTTCAGTTACAATAAAAGTTTTAGTAGTTACTTTAAATAAAGTTGATTTCAATAATGGATGTCGATGTAGTTATTCAAATCGACATTTAGATGTTTGGCATCACGATTTATTTTTAATATTGTTTACAGTACAAACGTTTCACATATGAAGCAAACTATATAAATTAATCAAAAATTAAGAAAAAAAATATTATTTTTTTAATATTACCATTTTAAGAAATTCAAAAGACGTTGGTTTTATAATCATTCTGATTTTTATACTTATTTACAAATTAATATTTTAATTAGATTTTAGTGAAATTGTAATTTTATTAAATTAGGCTAAATTTTTAATTGGGCAGGGGTCATTAAATAACGTAAAAGAGCACTTCCTGTAAGGGGGATATTCGGGGGTGCAAAGGTAAAATAAAATTTTTCTGTTTTTTAAGGAATTTGTAAAATATATTTTTAAAAATCACGGGTAGGTACTGTGAAAGTTATTTAATTTTCAAAGTTATTTAAATTAAATGTTATATCTATATATATACATATATAAAAGGAGAAGCTGACTGACTAGCTGACAGACCAACGAAGGGCCTATACTATAAGGTCAAAAAAATTCAGTGTTACATATCCCACTTATCGAGAACGATTATAGGCTATAAAAATACGCAATCTCCAATAACAGTGGAGAAAAGATGCCCGGATTGTTGATGCCCAGAATTAACTTTTTAATAACTTAACCGATTTTTATACATTTTTGGTGTTCACAGTAGTACAGTTTGATCTAACTTGATAGGATTGTTTATAATCTCAGTTTATATTAGCAAACATTTTTATGATAGACATTTAAGTATATATAACGAAAGTACAACGTCTCTCGGATTGGGAGTATAAAAATTTAAGATTACAGGGGATGTGGAAGTGGAATGACATATAATGATTGATGTCCTATGTAATGATTTTATGCATAAATGTGAATTATTTTTATTGTGTTTTTTCCTTCGCTGTATAACATACTTGAATTATAAAAAATATAAAATAGTTATAAAACTATATTATCTGTAATTTAAAAAGCCTAGAGATGTACACATTTCATAAAGGACTTTCAATTGGTAAAGCGCAAAAAAAGGAACTCTTTACAAACAATCGTTTTATACCAGGGCAATGATTCTTGCATTATTATATGGTGTTATGAGTTAATTAATCTTAATCCAATCCAACGATTTAAAGATAGCCCATTCTCCACCAATTTTTTCACGATTATTCAGTATTTCCATCTTACGATGGGAATTTTAATTTGACACAAATAAGGTTTGCCTGCTCTGTAGGTAACCTTTGCTTCCTTTATGAAGAATTAAACTGTTCAATGCTCTAGATTTATTATCTTAATTAACAGAATTTCTCTTTATCATCATCATATCAGCTGGAAATCCACTGCATACATTTCTCCACGTGAAAACGAAATTGGCCTGTTATATGCGGCCTACACCACGTAAGTTCAAAGTACCCTTGGTCAACTCTCATTATCTATTTCTTGATTACCAGGTGCAACATTTTTTTTAATATCTTACAACAGAAAGACTCGCATTTTAATTAAAAAATGTTATTTTAAATCAATGTAGATTCATCGGTAATGTTTTATTAGTACCTACATGAGTATACATAGAAAATAATAAATTTTCTAAAAATACTCGTAAGTATTAATTTTCTTTGGAGTTATCTATTTCATATAGATGGATGTGTTCATAATGAATTTTCGCCATTCCTACAGTCAATTATAAATTTAAAACGTAGAAGTAATAAAACCCACGTGAACTACGAATTGAATTGATATGGAAATAGTAAATTGCACACATTCGAATCTATACCGGTATAACTTACATTGTGTCCGGATGACCCACCTGAGCCTTCTCACGTAATAAAATACGATTATTGCTGAATAAATCGATTGAAAACATACTTTTTTTAAGAAATCATTTTACTGTCTTCTTTACTAGATAATAGATCTCACAAGATGAATGAATGATTTATCATTCAAAAATATTTATTCATTCAATTTATTTTCTAATGAAACAAGACAAATTATTTTATTAAGCTTATACAATCCAAAGTAAGACATTATAGTGTGCAAAATTTCTATTGCATTTGTGTACCATAATAATACAGCAAGCCACGTTTATCTTCAAATAATATAAATAACTACATATAAAACACTAACACGTGTAAATAATAATAACGAAAATGTATATGTTGATTCTGTAAATGTAATTCTGAATAGCGTTACTCGTTTATATATATACCCTTTACTGCTAGATAAAAGAGCCTCTTGAAGATAGGGGGACTTTTGCCCATAATTGCCGCACCAAGTAGGCGTTGTTGCAATCGCATAGCGTAACTTTACGACCAGGATGCTGTTGCGTATTTCAACCTTGTAATATTAAAGCTGCACTGTTCTTAGTAGCTATACCGCCATCCGTCGGTTCTGGTATCTTTATCGCATCTTACGACACTTGGTATAGAGAGAAGTCCTATTTTACTCCACCTGTACCCCAAAGTGCCTAGTAAGTTGCCAGCTTTAAAAAAATATAATTTATCATTAAAAAAAACTTTTGGATATCATTAATTGCGAGGTAACTACGAAATTTAGATCCAGTAGTAAAACTATCTTGACAAGCAGGTGAAATTTGTAGTATAGAAAACAAACAGTCAATTTGAACTTTTTTAGTATAAAACTGCTACAATTATAGATATATTAACTAAAAAGAGCAGTACAAGTATATATAATCGAAATATTATTAAGGGTGTAACTCAGAGTATCCAACTAGGTACAGAAACGAGAACAGATTCAGGGGAAATATTCCAAATCACTATGCTATATTTTCCATACGATCAATGATTCAGGAATTGGCTAGTACATATACGAAATCTCGGTGAGTCAAAAATCTAATATTTACGGCACTAACGAATTAAGGACATACAAATATTTATGCTGTGGTAAACTTAGGTTAAAAAGTAATTAAGTTGATCAATGTTTACCTTTGCTTACTAAGGTCACGTTTACATAAGCTAAATACTGGGTAGACCCTTGTTTAAGCAATGCGATAGAATCAATGCATAAAATAAAAAAAGAAACGTAATGTGATACCTGAGCATTCTCAATCCAGTTAGGACAAAGAGTAATTTTGTCTTTGTTATATTTGTAGGTATAATTGTGTATTCCCTTGAAGTGAAAAGTTAAGTGTTTTAAAGAAACTGAAATCTGTATTGCCAGTTTGTTTTCAGTGATGTCTAATCGTTAAATCGCAATAAAAAAAGCAGCGCTAACTACATTCGTAGAATAATTCTATGTTTATTATTTTACGTGAGTAAAAGATACAGGTTGATTGCCATTCAAACCAAGTGAAAATACAATATTAAACTTTGTTACACACTAATTAAAAGTCAAAGTTAATTATTTATTCCTTAATACCTAATTTCAGCGTCTTTCACTTTTTATTTTTTTTATGTCAAGCACTTAATAAAGTTGAAGCCATTTATTTTTAAATGTTCCATCTATTTTTAAAACCACCTCTGTATAGCGTAATTATACAGAATTCAGCAGAATTCGATGTGTTGTCGGATTTTTAATGACACCTTAAATAAAAATAATGACTGGCACTCAAATATTCATGAACTACACTCTGATAACATCAACAATAATTGTACCTGAAAATTCAAATTGACCGTTGCTAGATTTTTCGCAGCTAACGTGCTAAATATGGACGTCCCAACATTTGAAGATCTTTTCAAAGGAATACATCTGAATTTACTGGTGCTGGGTATAGAAAAAACTAAAGTCCATTACAGATTTCACATTATATACGTTATATTCTTTCCTATGATATTCGAAGAGTTTGCATACGCAATATCAAAATTTTCCGTAAACAATTTGGTTCAAATAATGGGTCTTGTACCGTGTATCTCTTACGGCCTGTTGTCCATGTTGAAAGTAGTGGTTTTGGCAGTGAACCGTTCGAATATTTTTGGGCTGTTGAATAATGTCGAAGTCCTTTACGTTGAAATTATCAAAGATATTAAAAACCAAAGACTCGTGCGCCACCAAATTAAGTTCGCGGCAACTTTGACCAAGTACCTCTTTGTACTGAACGTCTCATTGGCGATTGTTTACAACTTATCAACGCTTGTGATAATTCCTTACTACTATCTGACAACTGATGAAATAATATTCAGTTTGCCATTTCCAGTTCTTGTACCCTTTTCAACCGATGCGTGGCTGCCGTGGTTTATCGTATATTTACATTCCGTAATAAGCAGTAAGTACAATAACGCCAACGGTGTTACATTTGACTCTTACATACATACATCGCTTGTATCCCATCGGAGTAGGTAGAGACTATGGATGTCCACTTGTTACGATCTTGGCATACCTCTTGCTTTTCCCTAACTAGCTTTTACACGTTCGTTTATTCTTGGTACTATTGACCTCGCCCTTCTTTAATACCTCTTCTACCTGGTTAAGATATGTTCGCCTCAGTCGTCCTTTATTCTTTTTATATTCACTTCCGCTCTATATATTTGTGCAGTCACTCTACTTTCATCTATTCTATCTACATGTCCCAACTTTATTAACATTCTTTTATCTATTGTTGTCAAAACTTCATCTTTTACACCACATCGATCTTTTATTACACTATTCTTTATTCTATCTCTCAAACTCACACCATAAGTACGTATATACTAAAGTGCTCTCATTTCAACAGCATTTATTCAACTCAAGTGCTTCTTCTGCCATACCCAACATTTACTACCATATGTTAGGGTTAGTACCAACACACCTCTATGAACAGCCAGTCGTGCCCTATTTGACACATTTTGGCTGCCATAAGCCGCCAAAACATGTAAGGCTCCATTGACACTATTTCCAGATTTCACTCTCCGTTCAATATATTCTCTTGTAAAAACACTTCCCAGATACACAAACTCTTTCACTTGTTCAACTTTCATGTCATCGATCACAATTTTCCAATTTGTAATACTTTTCTCCTTTTCAATCATCATCACTTTATGCTTACCAATTCTTTTTTATTAATGATTGCTATAACAATCCTCAAATGGTATCTATGTACGATCAGATTACTCGTACTCTCGTAGCACCTGTAGATATAATATAGTATGTCTTCGATGTAACTCTATTAAACTCAGCTGATTGTATAAATGTGAGACATTGCTTTTCCATTACAGGTTCAATCTGCGTTATATTTGTGTTAACAGTTGACGGATTATACTTCATGCTGTGTACAATGGTTTGCATCAACTTCACAGTATTGAGTGAACAATTTAAGCACCTAAACAGTAAGAATTCATATAATTTGTACGAATACATAAAAAGTCATCAACATTTTATAAGGTAGGTTGTTGGTTTCATTGTGTTACTTTAGACAGCTTCATTTAAGTTTATAGCAAAAAACGATTTATTCTCATATTAATCGATAACAAACGAAAAGGCTCGTATTCATTGAAATTTTTGTTACAGATTATCAGAAAGTTTAGAGGAAATATTCAGTCTTCTTAATTTTTTTAATGTATTATTAGGCTCATTACAAATATGCGCGCTTGGTTTTTGTATTACAGTAAGTATTCTAAATTAACAAGAACCTTACAAACAGGTAATATATTTAGTTTAGGAGCTGGTGGACGTTTTTAAGTAGAAATTTGAAGTACGCTGAAATCTTGTCCATTAATTCTCTAATGATACCCAAACATTAGAGTATAGCTTTTTGAGAACTTTTCTGATTTTTCTGGTTTTTTCGAGAAAAATCCTCCAAAATAAAGATCAAAATAAGAAATCCGTTTTTTAAACGCAGCATGGCTCAAATACTTTGTTTTAAATATTTTGCAAGAGAAATAGCTTGAAAAAGATTAATACTCAACTATTTTTTTTTCTTCGTTGCTTTTTAATTATATTTTTGTCATAATTTTCATTGTGGTTTTATTATATGCCTTTCACAGGATAAGTAATTGGACAATATTTATGCGTGCCTTATATATCTAATGAAAATGTTTACCCGATAATTAGGCGTTAATTAGTTTACATAGCTTGAACTGCTTATGTGCAATATACGTATATTAATATTTGTATTCATTTAATCACCATACATTTATAATAAAGCAGTACATAACATACAAAATGTTATTTAAAAGGATCTTTTTACGCATTATTCGTAAATAGGGTTAAATTGATTGCAGGTATTATCAAATTACGTTCACTACGACAAGACACTCCCACTCCCACTGTATGAAAAAAAATGCATGTTTTCTTACGAAATGACATAATTCAAAAAATATAAACCAGTGACTGTGAGAATGGCTAATTTCGCGAACAACATTCTACAAGATTTGAACTTGAGACCGTTAGTGTCTCTATGACCGGCTAGCGCATTAGTGCGTATGCAACGCTTTTGTAAAATTGACTTAGCACGATGCCAATAGAAAAGAATATAGTGCCTTTAATCTAAATAGATAAACATTTCGAAGCCAACACCTCAGACCAATTAAATATTTAATTATTTTCCGGAACACAGTTTGTTATTCGTGACAATTTATGTATAACAAATTGTGTTCCGGAAACCAATTATGAAAAGGTACAACACACAAATTCAAACTAATTGAAATATTATTTGTAATCAATTCGAATTCAATTGACCTTTGCAAGTCAAGTAGCAGTACTAGCATGAGTACTACGGAGTAATGTGGTAGCTCACCAAGTTGTTAACGTGCTTACTTGTCTAAAGCCAAATGAAAAGCTGTAGATTTATCAAATCTGAATGCGTATATTTGAAACACGTGTTGGACTCGAAAGAACATAAGTACCTGAGTATATAATATATTTTTATAGGTGAAAACATTTGCTTTCCTACATATACATTAAAAAAAAGTTTTTTAAATTGTTTCTTGTATGAGTTCCAATGAGATTAAATTAATAACAAATTTTCTCTTTTCAGGCTGGAAAAATCGAAGACATACCTGGCTATTTGATTTTCATGTCTTCAGTTCTCGTACAAATATGGACAATCAGTATTTTTGGTGAAAATCTTATGTCAGAAGTAATTTTTTGTGTTTTATATCGTTGTAAAAACATATTTAAAAGTCGCCTTATAGGAGATGTTTTTACACATATCAAATTTGAATGGAATATTTTCCAATTTGTTTTAATACTTACAGTACGTTTATTTTTTTTTCAGAGTGGCAAAGTTTGTAATGCAGCTTATCAAAGTGCATGGCCAGAAATGGATCTGCATTCTAAAAAATTAATTTTATTCATTATTACCCGGTAAGTAGACGGAAACGATGGCGCATTCGGTAATATCCCATCTTATTTGCCAAGGGACGTAGATTTAATACGAATATTTATATAAAGAATAGTTGTAGAGTTTGGGTGTTATAATATTTGTTTAACCGTTCAAGCGTGATGTCATGATCAAGAGAAATTGAAATTCATTTTATAGATGTAGATGACTTGTATAACAAATATTAAGGTGAAAACAAAATTTTCATTATTATTTTAGGATAAAATTAATAGAGCAGTTGTTAAAAATACACATCTAAAGTTATGCACTAAACCAATGGCAATCTAAAGTCTACTACTTATATGAATGTTCACGTATGAAGAGTTAACGAGAATTGCTATTTGCGTGAAGTCACGGTGATTAGCAATAAATAATACTGATGTACAATTTCAGGTCGCAAAAATCACAAAAGTTGTCAGCGTATATGTTTTCAACAATAAGTTGTAGCGGTTTTAGAAAAGTAAGTCTTTCTCAAAAATTACAATTTCACATTACAGATACCTTTGAGTGATATGTATATATATAAATAATTGTCTTTTTCAGATTTTAAGTTCGTCTTGGTCATACTTTTCAATTTTGCGCACAGTTTATAATTCACCAGAACTGAATTAGAAACTTAGTATTATAAATTCCAACGATAATTCACATATTTAAATAACACTGTTTTATGTAAATATATTTAGCAATTCACCATTTTTTCAGTTTGTTGATATTACAAAATTGGAAACCTCGCAAACTGTTTTTGCCAATTTTCTATTGTAAACAAATAACTTACAGATTTTTAAACAAAAAATTATTTAAATTGTTTCAACAGATTAAAGTATAAATTTAAAAATTATTTTTTGCTTGAATTTCTACTCCCCTTTATTTTTGTTTTTCTATTCTAAAAACTAATCTATTTTTTAAATATCCTGTCATATAATAATTTATTGCACGAAATAACTGAGTTATATTTTAATGACAAATATTTTTGGTGACGGTTCATCAAATGCGTTGTAAATACTTTGTTTTAAGAATAACGCTGGATTATAATTTATTTTAAAGAAAAATATACATGGACTTTATCAAGAACAAGTAGCTCTATATTAAAGTGACTAATGCTAATAATTCATAGAATATTCTTAAACAAATAATGTTGCCAAACAATTGGAAAGCATTTTTCTATTTTACGTGTCTAAGGTACCGTCGTTATTTGAATAAATGTTGAAACTTCTCCAAGAATCCAACATTCATAAAAATAAAAAGCTAACACCACATTTGTGATAAATGTGATATTTAATACAAACCTTATTATAAAAAGAGTATAAATTTTATAAACTAGTGACACGAACATGTAAGACGATTTATTTTAAAAAATAATAGTTACCGCTAATATCATGAGGCTTTCGGTTGTAGGGACATGTGTACAAGAAAATCTTTAATGACACGCCAATGCAAAGTATGTAATGTAATATTTTTTGTTATTAGTCGCACATATACCGAGCAATAGACTGAACGTGTATTATTTCTTTTCTTCTTTTACTTATGGGCCGTAACTATTACTGTAAGGGTTACCATAATTTTGTCTATTTTGCATATTTTGGTAAATACTGTAGATGCTGATTTTATACGGCATTTGTTTTAAATGCAGGCCTCTTTTTAATAGGATACTACGTTCTTACTACGTTTTTAATAGGATAATACGGAATAGAAACATTCTGTTCCTTGCTGTCTTGTCACAACAGCTGCCTTTGCTTAGAATTTTTGTAATGCTTACTAATATTAAAAATAAAAAAGTACCTCTCTCTGTCTGCCTGTAGCGAAATTTGGTTACAAATAGTCTAGACCTTGGAAAGGGCATAAGTTAATTTTTAATCAAGAAAAGGGTTGTAAGGTGTTGAAAGTTTCGTAATTTTTAGAGCTTATAGCTTGAAATAAAATTGAGACTGTTGATTTGATAGAAATAAAAATGCCAAGCCGAGAACAGAATACCGGCAGACTAAAATAGTACCTCCCTCTATACCAGATGTCGCAAGAGGTAAGATACCAGAACTGACAGGTGGCGGTATATCCATCCGAATCAATATAGCTCAGATACAGAGAATGGGCCCCCTATTCATAGGGAGGCCTATTTCCAGCAGAAGACTTCTGATGGCTGTAATGATAATAATGAAATAAAAACGACATTCAAAGTTTAACCCTCAATGGGGTTAAATTTACGATAAGTATTAGGAGATGAAAGTTTGTATGGAACTGTGCCGATAAGAGACAAAATAGTAGAGTGTATATTTACGTAGTCATTACAAAATGTAAAATTAGGGAAACACAATTAGCGGTTTACAGACACGTGCGGATGTGGGGCGGCGTAGTATGGTACCACAAGACACTATTCCACGCGGACAAAGTCGCGGATACAGCTAGTTTAAAATATTAACGTAGAGACTTGCCTCTTTTATCGAGGACAGGGTTATAAGGGGTTGAAAGTTTCGCAATTGTTAGAGCTAAAAGCTTAAAATAAAATTTTAGACTGTTAATTTGATAGAAATCACAGATAGTTAAAAATATCAATGTAGAGACTTGCCTCTTAAACCAAATGTATGGTTGTGTTAAATCCTCATTAATTGTTTAAATACAAACTATAAGGTTTTTTTTGTTGACTCTGAATAATCTCTCCGTTTTAACTTACTAGTAATGAAAAAATATATGAAATAATAGCAACAAAGGTCACAGGTGCCTGAGATTTGCGTTTATATAATCTGATTATACGTTAAATATAAAAATAAAATATTCACCGCTTGTGTAAAACACAAAACCCAACAACATCATAATGAGAAAACTGTAAGACGAGTTGAATTTCAAACAGTAACCCAAATAAGGTATGCTGTTTCAGGATTCAAATAATACCAAAAGAAGCAACTGCACTCTAGTCGGAACTAGAACAAACATCGCAAGACGCCACCGAACTTCCTTAATGTGTGCCGCTTTCTACTCGAGATAACAGTTCAAGTTTTACAGCCCTATGTGAATGTTTACGACCATCTTATAGATAGTAGAACTGAACCGATACTACTTGAGGCATGACGAAATAACTTAGGGGGGCTGGACTGGCAGTCAGTTTACAAAAATCTCTTGTGCACTATAATCAACTGGTCACAATGTGGTTAATTTTGGATATATATCTTAATTTTAGATTGATTGCCCAGTATTCGAAAAACTTAAAAAAACAATATCTGATGCATGGCCAATGACTACTACGCATTGAATCGTGAAGTGTCCAGATGGTGTAATTTTTGATCACATTCTAGACAATACTGGGTGGAAAGGCTTATTAATATAAGACATACGTTTTGGTCTGCGGTTGACTTGAATTGGTGAAAAAATTCCCGCAATTTTTTCCGAAGCAATGATCAGATCATGGTTAATGTAAAAGGAAGGTAAATTTTCAATTATTTTCAAGTACATTTTGATAAACTGTTTTGTTTAAATACAATTTTATTTCTATTATTTTTTTTATGTATTAACATCGCGTAAAAAGTAGTAACTGCGTGGGGGCCAGCAAATGTTTGTTAAGATCAATTTAATGTATTCACTTGTAGTGTCTTTCAAGTAAATTGCTCTCTCATATTTATTAATGTTCCGTATCTATAATAGAGCATCTAATTTTTAAATTACGCTCTGGAAATAATATCAAACGGTAAGACATATTCATTTAACCTTCTATTTTTATTAAACACAGAGATTCTGTGTAGTCTTTGTCTATATTTTTGTATATTTTCAAGAGTGTTTCAATCACAAATAGATCAATGTTGCATTAAGAAATAAAGTGTAAACCAGTTCTGACTTAGCTTCAAGGTATTTAATATATGCAATTCAATTTAAAGCAGTATCGTTTCACGAAAACTTGGTACAATAGCATCCAATTACCTTTAGGCAAGTTTCTGGCACCGTCCTATTGCTGCATTTTAATTTTATACATAGGTAGTGGCGCGCAGCTCCCTTATCGGTCGAATTTGCATAATACCTACACGCCTGTACCGCTTGATATTGCGCGGCAGATAATCGCGGTATAAGCCGTCTTTGCGGCCTCCGTTAAAATCTAGGGACGTTCGACTTATACTAGTTTCATTACTTATTTATTCGTAGCTCTCTATATTTTTATTAATAAGAAATTTAAAAACTTAATACCTATTATTACCTATACGAATGCCAATGAACTGATTTATTGAACTTATTACATTGGTTTCTATACTACTTGTTTCGTGCTACAAATAGCACAAAACAAGTAGTATAAAAACCATGCGATGAAATAGGTTCAAGAATTATGTGAAACGTTAATTTATTTCAAATTCGCAATTAATTAAAACAAGGTAATTAGAGAAATATGGTATTTTCATATAATATTAAACTTACTTGTGTATCAGAACGCTAAATTCTAAATGAATTCAAATATAATTCCCTATGCAGCATGTTCTACAACAAATAACTGAGATACATCAAAATTCTTATTATTTGGCATAGGTACAGATCTCAATCCATACTACATATACACTAATTTGCAAAAGAAACGGGCACCTAAGCAATGAACAATTTCAAATGTTACTATTAGTTTGTTTGATAATTAATAAGCAAATAATCGTTTTCGTCAGTATTCTCATAAAATTTAGATAAAATTTATGGGTTTTAATGCTAAAATTCAGTGCTAGTAGTGTATGCTCGCTAGTAGTGCATATGCTCGTGAAGTAAAAGTTAATAAAGATTCTTGTTTGTTCTTTCTTTAATAAAATAAAAGCAGATAAATGTTTAGTATAGAGTATGACTTAGTGGAGTATGTATTTAGTATATGAATTCGTCTGGGTATGCTAGCGAGGATATCCCGGATACTTGCTTGTGGAATACGTTCCCACTCCGCGGTAACCACATTCTTCAGCTCTCTGATGGTCTGCGGAGCCGGCTGTACTGATCTCACGCGTCGTTTCAGGACGTCCCAGACATGCTCTATAGGATTGAGGTCGGGACTTCGAGCTGGCCAATCCAAACGAAGAATGCCGACCTCTTGCACATACGCTTCCACATCGCCGGATCGGTGGGCGCGAGCGTTGTCATCCATAAAAATTGAGTCTTTGCCTAAAGCGGCCAATGCGGGTTGTGCATGAGGAATTAGACCTTCCGTTATGTATCGATGTCCAGTTAGTGAGCCGTTTTCAATGAAGACTAACTCTGTACGATCCATTAAATTTATTCCTGTACAAAACATAACACAGCCCCCACCATAAGGTGTGATTTTTTCAAAACAAGCCTCTGGAATGTTCACTGAATAGAGATATCCTGGCTTCATCGGATAACAATACCCTATTCCAGTCTTCTTGAGTCCATGACTCACAATTTCGAGCAAACCTAAGCCTGGCAACTCTGTACTCACGGAGTAACTTAGGGCCGCGAGCCGGGCGAAGCCTCCTCCTGACCGTCCATAGACTAATATGCTTATTTCTTACTTCTTCGAGGTTGTTCTTAAGGTCCACATACGAAGACTTGCGATTCCTGAATGCGTGACTCACAAGAAAACGATCATCCTGTGGTTGGGTACATGGTTTACTTCCAGAACCAGGCCTTCTCTCGGCGGAACCGGTGTCTTGATATCGCTGCCAGGTTCTTTGAACCGTCGAGCGACTCACACTTAGCCTCTGAGCCACGAAGCATTGGCTGCAACCCTCTTCGAGCAGCGCAATAATTTTAGTAGGTTTTACCATTTTTCTCTTACATTATTAAGACAACTAAACAGCAATAAATTAAGCTTTGGCAATAAAGAATATAAAATAAAATCATAAAAAATTACTAGAAGTTATGAAAACTGATATTATCTTTTGGAAATTCGCACCAAAAATGTAGGATAAAAAGTGGTTTTCTGTAAAAATGAGAATTTCGAACATCAAACGAAAACTTCTATTTAGAACTTACTGTTTTAAACACCACGGCATTCTTAAAACCGGCCAGTTACATGTACAAATCATTAAAATCATTTTCGTAACGTATTTTTTTAAGGAGAATTAAATTCTAAATCGTCTGTTTTTTGCAAATGAGTGTAGTATCGCGGTTCATAAAAAACTAATAGATTTATCGATATTATCAATTTTATCCACTCAGTTTAAACCTTCTGAAATATTATCGTTATGAATATGCTATTTTAGTATTATCTTTACATATTAAATTCAGCACTACATTACGGCGTCGTACATATTTATCAAAAATTAAAAATATTTAATTATTAAACATTAGTTTAAGAAAATAAGAATAATAAATATAACAGATATATATAGTCCTCAAATTTTCAATTGTTAACTTCTAAAAATTGTTATTTGTAGGGAGAAATTTATATTTCGTTTAATTTTTTTTTTTTCATATTAACTACTAATTCATTTATCATATCAGCCATTGGAAGTCCTCTGCTCCCCGAGAAATGGGGAATTTTGCCTATAATTGCCGCGCTGGGCAAGCGTGTTGGCAATCGCAGAGCGCAGCTTTCACGAATGGGAGCCTGCTGCCCATCCCCGCCCTATACATTTGAGCTATACCATTCCGGATGGATATAACGCCAACTGTCGGTTCTGGCATCTAAGTCACCTCTTACTATTCTACTCTACCGGTACTTCACTTCGATGTCAAAATATACTTACTATTTCTTAAATTAATTGTATCATTTACAGAGATGAATAAGAATTTCAAGTCTCCTTTAATATACTGATATGGTAGATGGGACGATTATATTACACGAAATATATTAAAACACATAGCCAAACATTTCTGTATATTTTTCCATAACTCTTTCGGACATATTTGTAATAAAATTTTGTAGTGTTGAAAATTCAAAAGAAAAGAAAAATAGCCGTTATCAATTCAATTTTATAACTTCAAAAGCGGCCTATAAATTAGAACAAATCAATAAATGTATATCTGCTTTAAAAATAACCTCTTACTATATTTTCGCAAAATTTTATATATAATTATTGTTTGATATAAATATTTTTTTATTATAAGGGCATGGAGCGCCATGGTTTTGAAATTATTGCGACACATTTCAACATTTTATTTAACGGGAAAATCAGACTCATGCAATTTTATTCGATGTTCCCTTGAATATATCCGAAAAGACGATGGCGTCTCTCAGGTTCTACCTGTTCTTGCTGGATGCAGGTAACAAACAATCTCCCGGTTCTATTAAAGATTTCTCGAGGAGTCTTAAAAACAAGCTTATAAAAACAATAAAGAAAAACAAAATCTCTAAAATTTATAAAACTATAAAAAATATGAATAAAACAACAACATTTAATATAAAGACGGTCTATGTGACTCATCTAACTTAATCTTTCCAAGCAATTGCTAAATATGGGCTGTGGCCCTGACTAATCAAACATATTTCTATAAAGGACGAGTTTCTCACTAACGTGTTTTTAAATATCAATGATACTACTAAATTACTGTACCAATTAAAATAAAATTGTTGGTCCACTGCATTTTTTCGAATCTATGAACTGTGTAACAAACAAAGACGAGCTAATTCGATTACATTTTTTACAGTTTTTAAACATTTGAATTCATTTTCGTAAATCTATTTAATTTTAAGAAGATTGTGAATGGTTGATTATTATTGGCTAATAGAAGTTCGATTTTAAATGTGAAGAAAGTGCCTTTAAACCAAAATGATAAGAATAATTTGCAGGTTTCCAACCGACATAACCGTAGGCGTTCCTGCAAAGCCGGTGAAGTATTACAGCCCATATTTTTAGAGGAAGACGGGATCTGCATCCATATGTTTGCCCAGACGATTAAATACGGGCCGTTATGTGCCTCTTGTACCTTGCAACGTTGCATTTTTGTTTGCTTCAGACAAGTATATTTGTGCATATTTTCTTGAGACTGGTGGAACTTTAGAGTTTTATTTATCTGCTTTTCAGTAACTTGGACAAAATAGCATCGTTGTTTTGAACCTGGCATTATGTGAGCAACACTGCTTTTCTGGTAAAAAATGCAAAAATACGTAAACATCCGTTTTATTTAATATTATACTAGGTTGCTTAACAAGCGCAATGATCTAAATGTAATAATAAATTACCATTTTACTATGTATCAGCTCTAAGTGGGACCGGCAGAGTAGATTAGTACTTCCCCCTGCGCCAGGTGTTGTAAGAGATGATTGAGGTACCTAGACCGACATATACTACGAGGTATTATTTTACCCTGTAAAAATATCGAACATTTTTAATTAAACAAAAAACTACTGAATGCCAATTATCGCTGTAATAACTAACACGGTAACGTATGAACGCGATTTTTAAAAGTGGTATTAACTTAAAATAGACGTGAGTCTGACCACCTTTTAAATAACCAATATCAAGAATATCCTAATATAAAATTAAATATATATTTTTTATATTTTAATAAATTAAGCAAAATAACATTCAGTATCATGCCATTAAAAAAATCTTAATTAATTTATTACTTATACTAAATAAGATTTACTAATAAGGTACATTTTTTGGTTAGCATTTTTAATTACGTTTTTGTTGGTATACTTAGGTAGTGTTTTGCTTTAGATTAATAATATTATAAGCATTCTACCACCTCACAGCTTATAACACTAGGCCCCATATGAGTGCAATGCCAACTCACTCGCGCTAGTCGTAAAAGTAGATTATATTAGTTTACCCATAAAATGTGATGGCAATATGAGGGCGTGAAAATTGGCCTGATAAACTATTAATTCAATATCATCAGCAGAGAATAGGCACTATAGTAAAACAGGTAAATAAAGGGAAACAATAATAATGAATAGAAAAAAAAATTTAACTGAGAAAAAGATACACACAGTTAAAGGTATAGAAAGTTAAATAACAATAAATAAGGTGAAAAATGTACCAGAATGGACAGCAGCACGCTGGAATAGCAGCAAATATAGGAAAGATTATCTCAAGGTAAAATTCGACACAGGAGTAAATAAGCCTGGCTTAAATTCGAATTCGGTACATCGAACTGAAAAATAAATTTGATATTTACTTTTACAATAAAACATTTTTATTGGTTGAAGAAATTTAGGTCGAAGAAGTTCGATCTTTACTCAACTGTTTAACGGTTCACACAATTAATTAGTTTTAGCAATTATAATAAGTAAACGAACATAATCTAAGTGTGTTTCCTGATACAACGTTAGCCAACAAATTTAGTTAGTTCGAAGTTTAGTAAGTTTCCATTTTCACAATTTCTTTACATTTCATAATTATATATTTCTACTTGTAGCTTGTGTTCTAATCGACAAGTCTTAAACTTTTCGGTTAGAATACCCGAGCGGTCATTTTCAACCGCCAAGAGTCTCTATACTCTATAGTTATTTATTAATATATCTTTTTATAAACCTTATTCATTGTAACTAGTTGTATTCTATAAAAATTCAGAAGAGGAGGATGAAAATGTCTCAATTTATTTATTTATAATGTAAATATAATAGACATGTACTAAATAAATACTACTAAATTAACTTTTAAAATTCTGACTTTTGTAATTTACTTAATTTGATATATCGCATTACGGTTAAATAAGCAAACAGGTAACCTATGGTATAGCAGTGTTATTTTAAAATAGATCTCTCAGTATCTCCTAAGACTAAGCCTAAGCATAAAATCTACTTTTTACAAGCACTTTACATAGGTACATTGTTGATAAGACCGTAAAATTTAATGCAATGTCCTTAATAAATATAAAAGCTATATTTTTCATTATAAGTATGTTCTATTGGTATAGATTTTATTTAATTAAAGCTTAAGTATACTTACTGCATTGCAGAATTCTTCCCAAGCTCAGGTGGCAAGGTTTAGTGAGTAATGACGCCTATAAAGAAACCTCTTCCCTCGCCTGTCTGACCTTACTGATCCGAACTTGTATGCAAATGTGACTTGAGAAGTGTAGGATTTGTGTGGAAACAAGGATCGTTGTTTTGCAAAGTCATAGAGTATTAGGGTCCGTCCCCAAACAAAATGTCATTATTGATTAACCGCGCTTTTATTATTGTTTTATTTTTTTTTTCTTTTATTCAAATTAATGTTTACCGTATATATAAATTCTTGAATATATTTTTGTTTATAGTTTAAACGTATTTAACCTGTGCTTTTCTCTCCTCTTATCACCTCCAAATAATTAGAATAAGGAGTTGTTACACTGAAGTGGCATCGTCGCTTGTAAAGGTGAAGTGAAGTCTCTGCCGATTTCTTAGGAATTGTCTTACTATTAAACACATTTTTTACCAATTTTATTAGAAAAATATGGAATCTAATCCGTACGAAAAACATCTTGGTGTTCATCTTAAATTATACCTGCTCTATAGTTTAATAGTTAATAGTTCTAGTGACGACAAGTATAACATATATCAACGGCAACAGACGGCATGGATGCAGAACTGCGTAAACTATTTTTTAACTGGAGATAATCCATGGTGCCGGAAGTCCATTCTTGATCCACGACCACCTTTCACCTAATTAGTCATATTGTTTAATTAAAATTACACCGTTATTATCAAAAGAGAGATTTATCAGCCTTTGCTATCATAAAAGAATAAATCTTTTCATATCTAGTCAAACCACAGAACATAGTGAAAGATTTTAAAATAATAACCGGTTAAGTTTCCGTATTTGACAACACACCATGTTTTAAATATGAAAGCCGAGTTTCAAAGATCTAGTATTCTATGTTTGGATGGCTCGAATGCGATGTATGGCGTACACATATGAACATGAGAGGCTCGCAGATACGTACGGGTTGGGTCAACTGATCGCAAGCTAAATACGTACACTACGAATTAACCTGTAAAGCCAGACAATTCTAGAACAATGCGGCACATTCGATTTCAAATTTTCGCTAAACATTGCAGCAACATCGGGACAATTGGTGACGCTGATTAAGACATACAAAATCTGTCTCTTTTATAAAAATAGTAGTGATATTAGGCACTTTCGAGTAGTCCTTTAAAAATCTTTTTATTAGATTGACAGGTGTAAAACTAAAGTGTTTTTAACGCTACTACATTGCCATCTAACATTGAAATAAAGCTATATTTTTAAAAGTATTATTAGCTTGACTGATTTATAGTATTTTGACCTTTCTAGATAAAAGAAAATATATATTAATAATTAATTCAAATGAATTGATAAAAACTTTTACTTTATAAAATGTACTTGTGTAAAGGTAGGTTCTGTTTTCCGGAAAAATTGTATAATAAATTGTTTGAATGCGATTTATCGTGATTATAGCTTGAAACTGAATAGGCATTTCTGACCAAGATACAGGTCCGCGAGACGCGATGCTAAGTTCATGTAATCAAAGTCATGAACGAAAACCTAGTTTATATGATAAATAAGTGTTTGAAAGAAATCACGTGTGCCAAAGTAAAAAATTAGACAAATAATAAAAAATTAGGTGTTCGAATATGGAAAATGTGTTATTACAATCGGCATCAAAAGTCAAGTTGAAATCAAGCTAGTCTCTAATTTCAGCTTTCATTATGTCTCGTACCATACTACCAAAGGAATATCAAATTAAATGTATTACTAAAATGACGTCCGTCAACACTTTAAATTACTGCCTTTTGTCACTAGCGTTTGACAAGTGTCAGTGAATTTATTAGGGCACTAATAAAAGAACTTCAGGGCTAGCTTTTAGGGCTACCTATTGGGATACTTAAATTTAATTGAATCTTATAAAATAAAGTTAAGCCTTTATTTTTCAGTTTTATTAGTTACTAGCAGGGAATTCCCTGCTTCATCCGCAAGGCCCTATTAGTGACAAATAAACTGAAGGAAGGAAGTTATAGAATAAACCCAGTATCATACATACTCCGCTATTATTGGGAGCGTGATGTTATAAAACATTTCTCAATAAGTGAGCTATATAGTACCAAATTTTTTTGACCTTTTAGTTTAGTTGCTGCGTTGATATATCAATCAGTGAGTTAATCAGTCAGTCAGCATCTACTTTTCACGTTTTTAAGACTTTCAATGAGAATGGCTTTTACACTGAATTTCAATCGAATATCTTAAAAAACATTTCTACTTACTTTGCACCCCTATTTTACCCTCTTAGGGATGGATTTTAAAAATCCGTTTTAATGCCCCCCTAAAGTATAAAGGAACCCCTGTGTAAAATTTCAAGTTTCTAACACATAGTTTAGGCCCTGTGTTGATACGTCAGTCAAACAGTCAGTCAGTCAGCTTCTCTTTTTATTTATATAGATTTCTGAACCACCCAAACAAGCTTTATGCTAATTGTATTAACTAATTTAAATATAAATTTATTTTGTAAATATTTACGACACACTACTGCTGTACTACCTAGTTGAGATCCGGCCAAGCTGGTTTTAATGAAGAGTATACACTTATAGCTGGGTGGTCAACTGATATTAAACATCAAGTCTAAATTATATTTATAATGCAGATAACGTCTGCACATATTGGCTATCACTGCTAACAAAACTAATGAACCCAGAAGTACACTCTACTATTACTAAACTATTCCATATCGAGTTGTGGGTTATTTCAGTACGACAGAATCTTAATATTTGCAAAAAGGTGTTTCAATAATTCAATAAATGCATTATACTATACTAAACAGTTTACAGTTTATCGTATTACAGTTTAGCACAACCTACAAATAGGCCAGTTTTCATTTTTCAATAGTCTCTTAAACCAGTTTATTTGTTAACTATTGGTGAGAACAATATGAATTCACTTAATCAGTTAAGTATGTGACAACCCTTAGTAGACATTTAATAGATATATATACAAATGATGTAGAAATGTTGCAGTCACTCACGTGTCATCACCATTTGCTGTTCTCTTTTGGCGTAAAAGAGAATCATGGCTCAAGCAAAAACGGAGATACCAAGTTTTGAAGAATATCTGAAACAAATAAAAATTAATATGTGGCTCTCAGGGATACCATACGACGATCCAAAAACGCATTTCCGATTTTATTTCAGCTTGTTAGCTATTATAACTATGATAGCGGCAGAATTATCATTCTTTGTTGCAAAATATTCAACTGTGAATTTATTGGAGTTGACACAATTGGCACCATGCTTTTGCATGGGAGTACTGTCGGTATTGAAACTCTTAGCCGTTCTTGCGAAGAAGGAGAAAGTGTTTGAACTCACGAAGAAACTTGATCAGTTATACACCATCACGATTGCAAATCAGACAAAGACACAACTTATCCAAAAGAAAATGATCATTCTGAAGAGCCTATTAAAGTATTTCTTTATTCTGAACGCTGCTCTAATTTCTGTTTATAATTTTATAACGCTTTTCTTTATAGCCTTCACTTATATAAGGACTAAGGAAATAGTCTTTTATCTGCCATACGCTGTAATTTTGCCATTTAGTACAGACCGGTGGGGCACGTGGCTAATCGCCTATGTTCATTCAATCTCTTGCGGTACGTAAACTTTATATTACTATACATGCTACGACTGAGGTACCGGAACCGTTCCATAGCAGTATATTTACCCAGAACAATGTAGCTCAAATGCAACACGGTGGAGACGAGCAGTAGCTTTGCGATTACCACCACGCTTGTGCAGCGCGGCAATTATGGGCAAGATTCCCCCTTTCTTGGGGCGGCTGCTATGATGATGATCAATATTAGTATAAATATTGTTTTCTTTGCCTCTTTTTCTAATTGCAGAATTGTCAAGCAGGTCAGATATCATTCATTTCCGTACATGCGAGGCGTCTACACACATATAAAATGAGATCATCTCACACTTTAAATAATATTAAATAATTAACAAATGATTTATATACAGCTAACAATCCTCAGGTTTCATTTGTGTCCTGTACTACACAACAGTCGATGCCTTATATTGCGTTTTAACGTGTCACATTTGTAACAATTTCGAGATAATTTCAAACGAGCTCCAATATCTGGATGAAGATAGCGTCGATCAAATTGACGACCTCTTGAAGAGTCACCAGTATGTGGTGCAGTATGTATTAAAATTATAATTATCCCTCAAGATATAAAGCTTACCATGGCTATATTAATGGCCTCTAATCTACCATAAAAATTTGAAAGCTTAAAAAAAATTTAATTCCCAATATAAGCATGTTCAAATATACAAACTACACAATTTATTCCTAGAAGATAAAATATAACAATTTTTCACAAACAAAAAACGTTTAATATTTCTTTTAGCGCGATGATTAAGATCTTCATCACGTTTCAATGATAAATATTATTTTTATATACTTTTGTCAAAATCTCCATGATGTACAACTGAATAGTACCCTAAATAATAATTTAAGAAGGTGCTAAAATGGTGTAATAAAAAAACATAAGCCTTCAGTGTTTGGCCACATTAAGAAAATTATATTTTATGTACATCTCATATGAAACATTTTCAATTGTTACTACAATAAGACATGCGAAATGTGCACTATATAATGTTTATGCTTATTAAGCTAAGTCATTACGTACTTAAGCTCCACCATCGTTAACCTTTTTCTTACTATTTATATTTTTCAGACTTACAAATTATTTGGAAGATATATTCAATCTGCCAAACTTGTTTAATGTTTTGGTAGGATCGGTTGTCATATGTGCTCTTGGATTTAATCTAACGGTAATATTAGTATACGTATATTTCATTATGTTTAAATTCCAATAATTATAAATGACTCACTCGCATGTTCGTAGTTTTATCTTGGTATAACTACAATGCAAAAGTCGACTATTTTTAAGATATATTGTATTTCAGAAGACATTTATTTGTTGTTTTAAATCTGATATTAAGGTTTAAAGACAATAGGTACAATGAAAAATTAATTGAGGTGAAAGAAATAATCTATAGATATCAAAATATATCTATGATTACTTTTACATATTATAAACTTTAAACTGATTTATGCCTGTTTACAGTTTTTCGGAAAATAATCAATAAATTTCTACGGACTATTTTATACTCACTAGACATCTTTGAATATAGTGTGACAGAGAATTATTAGACAAGTGATATTTTAAGCACGTTTGATTTGCAGAGTGCTTATAAAACCTTGGACCTCTCATTTACAGATGGGTGCAAGGTCCCAACTTCCAGGATGCGCTTTGTTCCTAAGTTCAGTTCTACTTCAAATTTTGATCATGAGTGTATTCGGTGAGAATATCATCAGGGAGGTGAATATCTCTTGCATCAAAACCTGATAGAAATATAATGTATATTGAAATATAACAGTGGTTTTTTAAAGTGTTTAGTATTTTAGCTGTTTAGATTTTATCATTACACAGTAGCGTATCAAAGTTTTAGTATCAGAAATGTTTTAGGAATATTTTTCAGTCATTTATTAGTCTTTACAATTATTTTTCATTGCGACTATATCCCAGTTTTTTTTTTCCAATAATGACAAAATTATCGTTACTTAACAGAGTAGGCGTGTTGGAGAAGCGGCCTTTCTTTGCGAATGGTATAATATGGATGAAAAATCTAAGAAGAAATTGCTCATCCTTATGACAAGGTAATAATGCTGTATTGATAAAATATACATAAAACATTTTTTTTGTGCTATATTGGTATGAAATTCTGTACTGAGTTTATCGAATGTCACGTAACAATCGCGTCTGAGTATTCTTCGTGAAACAGTTTGATACATACAAAACAAAACTCTCAAAAAAGTTTTTTGTTTTATTGATGTCGTTTTTATTAATACTTATTATGTTTAAGATAATTTTTATATTATTTTTGAAAATCATTAAATTTAAATCGTGGTAACAAAATTATTCATAGATTCTTATCTGAATTAAGCTTAAGGTAGGCGTCAGGTAGCCAGACAAGCGATGCCGTAATATGAACAAAGTATGTGGTGACAATTTTATGTGTTGTTAGCATTTGAAAAGCATTTAAAAATAAGCGAAGCTTAAAATTATCAATTATCTGATATGATGAAAACTTGTTCTTTTTATTTTTAAGTATTTTGTTGTTTAAAAGTCGTGGGTTCGATATCCCCCAGACCAAATATTTATAATATTATAATATTGATAATATTTTGTGTTTGTTCTGTGTCTGGGTGTTGCATGTATTTAGGTATTATTTTTGAGATTCCTCTGATGATATAATATCCGATGTTCAGAACACAACTGCTTCATGCGACTTATCTCGGTGTTAGGTTAGTGTATGTGATTTTGAGTGAATTTATTATTATTATTTCAGGTCTCACAAACAGCAGCAACTTACAGCCTTTAAATTCTCTGTTATATCATACGCAAGCTTCACTAAGGTATCTAATCTAATCCAAGCGTTACTTATGATGATGAATTTAATTTAAGAGAAGTAAAACCTAACTTTTTCTCTTTACGAGATATCACATTTTGTATACATTATTAAACAACAAAGAAACGAGATCGCTAGAATAATACAAACGATTTCCACTAACAACTTCTAAACAAAGACCCTTACTTTAAATAAGAACGTTCAATGCGAAATTAATTTGTAATTTACAAGTTCGACTGCTTTTCATCGTCCAAAATATTTGAGTTATAATACCTACTTTGGAATATTTTGTACAATTCAATTGGATGTTAGAATCCATTATTTTCCATTATTGTTCCAGA
Source organism: Heortia vitessoides (assembly GCA_020976665.1). Taxonomy (NCBI): domain Eukaryota; kingdom Metazoa; phylum Arthropoda; class Insecta; order Lepidoptera; family Crambidae; genus Heortia; species Heortia vitessoides. The sequence goes on from JACJUM010003129.1 coordinate 9,252,449, forward strand.
TCATAAGTACATCATGGTCGTACTTTACGATTCTGAAAACGGTTTACAAACCTCCCGAGGCGGCGCAAACCGGTTACGCCATATAAATGCTTTAGAATATTATTGTCTCAAAAATTCCAAGTAGATCAAAATGTTAGGTGCATAGATATCGAAATAAAAGACTATTTGTAGAAGAATTTTAGTTTATTTTTATTTTATTTGCCTTTGAGTCGTCGGTTAGTAGGGATATCTTCTCTTAGTCCTCAGGCGGTACTTGCCAGATCTAAAAATAAATTCAGATATGTACATATTAGTAACTATTATTAAATAAATGTAAGATACAGAAAATTAATGCCTCCCCAAATTATTGTGAACTAGCTGACGCCACTATCAGCTATATTTTATTTAAACAGAAACCAACAGGCAAACAAACAACATGTGTTGGTACTGTTCTCCTCCTTTTATCCAATCAAAAGTTATTCAATCTTTTATCATTACGTTTTTTATGAAAAAGAAATATAAATTTACCCTGTCTTTTTAATATTCGCATTGCCCATGTTGAGTTTGTCTCCACGGCACGTGTTCAAGGTAATTTGAAGGTAGTTAGAGCAGCCAGTGCCCTCCAAATGGTCGTATGAGACGGTAGCAGCAAAGAACCTCCAGGCTCGGTTGTGGTGGCAGATGCTGGTGAAGCAGCCGGGCTGGCTGTTTCCTCCATTAGGGAAGAAGTCAACGTCTCCAACTGAGTAGCCGAGACCAAGACTGAGTTCGAGACCACCGTCAGTATGCATTCCTTCAACGAATATGGCGTCGCTAGACTTGATTTTGTCTGAGTTGATGTTCCATAGAGGGCCTGCAGGGTCCAAAGCTGAAGAAAATAGAGCTTAATTAGTACTGTGGTCAGATATAAGAAATATTGTTCAAAACATTCATGGAAGTGTTATTAGAAACTAGAAAAGAATAACCTAACCGGATTTCCACAGAAATTTATTTATTTATTTATTGAATATTGGATTACCAACACAAGTGATAGTACATTATGAACAATAATTGCGCTTTCAAAAGATATCAACTAACTGAAAACCTTTAAGAAAAACCTATTTCGACTACATTTATAGCACTTCGTTAAAATACGTTTATTCAATGACGTTTTTCGTATTTTGTGTGTTGATTATAATCGATGATAATAAACGCATTACTTAATCAATTTCAGATAGTAAACGACATTATACGTAACATACAAGCTTTATCGCAGTTTTTCTTGTTCAAAATGTTTACTATAGAAACAACAATCTTATCATACAATTATTCTAATATAAAATTAATCTGACAACAAATCAGCGTTCTTGACTGATACGAATAATCCGTCGAGAATTAAATAATCTAATGTTTCCAAATTAAAATACCTATTCGAAAACACATCACAACCAAATTTGCTTTAGTTATGACATTACATAATCATCATAATTAGCTGTAGGACGTCCATTGACTGATACCTATATATCCGTTGGCCTACTTAAGAGAGATTATATATTAAAATTTCTTAATACATATGACCTATGGAATGAACAATATAGAGATTCATTTTAATAAATTACAGATATAATAAAAGATGGAGTGGTTATAGGTGGTAAAAATCACATTATATTATTAAAAGATTATATATGCAGTGTATTGTAAAATATAATTTACAACATTACAGTTGCATAATATAGTAGCTGTTATTTTGTGAATCTTTGTTGCTTTTGTATATTGACTGCCGTACTTTTTTCTTACATATTTATGTATGTCTTCCAATATTTATTCATTTTTATATTATAAGTATACATTTCATTTATTTTTAAATGTATACGTATTGCAGTTTTCTTTATTTTGTATATACTCTATATTTATTTTCTATTTTATCTAATGGTTGGCTGGGAGATAATGCCAGTTTTCTTTAAGAACGCCAATTATAAATTTTGTTATTTAGTGCAATAAATTTTTATAAATGGATAAATAAATAAATAGAAAAATTTAATTCGATTCCAAGACACGCAATACAAAATCATGATTAACATAATCATATTATTTATATCTAAGTCATATAAATTTCAAAAGAAGATTATCTTACCGGTGATACGGCCAACTTTGCCCTCCAGTTCCCTTCCAGCGTTTCCGACCAGATGAGCACCCAAACTGAAGCCAACCAGGTGCATTGACTCCAACTTGACACCAGTAACTGAGCTAAGGTGGGCCAGGAAACGTCCAAGACCACGACCAACTTCAGGGACACCACGGGCTGCGGTCACGTAATTGGATATGGCGAGACGTCTCCAATCCAAAATAATTATGTTCACGTCATAATTTGCAAGATACGCTGTAACACAACGAAAAATACTTTTATATAATGCTGAAACATTGAATATATTTCATTTAGTTTATATGTATACAATAGAAAACTATTAGCGTAAGAAATAAGCAGTCAAGGAAAAATTGTAATCACACTGACAAATAAAATAATTATGATGGATAAATTGAAGACAAAAACTACTTTACAGGACCCACTTTTATTTCAACTAAGTATAAAACTAGCATTCTTGAGTATGATAATCAGTTCAAAATAACATTTAAAATGATTTTCTTTGTTACGGTTTACGGTTACTGTCAGGAATATTACCATCTTTAATTGCAGCATTGATTCCGCTTTCCTGGTTTGACAGCCACCCGTGGACAATCACAACAGTCTCTGCATGAGGCTGGAATAATGATGACTTGATGCTATTATCGTCCATAAAGAGCTCTTGAGGTTCTTCAGGATTTCTCCTAAAAATATTAAAAAAAAAGTATGATTAGAAATGGTTCTTCGGAATTATTTAATAATGTATTAATAAAAATAAATAGATATATTATTATATTGCAGCATTTAATTTATAAAATCGTAGTATCGTATCGTAATCGTAGTATATATATGTTTATAAGTTTATAAATTGTAGTATATATACAATTTGACCCATTTCTAAGAAAGATCAATTGCTTATCTGACATAAATCCGGTTTTAAAGATACCAAAGACTTTCAGCAGGGCACCTGACTCTGTAGCAGATGTCGTAAGAGGCAACTGAAGAGTTTATCCACCCGCAATAGCATAACTCAAATACAACACGTCTACCACACCTAATTTTCACGCCCGCCCAGCGTAGCCAAGTATTGCCAAAATCACCCCTTTTTAGAGAAAGCCTACGTCCTGCAGTAGAAGTTCTATGGCTGCTTTGATGGTGACGATGGTTTCCAATACACACCTAGTGAATAACATGTATCTGTTGTTTTCAGGGTTTCTAGAGACCTCTTGCAGGAGGCTCATGTCGACCTCCTCCTCGAGATCAATTGTTTGTATGACACCATTTTCATCAGTGTATTTCACAAAACGTTCATAAGGCTTGACGCCTTCTCCGAGCAAGGGCACCGCTGACACGGCACCAACTGTAATTTAGATATTGGATAGGAAACTCCGTGATCAAATAAATACTGCGTACATTTATGATACGAAATCAATATCATAAACTCAGATCAATTTATCAATCAATTTATATATGTAATTATGTAGCACTAACTGGCGTTTAACTAGCTGGGATTTACAGAAATAATACTTATGTAAATTTAATATTGCGTTACTGAATCGAACATGACAAATCTAGAAAAAAAGAACTAATAAACAAATTTACACATTCATACAACTTTTCATATATTGCCCTGACTCCGAAATATATTTCTGGGTTCGATCCTTCCCTCTTTTCTAAAGCATATTATATAAAGTCAACCTGAAATAATATAATTTCTTAGTTTTATAGCTGTCATTTTGATCAAGCATTCAATACTATATCGTATATATTAGGCTTCCTTCGAATTATTCTTGGGTCAAATAAAGTTAAGAAGTTCTGGAAGCGAAATTAATTTAACGGCGCACAGAGGGACACTACCCTCTTATGCGTGGGTCCTCTCAAGTCTAAAATGTATGTAAAAAAGAGTACATGTTCTGCATCTGGATTATATATATTATTTGTATAATTCACCCGTTTTCTGATATCTACAACACCATTGTACGTTTAACAAATGTTTAATAAACACGCATAAACACGATTTGTCTCGTAGAAACCGTTAACAAATTTGATTTTGATTAAACATAATGCGTAATGTATTTTCTCTAATTGTAATTAAAAGTTATATGTTAAAAATATGTTCCTTGTTACCACAATAAAACAATAAAAAAATACATACCGGCCAGAACCACAAGAAGCGACAAAGTGATCTTCATTATAAACTACTTATGATCTGACTTGCGTGCCCGCAGCGCTTCGCGCTGTTATTTATATGCAAGAAACTAACGATACCAAAATCTTATCTTTTATTAGGCTATTTAATAGATTATAGTTCATACGTGAATCAAATCAATGTTATAATTATAATTGATTAACAATTGATAAGTTTACGCTAATATGATAGCAGGAGATGAATTGCTTGTGAAATCAGCTTTTCTCTGCTGCTATTACAAAAGGGTATACGGTTATTATCCCCAACTATGTTCTTGCGGTGTGTTTGTGTGCTTGTGAATTTTGGGCATGTATTCTCTGGTAACCAGGAGACCTCGTGCAGAGCTGTCAACCGCTATAGCAACATTGCGTGGAGATTTGGATTCGCCTGAATGTGTAAAGCAACTGTCACGCATCTTTGTGCCTGACAACCATTTGCGCATTCGATCCAGACGAACACATTGGCTGTTTGCGCCTCTGCCATGTCGTACAGTAGCGCGTGCGCAATCATCTTTATGTCTAATGCAGCAGGCACTTCTTATGTCCCACTCGGATTATGCCGTATTTTCCGACAACGTCAAATCATTAATAATTAAGCTCGATGTAGAATAGTTAAATTTTTGTTATAACTTTAGAATTGTGTAATAGGGATAACCCATAAAATTATGTTAATAAATAAATCATTTCTGTCAACTTACGTATATTTTTTTTCAAGTTGTTAAATTATGTTGTCTTAATGAGTTAATTAAGTATATTTTGACACATGTGTCTCTTTTGAGTTAAGTACTAGCTTTTGAATTTATTTCCAAGAAAAAAATAGAATAAACCGCTTTATTTCTTTAAGTGTCACATTGGTGTCGGTCCCTTTTTATAAAAAAAGAGCCAAATCACAGAGTTGTACCACCACAATTCAAGGTACCTCAATATTTTTGGTCATAAATAAATAAATATACAAAAGTTAGCCTATAAGATAGGGGCGTTAGCGAATGCACCTAGGGTCATATAATAATATAAAATTTAAAAAAATTAGCATATATATCTTACATTTGATGGGCCCAATGGCAAAGATGGTAGTGATCCTATCTTAAGTGCCGGGGGTCGCGGGTGAAGATATTTATGTTTGTCCTGTGTCTGGGTGTTAAAAATGTGTATTTAATTATTATATTTGTAGTTCCTCTCTTGTCTGATGTCTATAACACAAGTGCTTTAAGCAACATATTACAGAGTCAGATCAATTTATGAGATGTTGATTGAATACTTATTTATTTTTATATACAACACGGGCCCGATGGCGCAGATGGTAATGATCCTATATTACGCGCTTTATATATTATTCTTTATTTTTATATTATCCTATATATACTATATTACGGTCGTGGGTTCGAACCCAGGATAAATGATATTTGTATTTGTCCTACGTCTGGTCGTTAAAAATATGTATTTAAGTATTATATTTGTGATTCCTTTGTTGTCTGATGTCTGTAACACAAGTACTTTAAGCGACTTACCACGGAGTCAGGTCAATGTATGAGAAGTTTTGTGAATATTTATAATTTATGTATAGAGTAGTAATATACTTATTTAAAATTCTTAGATCCAGTTGCTCGGATGAATTACCACAGTTTAACGGGCCCGATGGCAGAGGTAGAAGTGATGCTATCTTGTACACCACAGGTCGCTGAATCGACCCATAAATATTTATATGATGAATTTGCATTTGTTCTGTGTCTAAATGATATTTCTATATAATAAAGTATATATTATATTTGTAATACCTCTATTGTCTTATATCCATACCATTCCAGAACCTTACAACTCCATCGGCCATCGGTTCTGCGTACCGAATTTCGTAAACTTTGGTGCTGCTATGAATCTCCTTATTCCTGATTAGATAGAGCAAAGAGACTTCTAAGAGAAGGCTAATGGTAAGAAACCTACGTAGCGCTGCCATAGGTCATCGCTGGTAACAAACAATGGTAGAAAACTTTCGACTTGAGACACTGAGGTATGTCAGACGAGAAGAAGTTTTGCTGTTTTCCAAAAGCTGCTCAACCAAGTTAGATTCGGTGACTGACCTTTTGAAGTTAGACTTACATAATCAGACTATTTGTCCTAGGTATACGTACGAGTCAACAACTTCAATAAGCGAGCTCTCAACTAAAACTAAGGTGGGTACAACATGAGCGTTACTCAGTCAGTTTCAGATATTGAGTGAATTCATTTATTTATTCAGTCATTCTTGTGTGTTTTTAAGGCTATAAGAAGAATAAATAAAGGCCATAATTATACAAAAGTATTTCACTTATTTATTTCTAGGTGGTAGAGGTAGACTTACATAGGTTAAATGGTTCATATTTGCCATTCAACAGTTTTTACACTTATTATTAACATTATCTATTCCGGGTTATGTTATCTAATCCGTTATTCGAATAGTTTTATCTTTTCGTGCTACGCATAGTTACCCTCTTCACCTCCCACGCACGCTTAGCTTATATTTTTTATACGTTTCTATCGTTCCGGATCACAGCCCGCTACCATGGTGAGTTCATTATCATCATCATCATATTAGTCTTTGGAAGTCCACTGATGGATCAAGGTATCCCCAAGAAAGGGGGTTGGCAATCGTAATCGCGACGATATTGCTGTTTACCATCAACGCCCTGTACATTTGAGCTACACTCTTTCGGATGGATATACCGCCATCCATCGGTTCTATTAGCTTAGTCGCCTCTTACGGCACCTAGAACAGGGGGGGTGCTATTTTATTCGCCTGGTATCGAACTAACTGCAAATTGTGTTTTGCCGATTTTAATAATATTGTCGGCGTATTTAAATTTACATGTATCATATTATTTTATATAAAATTCATACTCATTTATTATAATATTTAGGCAACACTATGTTTGTCGATGGGTATCTAATAGTAAGTAGTAAGTAAATAGGTAAGTAGTAGCAGCTTAGTATCAAAATAACACAACATTATTTTTAAATATTTGTTGAAAATATAACGATAAGAATTGTTCGCGCTCCAAATGCCTTCCAAGTTCCATCAGCAAATTTGCTAATCATCGTGTTGTATTTGTGGTGCAGGTGAAAACGATATTTTTTTTTCGCATGAACAAAGTAAATGCCTGTTTAATATACTAAAATAATAGCTTGTTAAATTATGATGATGAAAATATGAAGGATACTTAAAAAATAAGATTTTTAAATTTTGTCTTTCTGTTTGAGGTGAACTCCGACACGGATGGATATTTGATTGGAAACTTGGTCTAGACGTTTCAGCGGATAGCTATGTCCTCAAGCAGCTTAGATTTGGGACGAGAACAGGAACCACACGGGTGACATTACGGTGCCCTGCTATCCCTATATAATTTCCCTATTATATGACAATTTTTCATTAAAATCTTTTTTTTCTAACAAAAATTTATTTCTGACAAAAATCACTTTACGTTGGTTTTGTGATTGCTTGTGCTAAGGAATTTTTATTTCGACGGTCTGAAATTCAATGCCTTAAGAGACCTATTCGGGAGAAAGGATTTCATTTCACTATATTTGTTAAGTATCGCTCAAGGACATCTGCAACACCAAAGAAATCTTGGAGGCGTTGCTAGCCTTAAAGGAGAGGACAGATTTTGTTCGCGAAGGTAGTCGTAAAGGTCTGGGAATACCGCCGAGATCGTTGCACTGACCAGCAATCCGAGGGAGAAAATGGCGCTGAAATCGCACAATGGTTGACCGCCATTAATTGAGGTTTTTTTTATTAGACCAGGTCAACAAACAAGTATACAGTCCGGGTGACAGCAAGCGTCACTGCAGCCTATAGACACTCGTATATCACAAGGGTATTACTAACGTACTGCGAACCTCGTTACTTGAAAATATTATGTCACATTACCTATTAATTCCACTACCTTTTTCAAATTTTATACCGGTAAAAATAGGTGAGAGTGCACCTTTGCCAGGGATGCAAATTTTTGTGATATCTCATGTTTTTAACAATCACCTAATATTGTTTATATTAGTTCCTGACTTAACTTTCTGGAACTTTGATATATTAAATAACAATACTAAAATTAAGTTTTCAAAAACGCTGCGTATATATTGTATATGTGGTATGTGCAGTAAAAAATAGCTTGAGGTCGTTCAGTATTTTATTTAAAATGCATTCAGTCGTTGTTTAAAAGGGATAACTCCTGCTGGTATTGACACGGTATTTGCCAGATCTGAAACAAATTAAACAATAATAAATTAACATCTATTAAAAATCATTCGTATTCATAGACGACAAAATCGCTCTCGAGATTATAAATCATTTCGTTTCAAACTAGTGGACATTTTCCTAGATTTTAATAGATTGTTAATAACGTAAATAGTTTAAATATTCTTGGATATAACCATTTTTATTATACATTACAATATTGAGGCTTTAAAAACACCTTTGAAGTTTGAAGCCACACAGAAAATATACGCGATTAAGAAAACACTATTATCATTTGAAAATTGATATGACGGCTACATAGATCTCATTGAGAATGGAGGAATTTTAAATATTTAATACATATATATGTATTTTTTAAAATTGCAGTCATGATACCTGATACACAGGTAAGAACCGATCTCTGCCGTACTCTTCCGATCACACGACCGAGTTCAATAGAGTAGGGTAGTAGAAATTTTACTTTAGCAGTTAAAAATAACGTTACCCTCTCTTCCTAATATTGGCGTTGCCCATGTTGAATGTCTCTCCTCGACACCTGTTCAATGTGATCTGAAGAGTGCTCTCGCACAAATTGCCCACAAGATGGTCGTAAGTGATGGTAGCAGCGAATAATCTCCAGGCTCGGTTGTGGTGGCATATGCTGGTTAAGCACCCAGGCTGACTGTTCCCTCCGTTGGGGAAGAAATCTACATCTCCAATAGCGGAACCAAGTCCAAGACTTGCCACAAGCCCACCATCAGTGTGCATTCCCTCAACATAGATGGCGTCAGAAATGCTGATCTTGTTGGAGTTGTAATTCCATAGAGGGCCGGCGGGGTCCAAGGCTATAAATTAATAGAATGTTTTCAGTAATTAAATTGGGTACCAATGACTGATATAAAATTAATCTTACCGGTTATACGACCAACCCTTCCGCCAAGTTCCCTTCCAGCGTTTCCTACCAGATGAGCTCCTAAACTAAAGCCGACCAAATGCATAAGGTCCAGACGAGCACCAGTCAGAGCGCTTACAAAGGCAAGGAAACGTCCAAGACCACGACCAACTTCTGGGACACCCCGGGCTGCAGTCACGTAGTTGGAGATAGCGAGACGCCTCCAGTCCAAAATAATTATGTTGACGTCGTATTTTGCAAGGTACGCTGTAATAAAAGATATTAAAAAAATTAATTAAAACACCATACTAAATAATCCAGTCGTTTAAATGTTGACCAAATTGTTGAAAGACAAACACATTTGAAAATTACAATTCAAGTTCAATAATTCGGTTTTATGGAATATATAAAATTAATATATTAATGTTATGGAATATGATAAAAGATTTTCAGTTTGCTATACTTTAAATATTTAAATCTTACCATCAACAATAGCATTGTTAATTCCACTTTCTTGATTCTCTAGCCAACCATGAGAAACCACAACAGTTTCAGCATGAGGATTAAAGAAAGATCCCCAGATGCTTTCAGCATCGTCCATAAAAAGTTCCTGAGCCTCACTTGGGTTCCTCCTATTATCAAAAAAAAATATGTATCTTTTTGCTTACACGTTAACAAAAATATACTTGATTTTCCCATATTAAACTAATTTATAGAAATTAAAAAATAAATACTTACAATTAACGGATTCTTAGAGTTTTCAGATAAAGAATTTTTAATTTAGATTCTAACTGGAAATAAAATACACGAGCTCACAATAACAACTAGCAAAGTATAATACAAGTTTGGCGACAATGACATACCTTGTGTACAAGAGGTATCTATTGTTGTTTGGGTTTCTAGTGATTTCTTGAAGAAGGTTCGTGTCTACTGCCTCCTCAAGATCGAGAGTGCGAATCATGCCATCAAGGTCAGTGTACCTAACAAAACGCTCGTAAGATTTCAAGTTTTCCTCGAGCACAGGCACTGCAGTTACGGTTCCAACTAAAAGTATAAGTGCATAAAAAGATTAAAGACATATTATGCATTAGTAAATAAATCTATCAAACTTTAGGGATCACTTAATTTACGGGCTTGAATGATGTTGAAAAGTCTGTTTTATTGTATGTATCGTCTACACTAAGTAAAGCATAGGCTGTGTTAAGGCTAGCAATGGGATCGGAACTGACTGCGGTTACTTAAATATGACTCGGAAGCATGGAGAAAAGCTCGGCTGACCCGTGTGAGTTAGGAAGGGAACACTGTGTAGATTTATATTTTAAATTACATATTTAATACATACCCGCTAACACAACAAGAAGGGTCAATGCAGTCTTCATCGTACGCCGCTTGTAGTCCGACTTTTCTTTCTATCTGCGTCTGCACTTTTTATTATATATGTGGCAGCTAGATAGACACAAAAATCTAATCTTAATTATTACATTTCTTATAACAATGATGATGCATTTTACAAATAAAAAAAATAATACAAGTAGCATATACAAACTAATCATTGTTTAATCTCTATCGTTCAAGAGCATTAAATATTTTAAATAATTATAATTGTATGTATATTAAACATCCGATTTCTGCTGTGAAAAAGAAATAATTTAAAACAGTAATTTTAATAGCTTTAATTCAAATGGATAATTTCGCATTCTTTTTTTACTTAGGAAAAAAAATAATAACAGGTATCTAATTTTTTTTTGTATTCCCGACCATTTCATACACGTTGCTTGAAATACATGATGTTCGGTTGAGTAAAAGGCGTATAGGCGTAACAAACAAACTAGTTCTCATTTTAATTTGTAACATTAGTTAGGATTAATATCAGTTTTTTATCTTCATAAGACCATACAGAGTTTGATTAAGGCAAATAATTACTTACGACCCACCTATTACGTTATCTTGAAGATAATCAACCAACTCGTTAAAAACATGCGTATTTGTTAGATTGACATTTGCAGGTCTCAGTAGTCTTGTTGACCCTTCGTCCTTCGTCTCTAGGTCTCCCTTCGCCTAAGACACCCCTTCTTATCACTCGGATACCCTTCACCGCTTTGATTTAGTTTTTAGATTGCTCCAGTCTACCATACACATCTAAAATGTTAGGTTTCACAAGTGGCACATTATGGTAAACCCGAGGACAATTTAAAACTTACTTATGACTTGCGTGTCGTATGATGAGCTCTCGGTATAAAGTACGCGAGTGTCGTATCTGTCCACGTCTGGCTTTTAAGCCCTTCAAGTAGTTAAAAATCGATTCCTTATAAGTTCTACTGGAACCTCCGGAAGTTTTTCGGTACAATTTAGGTAACAATAGAGATAGGTAGATTCATGAAAGAAGTATCCTGTCCATACTTTGATAAGTAAGTCAATATACTTACATATGAACAGTTAAAGCTGAAATCATTGTAAGACGTAATCTGTCACTGCAGACCACGTCACATGCGGGATGGCTCGCCTGATACCATAGCTTCGATAGATAAATGTCACGCTTGTGCAGCCGAGGCACTCCACTCTCCTCTTTTTAAAAGCCTATTAAATGACCACGTCATCCATCGCTTTTTTGGTTAAATAAAATATTTTTATTAAAGTTTGCACAACCATTGTTTTCAATATCAAGAGCACCGCTATCGAAATACAATAACAACTTTATCATAAAATAAGTATAATTTATCTAACCTAGCAACGTACTTACTCAGAGTTATCTAGAAAAATTCACAGTCAGATTATTAACAAGTTACCCATGACGGCTTCGCACGGGTTGCAGGCAATCCTTACTAATATTATAAATGTGAAAGTAACTCTGTCTGTCTGTCTGTCTGTTACCCTTTCCCGCTTAAACACCTCTACCGATTTTGATAAAATTTGGCACAGACAAACTTTAGATCCTGAGAAAGGATATAGCCTATTTTTTAATTCGAAATAAGGGTTGTAAGAGATCGAAAAGGGGGAAGAAAAGTTGTAGGGAGGTATCGCTATTTTTACATTCATTTGATATAAATGAACATGACATTCAAAATTTATATAAGTTAAAGAGGTATGGTACCCAAAAAATCTATTCCACGCGGACAAAGTCGCGGGCACAGCTAGTATTCTATATTTTGCTTTATTTTAGTGTCATTTTCACTGCTGAAAAATCCCAAACGGTATGATTGTTGTTATATTCCCAACAATCATTGTAATATTTTAACTAATGAATATGAAATAGTTATCTATATTATACAATTAAACATGTTTCATTGATTAAAATGAATAAAAACCTTTTTCGTAGATACTTTATAATTTATTTCTCAGTATAAACTTGACTAGGAGATAATGCCATCTGGCATTATGTCCGCCATTTGTACATTTTGTAACATTTTGTGCAATAAAGTTAAATAAATAAATAAATAAATATAAATGCAAATAAATATAAAACACTTCATGGTAAGGATGGTGTCATAAGAGATTGATGTAGAGCACAAGATGATGTTTTGTCACTAGTTAAGATAAAAATATTGAGATGGTTCAGACAAAACGGATAGAGCGAAAGTAAATAGAAAAGTTGGTATAGGGCTACCTAAGAACATATATTTTCCACATATGAGTGCGTAGTATTTCTAATGGTTGGTACGGCAGGTCATTTAAGTTTGGTGAGAACCCTACATAACCGCACTGCTTCCCATTAACCAGGTCTTAGAGGTATTGAAGAAGGGGTCATGTCAAAAGTACCGAAAATAAACAAGCGTGTAATTAAGGACTAATACGAAAAGAAAGCCAGAGACCACGATATCCACTTACCACGATCTTGGCATGCCAGGTCGTAGTAAGTCTCTGCCTTCCTCGATAAAACGATATGTTCAAATTAATAAATCAATAATATTTTTTCATAATTATTTATTTCATTCGTACTTCAATATCAGTTTTAAGTATGACATTTTATTTATACATTATATAGATAGATAACTTTCTCGTTTTATATCGCAATTCAACTATCGTACCGTAATTAAAACTTATATATAACTGAGTTTAGGAGCATTCTATGTCAAGCAGACAGATAAAAAATGTTGATGCTCTAGATTTCAATAATATTTTGGTATTTTATACCCATATAGTGCCTTAACCTAGACAATAAATATATTTACTCTGTGATATAAAGGTTATTGATTTAGAGGCTAATAAAGTTTTGACTCTACAGCAGGAATGCACTATTTGTAGTCTAAAAAAAACGTAGTGTATATATAAGAAAAATCAATTAATTAGTTACATGTTAAAATCAAATGTTTGCTGCTCTCGGGCCCATTATGAGACTTAGCAAGGATAATCTACATACTATGAGCTTTTTAAAAAAAATGACGTGGCCCAGGTTTGAGAAAATCAAGTTTAAAAAAAAAAATATCCACTTTCTAAAAATGTGACAAGAAAGTTCAATAACTAAACTAAAAAATCATGTATTAAGTTAAATGTTTAATAAAATATTGTTTTTTAAATATTATTGAGATTTGAAGTAACAACATTTTTTACCAATCCCTTTAATAAATTAAATAATTCCGTATAAATGTCACAGTACGATACAAACGTGATTTTATGTAATTATTATATCTGCGCAATTTTGGTTAATTATCAACCAAGTGTAAAAACATTCGCCAGAAATCACAGGTAATCAACGGATTTAGATTTCTAGAAATCTAAATCGGTACATACGAGTTACAACTCATATATACCCTATAACTTCAGCACAAAGTATTGTATTGTATATCACAAAACCGACCAACTGGTAGGTATAATTATATGATTGATATCTCTATTAATGTTAAAATCACTCTTATATTTCAGATAACTCCGTCTATTTTAAGTCGTTTAATACTCAATAAAGTGATTGCACTTCAATTTAATCCAATATTGATTCTTTACGATACATTATTGACAATGAATTGATTTTGTAAATGTACAAAGACTTAAAAAAATTGTACAATATTATTTTCCTTATCTATATTGCGCTCTTTTTTGTTCTAATTCTATTATTTGCTACCTCCCAAATCTTCATTCCTTACTCTGTCATACCAACTTTTTTCTCTGCTTTATATTTTAACGTGGTATTTATTTGTTTGTGTTTTTCTACTTTCCTGGAAATTTTCTTCATAATCTGAAAAGATCAGGAAGGGTTATAAGATTATTAAGATTATTGGTGATTGATTACTGCTGCTACCTTGTCTCTTATTCAATCAATAACCAATATAAAATATCACCACAATACTAAGAATCTTTAAGGCACCTCAATCTGTGACCGTTTCTATGATCATTTTTAGTGCTAACTGACTCTGGCTTATGGTCTGTCCAACCTGATATATAATGAATAAACTTGTTCAATGTATCCTTACAGGGTAATCAAATATGCTGTGTTACTTTTAAACTACTTCCAATCTAAACTTTTCTGAATATTTTGTTAGATTAAATTGATGTCAGAGAGAACGCTGTCTCAAAAATCCTTAAATACTTCTGCATCTTGAAGTTGAATATTTGATTGCAATATTGCATTTGTAAGGCTTGAACTGAAGGGAGCTCCAAGAAAATTTTAAACTGGTATGTACACGAATAAAGTGGACCAGAAGGCTGATGGCAAATTCTTTTTCTGGAATGATCTAGTCTCTACGCAGGTGTTTCTCTTAGATAAAAAGATTTATTGACATTGGCCAACTTTCTATACAACCTTATGGCTGGTCTAAAAGGGCGTCTCTTTTTGTGCAGGCTCTGAATGCATACGCTGAATTACTGCTCTATGACCAGGTATGCACCAATTGTTATTCTAATAAGTCAGTTTACAACAACAAGTAACCCATTCGAAACTTTCCAATCAAAAACTAATATCTAACTATCAGTTACTACTTACTGCAGCAGAGGTAATTTGTATCGATTAAATTGATTTACAAAAGTATGAAGTTGTGTTCTAGCTTATTTGTGTTCTTTTTAGTCAGTGTATTTTTTGGTAGTATTCCCACGACGTCTATTGAAAACATAACCCCGAGGCGTTTATACGGTATACTCGCTTGTATGTAGTTTAGGAAGAGGGAGTTTGTTACGCGTTACGCACCAACGATACGATGTAGGAAAAAAGATGACAACTGTATAGACCTAACTTGAATGTCCATTTATGTTACAGTATTTATTTTACTTTCATTTATTAAGAAACGGCGGGCATTATCTCTATTTACTAAACGTGTGCCCAACAAGGGATATCTATCCTAATCTTTTTCTTTGATTAGGTAGGAAAAAAAATACCTTCCACGTACTATGCAGCACGGGGAAGCAACGTGGTTATGAAGTGCTCTCACCACACAATTACCTGCCATGTGCCGTACACCGCGACTTAGTGAGTGAACCAGCGGAAATACAACTCAGTCATTGACAGAACACCCATGCGCCGAACGCAGGATGGGGTACGGGTTCATCTCTTAGGTCATGTCCAGACACATAGTCCACTGATGGCGTCTCGCCATCAGCGGACGTCTTCAGGGGAGTCCGAATGCCGGTGTCTGCCCGATATGTGTCGTCTGTCGATATACTACGACAAGTATTTCTGACTCCAGATCTCATAGAGGAGTTCCTGCTAACGCGCACGACGCGTTCATGAACACAGTGCAGTATCCGCGTATGGCACTGACCACCACAATGCGTGCAAATGCAATTCGGGCGAGATTGCGGAAGCACACGACGAAATGCCATCTGGAGAAGATAAAAAAGCACAGATACTTAATCTGGGTCTCCACCCGTATAAGGATTAAACGGATTTCGATCGAGGCTTTGGGCGGCAGGCGGTTATAAGGCCCGTGGATGAACATGGCCTCCGTCTTTTCCAACGCCACCCACAGGCCTAACGCCCCGATATGTCCAAGCGTCTGAGATGGACTCACGGTGTAGAAGATGACAACCAGCCAGGGAGGAAAGACTCCACAAAGGACCCAATCATAGCCAATGTTTTACAGAAGTGGCCAGAGAACCGACCCCTGAGGAACATCACTAGACACATTTATATACTACTATTGCATGTTTTCGCGATGTCCAAAAACACCGCTAATTACACTCCGCCACAGCCCACAACTTCTTCGGTAGGTTGCAACCCTCAGATGTGGGATTGCATCGACCGTCGAACGTCCTGCCCAAATACCATACAAAGCGTCAGGCAACGAGAATTTTCCAGGTTATCCAGGAGCGGTATTTGTTTAATAGATTCTAATAACAGCCTACCCCACTTTCCCCTCTCTGACGGGCGAAATATCCTCCTCCACTAACAGCTTGTCCTCAACTACAGGGGCACAGGGACTGTGCCCGTTGAACTGTGAACTCAACCCGATCTGGGAAGAGGCCCTCACCCATTTCCGTTAGTAAGCTGGGCTTTAGAGTCTTTGTTTACTAAATTTATTTCATTAACAAACGGTGGCAACTGTCTTTGGCGGCTACAATGGATATCTTACATTGATATGACGAAAAGAATAAAGTATTAAAATAGATACATTATGTACGCAAACAGTGTTCCACTGTCATGTTCTAGTTCACTTTCCAAACATTTTGTATCGAGTTCTCCATATGTAGAGAATGTGGATAGTGGTCATTGTAGCAAGATCGTTTATTAGTGTGTGGAAATACTCGACACCTCGTCATTATTAGTAGATATTTAAAGCAAATTATATTTCAACACTCATTTTATTAATTATATCAATTGAATACAATTGTAATTTTTAATGCGAAATAGAATTGTACCTCCTCCTGTATCAGGTTTTGCAAAAGGTGACTAAGGTACCGGGACTGACAGGTGACGGTATATTTACTTATATCAAATTTAACAGCGTAAAGTACAACAAGCTTGCCGCAAAGTTATACTAACATGCTTGCTTGTGTGACGTGATACTAGCTGAGTAGAAAAGTGAGTAAAAAAGAGGCGACTAAGGAGAGAACGTAATTCAAATAATACAGGGTGGGGATGTACAATAGCATCCTCATCGCGAAATTGTGCTCTGCGTTACCACCACATCTGCCAAAGCAGATTATAGGCAAATTTCTTATTCTATGGCTGATATGATGATGATGATATATGCCCAACTTGCTTACTTGCAATTATGAACATAATACCTTTTCGAGGGAAGAGTGAGGGTCTACTTTGAGTTGGCTGAGGAAAAGACAAGAGGAAACTGGTAGATCCTAAAATACAGGTTGTGACTTCAAACTTAAAATTGGCGTCAAATTAATAGAATCGAGCTTAGAAGTTGCTACTGAATTTGAGTCATTATTTACTAATATTCTCAACCATCTCTTTGAACTCTTCACCCTTGTCTGCTGTTGCGTTGCTTAATGATAACGTGCCACAATATTACATAGATTTTAGAATTAAGCATGTTTTTTGCAATGACATAAGATGATTTGAATCTTATATTCAAGGTAGAATTCAAACGGTGGACGTAAATTGGAGTTATTGGCTTCAATGGGCGTACCACTCGGGCTCAATATTAGACTCTTTTTCTGTTAATTATATACATTAATGTATCGTAATGTGCCGTGAGGTACCGGCAGATTAGAATAATACCTCCTACGTCACCAGGTGTCGTAAAAGGGGACAAAGGTACCAAAACCGACTGATGGTGGTATAATCATTAGAAACAGTGTAGATTAAATGCACAGGGTGGGGTTGGGCAGCAAAATCCCTGTCGCGATAGCTGCGCTCTGCGATTGCCAACACGTTTGCTTAGTATGGCAATCATGGGAGAAAAACCTTTTTTGGAGAGGCTTATGTCCAACAATGAACTTCCAATGGCTAGTATGATGATATACATTAAGGACTTGCCATGTCAAATAAAAGACTACAGCAATATAGTTTTGTTTGCAGTTAGCACATCCCTTTTATTCAGAGTAGTTAACAGACGTAGAGACATCTCGCTTAGTTTATTTTAGGTATTTCTACTGTGTTTTGTCTTATGGTATATTACAATCTAGACTATATGTTAAATGACTCTTATGATCCCGTCAGGTCATCAGGGTCATCAGTATTATGAATATATAGTACTTTATATTTCGAATTACAATTCTATTTATTATATTCGATTTAAGCTTTATCATTGTTATCACATACAAAGGCCGCCCCGGCTGTATGGCGCACTGCGCCCTACGCCCTACGCTACACTTGCCAGTGCGCGGTTCTCCGTTCCAAGATCCTACGACTCCATCCTCCACCGACTTATCCATTTTTATCTAAATCGTTGCTAGTAAAAAAATTCATACAAACTTGTTCACCTGTTTTATCACTTTAGAGTTGTTCTAATCCCTTCTTAATGTGCTTTGGAAATAAAGCAACTATCAAAATTTAAAGATAGCTGTTGCTGTGTTGATTCACAATTAAATTCGAGTTTTAAAGAATTACCAAAGTACATACATCTGATGAAAATATATATTTCCAACAAGTCTAGAAACATTACTATTTATGGACGAATTTAAATGATATGTTGTATTCTTTCAGTAAGATTCAGTAAGATTTCAACAGACAAAATGTTCAGAAGAGTTTTTATTCCAATTAAGTATGCAATTCATGGTCCCTAATACGATAATTTAGGCTAATTATTGAAAGTCTACAAAAATTTACAGTTTTGAGTCAATGCAGTTGTCACCTAGGGTTGCGGCATGTATGTATGTATCATTTACGTTCCTTTTACACTCGTAATATCTTCATATACGAGCGCCGAAAAACTTGTAAAAATTTCTCCATTTTGGATTTAATTATACTTATTTAACTGCTTCCTAATCTTTCCCTTTTACAAACGTAATTCTAATTTTAAATTTCTAATGAATATTTCTCGTGCCACCTCAGTATTATTCTACTAATCTTAGTAGTAATAACATCTTAAAATATTTCTCATTTCACAATATTTACATATTAAATAAATATTATAATAACTACATTAAGAAATTTGGAAGATAAAATAATAAAATAACGTATTAATGTGGGTATTATTTATTTTCAATTTCTTGTAGCGATAATTCGTCATATGGGTTGGCAGCTTACTAATATGGATACGCGCCGCCTGTATTCACTCGATATATTCCCTTGCTGAAATCAAAATAAAAACTTATTTGATCAACAAATATTGCCTTTGAGAGAATTTTCAATATGACGAACTTTGTGAACTATATATAAGTTCTACTAAACCTTTATTTAATTATTCTCTCTCAATAATATCAACGAGATTTCAGTTCAGTCGCTAAAATTTATAACTGAAATGCTTGACTCATAATTGCGTACTTACAATACGATTCATTACTCAATATTAATAGGAAAATATAGATTAAACATCCAATGATAAACCCCGTAAAAGGATTACATACAGCGTATAAAATAACAGGGATTGTTTTAGTTATATTTTTGACTCGGGATCCAATGTGTTCATCATTTAGCGTTAGCAAGGAATTTCAAATTAAAAAGTAGAATAGTGCAATTATCAAAAAGTTAATGTATTTAATTAACCTACCCTCGCTTGGTCATGTCCGCATTCCCCAATGGTAACCGTTCACCGCTGCATTGGTTTACTAACATTTGTGCAAACCCTGAGCATCGGGTTCCAATGAAGTGGTTAGGAAACTCTATCGATGCTACAAACAGCTGATATGAACGGGAATGATTACAGTTTGTAGTCAGACAGCCAGGTTGGCTGGAACCTCCGTTTACGTAGAAATCTACGTCGCCCACTTCTCTGATAATACCAAAACCTAGTAAAGGGTGAGCATTGGTGTGTATTGCCTCTACATACAATCCGTCTTCTGCTTGCAATCGTTTTGGATTCTTGTCCCACAGAGGACCCGCAGGATCTAATCCTGTAAAAGATAACAAACATATTTCAGAAAACTGCTTAATTGGACTAAAAGGCCTATAGACCTATTATTCACGTTACTAATTGTACTATTGCAAATTGAGGATTATAGTAAGCTTTCTTATTTAAAATCTTAAAAATTCCTTGATAGTAATACCTTTAAATAATTATAATTATATAACAGCACTTCAGAAGCATGAATACTGGGTTTTAATTCGATATTTCACTGAATAACATTGTTTTCCACTATTACACATATAAACAGTTTAAGATTGCCATTATCGCCTTTTACACTTTTACATTTACAAAATTTATATATATATATGAATCGTTACTAACTAGATAAATACATATTACATATATATATAGTTATCACAGTACGTAATTTATGTATGGGTTTTTAACCGATACCAAGAGTTTAAGTTCCTCCAAAAGACAATGACGTTCTCCGTCCTCCGAGTTGGTTCATAGGCTAATATTTAGGGATGTTTGTTGATCTCATACATGTTGCTTCATCAACAGCGTGACACTATCAACGTTCTTTGTCCGAGGAACGTCTACTAAGAAAATCTTGGCAAATTCCACAAAGTGGATAAATAAACGGTCTCGATGGTGCAGATACTAGTGGTTTGTGTGCGCCAAAGATTGTGGGTTCGATTTGGGGACCTGGGTGGGTCTTAAATATTTAAATGGTAATATACAGCTCTGGGTGTTAAATATATGTATTTAAGTATTATTATTATTTTATTTAGCGGATTCGTTAGTTTAAATAGTAGTGCGCAGGGCATTTGGTACGCAGAACCGATGGCCGATAGAGTCGAGGTTCTGGTATGGTGACTACATACCGGCAAAACCAACGTATGGCGTCTACCCGCAAGATGGACCGTCGATCTGACTAAAACCGCAGAATTGCGCTGGACACAGGCCGCATACAATCAGTCCTATAGGAGATTGGGAGCACTGGACGTCTTATAGCTGATGTGATTATGATGAAGTGTTATATTTGTGATTACTCTGTTGTCTGATGTTCATAACACAAGTATTTTAAGTGACTTATTACGGATTTTGAAATTATTATTTAAAAAAAGACAGAAAAAATCGTTTTATCAAAATATACCGATAATATAAATATTTATCTATCACCATTCAAGACATAATCAATTTCAACAATAACACATGTGATTATCTTAGAAATCGTTAAATGAGATAAGATTTATCAAAACATTGCGATATAATTTATATTGTGATGTAACATATACAAAATGTCTTATACAATAGGTTGCTTTGATTTTTAGTTTTACTATGTTAAAGACCTAACAATATTATAACTTTTTGTCTTACTGATGACTGAGAAAGTTGTATATTTCAAAATCCTGTTGATATTTATGAGACATAAACTAACCTAAACTTAAAATATCTAATTTTACCTGTAATACGACCCACTTTGCCATCCAGCTCCCTGCCAGCATTACCAGCGGCATGTGCTCCCAAACTGTGACCCACAATATGCATAGAAGTCAATGAAGCCCCTGTCGTTTTGTGCAGGAAGTTCATAAATTGACCCACATTTCTACCAACAGATGGCACTGCTACCATGGCTAATACATAACCCGAACTAGATATGATATCCCAGTCGACAACGATCACATTGTATTCGCCTTTAGATAATAAAACTAAAAAAAAATAATCATAATTATGACAATATAATGTACAGTCAAAGACGGAACTCAACTTGTCCTTTCTATTTTTGTAGAATAGTATTTTTTTAGAACTTACATTGTTCAACAACAAGTTACGATTGTAGCAAATATTTGTTGTTGCTAAAAACAATACAATTTTTTATTGGAATCCATGATTCCATTCTGGCTATTAAAACATACGAATATCTAAATCGAGGTATTTTTATATACATTTAAAAACAAGCGAGTGGTTGTACAAACATTATAAATATATTAAAAAAGGTTTTTGTTTTAAGGGAAACATCGGTTACGAAAATGTTAAAGTTAAATAGACCAAGTTCTAACTTAACGTTTACACACCGTATGAACTCACCATTTCTTGTAGAGGTATAAAAATTAGAATTTATGTTATTCATCCAGCCATGTATGAGGACAACGGTTGGATTTTTCGGGTTGAAATTCGACGACTTTATCGAATCATCCTCTTGTGATATTGATTGTGATACGTTTGGATTACTCCTGAATTATGGAGACAATTGTTAATAACTATTAAAGAAGAACAACAGCTTTCTACATTGCGCTTGCCCATTGTAAACCCATTACTTTGACTTATTCTATGTTGATTCTCAGAAAGAACACAATTATGAAATTCTATGGAAGTTGTCGAGATTTTTGTTCAGATTATCTATATATTTGGCAAATCGAAGGTGTATGATGCAATCGCCAAAAATATTTCCAAATCCTTGCTGTTCAGAAGCTTAAAAACATTTTCCAAAGTAACATTGAATAGTTTCAATATATAACGTCTTCAAATTCTACTCCTGTACACGGATCGTCATAACCACTATGATGCAATTTTAATTAATCTAGTTGTGCCACGCTGCTTCAAAACTATCTAATATTTTTAAATTAAAAGCTATTTTCTAAACATGGATTCAATTTATTAACCATACAATACCGGCAAACAATTTTACAAATCTTCGCGAAGTAACGAAAATAACCTCCAAACCTTTTTATTTATACTTAACTAACATGCAAAATTGAACTTAAAATCTATATTGACGAACTTGATTACAGTTTAAATTTATTTGATCATTCAAGCTCGGTTTAAATATAATAATAAAATATAATAATAACCTGGTAAACAGAAGATATCTGTTGGTAATCAAACCAAAACTTCTTGTTAAACTGTTCAACTGGTCCATGTTGGGTTTCTCTTTCAAATCTATAAGAGTTGTTTTATTTCCGCCAATGGGAGCTTCTACGAAGCGTAGATAATTTGAAGTTCCATTGTTAGCTAGCGCAGAAACCGAATAAACTGGGCACAAACAAAAAAATATACGCGCAGTCTTCCACATCTTTTCATATCATGTTATTTCACAAAACAGGGTTTAATATTTATGTTCACAAATAATAATAAATTGAGAATTATTGAGTTTTCATCTCAGGAAACACTTCAATGCAATTAAATTTATCAATTTATCTTGTAATTTATTTTTACTTACGGATCGATATGATTATAAGAGGTCTGGCCAACATTACTAATCGGTCTTGGATATAATACAATTTACATGAGTACCGCAAACAACTGCAGTCGGTATAATAAAAGATCGATATAATGTATCTTCCATATATAACGTCTGGTGAACAATAGTGTTAATAAATATTCTATAGAATTCATTGAAATTGGCAAATGCACGAAGAACTCATATAATACACCAGTGTTTCATTACTAAATTATCATAAATAAGTAAATTTAGATATTTTATCGCCAATAATAATATAGAAAACAATTAGCTACTTGAACGTGTTCAATATATTCAAATAATAAAAATAAACTTAGTTCTACTTTTCGTAAAAATACATTATTTTTTAGCTATTCTCTCAACTAAATTCTCGTAACTAAAGGCTCGTATTTTATTATGTCTTAATAAATAAATTCAAACAAATAATGTAAACTTTAATAACCGCTTTTGTTTGAATTGCAAGTCATTTGTTATCAAACTTATTAATTACAATACCTACTCTGTGTGACTACGTTTATTGCTATGATATATAAGACTATGAAAGGTGATTTAGAATTATATTTAACCATCAGCGCCGCGTGGTTTCACCCGCGTGAAGTTGTAGAACAAACCTAATGTAATTTATAGTCTACTGTTATATATAACAGCCAATAATTGGCTATAGCTCATAACCTGTCCTGATAAGTGAGCTATGTAATTGTGATTTCTTTTTGACCTTATAGTTAATTTATTGAACTCTATTGCACAAAATATTACAAAATGTACAAATGGCGGACTAAATACACGAAACAGTCAACCATTACACTTAACAGAAAAAAAATATAGTGGTGCAGACAATATATATACAAAATATATTAACGTTACATACATATTTGTATAAATTAACGCAATAAAAACATTTGATATTAAAAAATATATATAAAATAACGTACATATATATATAAAAATATATGTATATATTAACAGGGTTATAAAGTATAAAGTTAGAGAAGAAGCATCAGATAATAAATTATGAAGAAACTTTTCAGGATAAATTTGTTTGGGAATTGCTTAATATTCAGCGGAAGCTCATTCGAGAGTCGTATAGTCACTGTAAAAGATTTTGTCAAAAAACTAGAGTGATGAGAAGGAGTTAAGAGCGAAAGAGTATTAGAAAAACGGAGATTAAGTTCGTTGTTATGTCAGTCAGTCAGTCAGTTTCTTCTTTTATATTAATAATATAACTTTGAAAAACCCTTAAAGAATGATTTTCAAAAGAAATATTTTACGTATCCTTGATGATTTTCAATGAAAAACTCTCATACTGAATTTAATTTGAATAACTTTAAGAATATATTTTAAAATTATACCTAACACAAAACCTACTCTATTATATCTATCGCAATATGACGAAAAAAAGAAAAGACATAAAGAAATTCCCTAACAGGTTATCCACTCAGGTCATTTACCTATCCAAAACTTGTTTTTTTTAAACCGGATCAGACTGAGCAATTTTCAGATAAAACATGTATTGATGTTAATAATTACTTACATTTTCAATTCTTGAAATTACAAAAATTAAAAGAATTTTCTCTCAAACCAAGAACACTATAAAGTCATAAATAAATATATATATATGAAAACACATATGTAGTGCGCGCTGTAAAACGATATTTTGGTGCACGCTGGATGGTTCTGGGTAATAATAAAAGGTACAGTGCATACTTGTAACTATCCAAAAACGTCTCGAAATTTCAGTTTCAGCCGTAATTTTTCAGCCACCAAAACCGACACTGAAGCGAACTCCAGTTTAATCACTTAATTTTTTTTAAATAGGTATTATATCTGCGTACAGGGCCAAACAATTGATTTATTGTTAGGCTGTTTTTTATCATTCATTTTCTGTAATATAATACTAACATTTTTGCGTTCTCTACTCATAATGAAACTTTTCATACTCTTACAATCGGCTATCGGAAACATCGAAGAAGATTTTTTTGCATTTACAATAGAGGTTTTATGCATATAAATGCTAAATTATATTTAAATACTTGTCTTCAGGATTCATACTTTTGACCCCTTTATCAATTGCTTGAAACTTATAAAAGATTGTCATACAATTTTTTGTAGATTGTCAGCACGAAAAGAACACTAGAAAAAGTTTGACGTTTGACTACTAGGGTTTCTGTAACACAACGGTAATGTGTTAATATCCAGCTCAATGGGTCAAAAACCGAATGGCTGGGGAGTACTGGTTACGTAGGTATTGAAGCTGGAAATAATAAAAATATTTGCTATTTGTCGAGAAAAACGGATTTTATTTGATGAGCTCTAACTATGACCAAGGTACAACATAGGCAGATCTAGATACATCACCTCTATTGTACCTTGATCAATAATCCAAATTTATTTTGTTTATGTAAAACCTGTAAAAAATGATGATCTATGGTTTTGTGTAATTTATATTATAATCCACATTTGTTTATATAACAGCAAAAATTTGTTTAGTCACAATAGTAATAACCGTTTTTTATCGTTGAATGAAAAAGTGACCAAGGTACAACAGGTTCCCTTATACCATCAAGGCATTGTTAAGTACACCAATTGTTATGTTTGTATAAATTACGAGTAGAATGTATTAGGAAGTATTTTCCTTCATTGTTTTCAAAGCATATGTCGTGCGTGACATTTATTGTTTACTTCAAACACTTCAATCGCCAACCGCGTGAATAGTGTTCATATCTGTTTACTTTGTTACTAAAGTAGATAGTTCTATTGATTTTATAGTTTTCATTTTATCTGACACTTTTGGGACTACTATTACTGTTTCCATGGCAAATTTACGCGAGTGATACCGCAGGTAAGAGCTAATTTTATATAAAGTTGTCATTACCTATAGATACTAATGGTTACGAACAGACCAGACACTATGATTGAAACAGTGTAGCCTCAACAGAAGATCTAGTGTCATTAAATTCTGGATTATGACATGTTTGGAAAATATTACTACTTAATTGGTTTTTTATGTCTCGGTCATCATTACTCACAACTACTGCAAAATAGTATGCCAAAATATCCTAACATTATCTTAAGTTTTAACAATAGATTTTAGAGAAACCCATTGTTTTTGCGTGAGGTCTCTGCAAGCTTTGTGTGAGTTTTATGGTATATATAAATAGGTA
This sequence comes from Heortia vitessoides, assembly GCA_020976665.1. Lineage (NCBI taxonomy): Eukaryota > Metazoa > Arthropoda > Insecta > Lepidoptera > Crambidae > Heortia > Heortia vitessoides. The sequence continues at coordinate 9,279,049 of JACJUM010003129.1, forward strand.
CATATATTTAAGTAATAAGCATGCTAATTTAAACGACCATGAATCCCTAACTTGAAAAGAAAATTATGCTTATCTTAAAGCCTCCCTGTACACTACATTCGCTGTATTTGTAGGTGGCAACGAAGCGTATTGATTCTCAGGAGATTCTACTCGAGAAAGTGCCAAATACAATTGCTCTCGACGAGTTAGTTACTCGATGCGCTGCGTGGCGGCGCTGCCGGCATGTATTTTTATTTTAATTTCATGATATCATTTAAATGGATTGTCCGATTTGAATAATTTAAAAAGTTATAATCAGGTATTCAGACAGTGTTGAATATTAAATTATTTATTTGGATAAAAATTATAAATGGTATAGATAACACAGTCTGATTTTGATCGGCATTTCTATCAATTTGTTAAATGTAAAAAAGTATTTAAAGTACCGTAACTACAATAGGTAGACATTTGATCTCGGGAAGTTTTTTATAGATATTAATATATACTATAATATTGTCAAACAATTTTTGTCCTATCATTAATATTCTTCGCAGCGTATGCGATAAAAAACATTTCATGGCAATTTTTTTACACCTTTGGTTAGTTTTAATAGGAATTTCTAAAATAATCTAGTGCTAAATATAGCCTTTGTTACTTAATGATAATGTAGCTTTCTAAAAAAAAAAAAGAAATATTAAAATCGGTTCAGTACTTTTTAAGTTTATTCGCTACATACTCTTTACAAAATACAAATCTGTGTTCTTTATAATATTAGTGTAGATTATGTAATTCATTAATGAAATCAATGATAATTAAATTTTTTAATGAATTCCAGCTAATTCTTTTTGACGTGACAACGTCTTATAATTTGGTGGAGTCGGCTGCACGCACGAAAAAACATGACTCATGCGGCGTTACCTCGCTCTGAGGCGTTCTGTTTAAGGCTTATACGTTTTCATAAATAAAATTGAAAGGTTCTTTTGAAAAATGCCATTATTCTGTCAGTATTTTCTTATGACGTTGTCACGTTCAATCATCGTCAGTAAACCGACTTTACAGACAATCGATTTTTTTTATGTACAATGGAGTCTAATTACTTTTTTTCTATTCTAGAAAAACTTATTAAGAGATAAACCAGCAGACGTAACGTCCTATGGAATAATACATAAAATGATATACACATTTTTAGAATTGTAGTATTTGCGTTGAAGTATTTTGTAAACATTTTTTTTATAAATGACTTAAGGTAAAATAAAATAGTGAAATTCAAGAACAATAACAATCAATGTTGTGTGTATATAAAAAGAAAATTTAAATATTTGTCGTAATGTTACTAATTACAGCTTCTTATCTACGGTATTTCTTGTTAAGTACAATACAGTATTATGTATGTAATATATTACTTTTTCTCCGGTTCGTTATAATATTTATCTGACGCGTCTGATGGTGAGTTGGTAGTGGTCCTATTTAGTGCGCTGTGTTCAATGTCTGTGTCAAAATTATGTTTTCCAATATTCGCGATTCCTCTGTTGTCTGATGTCCAGGCCACAAGTGCTTTAAGCGGGGATCAATTAATGTTATGTGAATGAAAAAATCTTATACGAACTCTTCATCTATTATTATTATTTATTAGTGTAAATTAATCAAATCGTTAAGTGAAAGCGTAAAAAAAAAATTAAGCTACTCGTACGTCTTATATATTTCAATCTCGAATAAATTAGGTTCGATAATCTGCAGGCTTGTAAACAGTCCTCAAAATCGTAAAGTAAGACCAAGATGTACTGATTATCTGAAACGTAATACATAATAAAAATAAAATAATAGCAATAATAGATAGTTTGGGTCATTACTAAAGATTTTCCTTAGTATACAAAAACCAGGAGCAACAAAGATAGACAAAGCGACAAATCAACTTACAATATGTCAAAATTTTACCGTCAATTGCTTTAGAAATGAATTATTACAAAATGTTGTCACGTTTGTTAAGGTTAATGTATTGCTTTGTTTAACACAAACACCGGAAACAACACAATCATATAAATATTGTGCTGGTGCAGACATAGAAACTGCCACCTTTGCTTTTCAGACGGGGCTTTGAGTAACTGCACTATACAGGTAACCATTAAATTTGTTTTTTATTGAGTCGATACTACTTCAATTGTGCCACTGTAAATAATTATCTAATTTAACACTTGTTTTGCCAAATTTTCTAGACTATAATAACACCAAAAGTCCTTTGTTATATTCATAAAAATCATTTACTATACAATTAATAAAATCAATCTTTATAAATATAAATTTCATCTTCGTCCGGGATGAACAAACAGCAAACAGCAGATTAGCAAACTACTGAGACAATTTCAATAAATGTTTGCTTACTGTGCACACCGTATTTTTTATTTTACACGATATTTTATACATTTTTATAATTAGGGGACAAATGGGCCAAAAAGTGACTTGATGATAAGTAGTCAGCTTCGCTCAGGGAATTGCAATGCAATGCAATCAAAAGAAATCACAGGCGCATTGCAAAAGAGAAAAGATTTTTCTCTTGAAGTATCCTAAGTCTTAACGGTTTCGGAATATCGCCGCAATGGGCGAGGACAGCGGTCCGAGGGATAACATGGCGCTACAATCGCACAAAGGTGTTGGTGTATAGCAAATACATCGAGGTGATGTGGATGGTATCGAATCGAATACAACATTCCCAGTAATATAAGCGGTAAAACACACTGATAAATGCAATATCTCTACGTAATACTAGTAATATTCAAGCCGATTGAATATTTGTTGCCGACAATTTGAACATTAGCAGATGAGCACATTGAATACGGTCAAATTAAACTAGTGGATATTGGAATGCTCCAGCCTAGACGTGGCAGCAATATTCTATATACATGTCCATCTTTCGGAAGCATTTCCTTGCGGATGACCTCTGAATTGAACATCACTCGAAATTTCGGTACTAGGAATTATGATAGTCGGATTGACTGAGTGCTATCCAGGTTAGTTTCAGCAAAGTTGAGTCACGACGAAGGGACACTTTTGGTGGTTAATGTGCAAATCTGAATTTTTAAAGGGTTTTATTGGTATAATGAGCATTCACATAACAATAAAAATCACCTTTGAAAATAAAGTTAAAATGATATGCAGAAGGACCATAGTAGTAGAAAATAAATAACTCTGCGGGATACTAGCGTTCACAAGAATTACGTCGGAGCTTTAATAGTTGACTACGACTTTAAAGCTACGCCTTAAATAAATTTGGCGACATACGTACATTATCGCTGTGGCAGTCCGTAAGAAAATAGTTTTAATAATAATTCCTTATGAAATACCCTTCGCCTATGAAAGACCTTCGCTATGCCCCAGCAAGCCACTAGATTCTCCCCCATACTTTCGATTTCCTCCACCTATCTGTATGTTAGCAAGACAAGGAGATCACTAGCCGACCTGCCATTACGAAAGCCGTATCGGCGGTCACTAAGTAATTAGTAATCTGCCAGGTCTTTCGTGAGTTAGTTGTACGGCTTTTATACACTTTGGAAAACAAGGACCCATAGAGCTATAGACCTATAGTTGGACGGGTCGCAGCAACAATCATTTTATATAATGCACATAGGCAGTCTTCCAAAATCTTGGAACAACGCCAGAGTTAAACAAGTCTAAGAAGGGGTAAAAAAAACCAGTGCCTAGATGTAGCACAATGGCATGTGCTACATCTAGTGCAGATAACTAGGGGATGTTGAGGGAAATTAAGAACTTACGAACTGAGCTTTGTAAGAACAGAATGTTGGCCATAGAGCTCTCGCATACAGGTACTGTGGTTAGAATATTTCCTCTGTTATATAGAGTAGAGTTTGACGCAAAAAGAGAGCATAGAGGGTCGTTTTCACCTCGCCAACTCCACCTTGGATTTTGATTTGAACAACAAAGGAATACAAAATATAACACTGAATAACATATTAAACACCCAGACAATGTATAAACACAAATATTTGTCATGTAAAGTTTGTCCTGGGTGGGATGACCTATGGCGCACAAGATGGGATCACTACTTTCTGCGCCATACAGTCTGATAAAGATTGATCGAACTTGAGATATATCTTATTTTACAGTCGCAATATTTATAAAAATATGTATGTTATATCATAATAAACCTATAAGTGTAGTTGAGACATTACAACGCCCGTTGGGTTAGCAATTTTTAATGAGAAGTCCTTTCCCTTTTTTTACGTTTTGGTTTACATTCAACTCATTTAATGAGAATTCTTCTTAACCATAATATCAGGCTCTCTTATTAACTCTATTTAACACTAAATATCAACATTTGACATATGAAGTTAAATTTTCAATACAATTCAATTGTACAGACCTTAGTAAAGCTTCCATAAGATATCACCGAGAACTTGTTTGCAGTCAATTGTTGCTGTTTGTGTGCTCTAAAATTTAAGAGTAAATAAAATACTAAAGCGTAGTATTACTATAGCAGGGCCAGGATGGGCAGCAGTATGATTATATTGAACATTTGTTTTATTTTATTACAATCGTGATAACAAATTTAATAGAATCTATAATAATTGAAAAAACAAATTCTTTGCTTCTTTAGCAATGGTTTTCTATAAATACGTCATTAAAATATCAAATGAAACATTATTTTGGTACAATAAAAAGTGTATATTATTACGTTAAGTGACGTTATTTTACTAAAACATCGCACATACTTAAAAAAAGTGTAAATGTTAATTAATCTATAAATATTATCAATTAAATTGAATTCAAGACACTCTTTATTTTTTTTAGGTTGCTTATTGGTTTTTATGCAGCTTATTGAATAACTGATCTCTCAAACAGTACAGTTTTCTTTCCATAGTTAGTCCCTGGCGCCGAAAATTGTACTTTACTTTTGGTTTGGAGATTTTGGTAGTTGCCTTTTATAAACCATCCTATATTATTTTTGTTGGATTTGCAACTATTTTTTTTTACTATTATGCATGTGTAAAATTTGTATACTTGAGATGTTATAAAAGGTAACTTAAAAATACTCTTATTGTTTACTATTCTCACAGGAACGGGAACTACGCATGTAAAACCGCAGGGCGTAGTATTATCAATATACCTTATCATTACAATAAGTATGGTTTTTTTCGCCTTCTCTTCCATATCATGCCATCTACATAGAAAAGCCGCCTCCCCAACACGCCTGCTCTAAAACGAACATAATAACACAATTACTTCACGCTCTTCAAATTAATGCTTAATTGCCGCCAATTTATTTTTACCTCTCTAATAATGTTTTCTCCAAAAACACTCATCATTAATATTTGAAGTATTACAGAGAGCAGAAACAAAATGTAACCTACAATATTGGTCCACTTGCCAATCTGAAAATAGAAAAAGGTAGAGTAATTTTAATAAGTAAATATATTATAATTATATGCTATATATAAGAAGAAGCTGACTGATTGACAAATAAATTGGATCGTCTATTAAACAACTGTCTTCGTTTCATTTTCGGTTTGCGTAAATACGATCATATTTCCCATTACCGTTCTCTTCTCGGCTGGCTTCCCATTCGAGAACGTCGCAAAATTCGAGTTCTAACCACACTATTTTCAATACTTTTTGATCCGTACGCACCAATTTACTTAAAGGACATATTCCAATTCCTATCTTCCTCTCACGAACGTAATCTCCGTTCTTCTAATACTCTTTCGCTCTTAACTCCTTCTCATCACTCTAGTTTTTTGACAAACTCTTTTACAGTGACAGCTATACGACTCTGGAACGAGCTTCCGTTGAATATTAAGCAATCCCCAAACAAATTTAACCTGAAACGCTGTCTCCGTACTTTATTTACTGATGCTGCTTCTCTAACTTTATAACCCTATTTCTGATGTACGTTATTTTATGTATATATATATGTATATATTTATATCACATGCATTTATTGCGTTTATTTATACAAATATGTATGCCACGTTTATTTATTTTGTATATATATTGCCTGCACCACTATATATATATATATATATTTTTTTCAGTTTTGTGTAATGGTTGACTGGGAGATAATGCCATCTGGCATTAAGTCCGCCATTTGTACATATTGTAACATTTTGTGCAATAAAGTTAAATAAATAAAAAATAAATAAATCAACAGCGAGCCCAAACTACACAGGTTAAAAACTTGATATTTTTCACAGGTTCCTTTCATATTGTGTAAACTTTTTTATTAGTCAGTTAAAACAATATTAGTTTTACCAGGCATGCAAACATACAGTCCCCGTGATTGTCAGCGTTACAGCAGAGTATAGACGCTTGTAATATCACAATAATATTATAAATGTAGTGCGTTATCATAGTTGTGATATATAAATGTTTATATCACATTACCCAGTAATTTCACTGTCTCTTTCAACCTTCAAACTGGAACATAGCAATGCCAACACTGCTAAATAGCAGTAGTAATTGGCACCTCACCAATGCAGACTTACTAAGTTACTTGATGTGCTTTTATTTCAAAAGTCATTAAATATTATTTTCACAAAATCCCCTACTATATTCAAGAAAAATTTGGAAAAACCGTTTTACTTGGTTATTTAACAGAAGACAGTCCCTAAGCAAATAAAAATCTAGCTCGTGCTCTTTATGGAGGCCTATTTCCAGTAGTGGACGGCAATTTTGCAATTAATTTGATGTTGAGGCATATAAGAACTTTCCCACTGTAAGTTACTTCCATTGCTATATGGCACACATAAGTGTGAATTAAGACACACGAGCTAAGAACCATTTTGCATACTCATTGTGATTTGGTGGATTTTATGGACTGTTAATCAGCTACAGCTCACGACTCATCAACTTCAACGATGCTGTATTACGGGATCTGTTAATGACTGCCCCTTTAGCTTCTCACGTGGATACATATAGCCATGTATTACTAGCAGAGTAGCAAAGTACCTCCTCCTGTACTACGTGTCGTAAGAGGTGACTGAGGTACCGGAACCGACAAATCGCGGTAAATTGGCACTGAGTAGTGTAGCTCAACTGCAATAGGGCAGGGATGGACAGCAGCATTCCCATCACAAAGCTACGCTCTGCGATTGCCAACATGCTTACCCAGCGCAGTTTTTATGGGTAAATATCCCCTAGGGTATAACCCTTTATATAAAGGAAGCCCATGTGCAGCAGTAAATGTTTTACGGTTGCTATGATAATAATGTTGATAATAATGGTAACCTAACTGGTAATACCTATCAAGTGCAATATATCCAGTGTTGCAGTTCAATAATATTCCTGACTTGCCGAGTGGTACCGGCAGATTATAATTCTAACTCTACTTGTACTAAGTGTCGTAAGAGCAGACTAAGGTACTAAAACCGGCAGATGCCGGTATATCCATCCAAATCAAACGCACAGGACGTGGATGGGCAGCAGTATCCCTGTCGTTAAAACTTCGCTTTGCCATTGCCAACACGCTTGCCCGGCAGCATGGCAATTATGGGCAAATTCCCCCTTTCTTAGGGAGGCCCATGTCCAGCAGTGGACTTTTAATGGCTGATATGATAATGATTACAAACGCTAAATTTTTGGTATAGATTTATGGTTGTCTGAACGTATGTTTGATACAACAGATCTTGATTAATAGTCTGAAGTAGCACATAGACCACTTGTTATCCCGAAACATGTTCCCGTAGGACAGATCTGTCGTTTTATTTTTTTTTATGATATCAGCGCGACTTTTGTATAGTTTAGCTATCAGGGAGCGATTTAAACTTCTTCCTAGAACAACAAGAGATACTCAGGAATGAGATACTTACTGAAGACAATATCGCGGGTGGAAAGCCAGTTAATAAAATATGGGACGCTTGGGATAATTTTACAATAATCTGGACACCATTTTACGTGAAAAAGTCGTTTTTGGTACATACATATTCAATACTTACAGTTAAACTGAATCCAAGTACGCAGATCTCAATAGAACCCACTAAATAATTAACCAAGTTTGGCATCGTGAATATATCTTCTAAATCATTTGATAATCTACAAAATGTATAAATGTAAATTAAGCTTGACGGGTACAATGACTCATTTGGTTACGTTATTATGCGCCAATCGTCGCCTCCATCTCCCAGGAGGTACATTATTTTTTTTGTGCTTAGGTGCATATTATGTATATATATATATATATATATATATATATATATACATATACATATATATATGCATATATATGTATATATAAAATATATAATTTATATAAATTACATTTAAAAAATATATAATTTAAATATATATATTTAAATTATATATATTTTGTTCCTCAGTTGTCTGATATCCTTAATATTTATACTACTTATTGTGGAATCGGAATGCGGACAATTTATTTATGCATTTATAAATAAATTGATCCGGGAAAATCCTTTGGAAGCACGATGTAGGAGTTATTAACTAATAGGATAGTTAGTTATTAACTGCAGCCTAATATTACAGAATTACTTTAATCACGTAATGGGAATATTACGTTCAGTAGAATCACAATAATTGTAATATATATATACTTGGAAGATTTCAGCATAGTTAAAACGCATACTAGGATTACATAAAGCTTTAGACTGGCTACAGTGTAATGAAGCCAGCTCCAGAAACCAATCACCAATTAACCAATTCATGAAAAATGGGTATTCTAGGCCAATACTACTGAAAATCATAAATTTAATATTATATTTTACACATGAAATTAATTTTACTCGTCCTCCATCATATGTTTGTAATTGGTATATAAAGAAACTTATATTAAAAAAAATATTGCGTGTTAGTGAATACCGTCTCCCATTAAGGAAACCCTTTGAGAATTTAAATCTTGAAATGCAAAGTTCTGTTCTTGTGCATATTAAAAAACACATATCGAATTATAAGATTACAACCTAAGTTTTACACTATTATTAGTCCTGTAAATGAATATTAAGATGTCTCTTGGTGCTCACCATTATATGCCTATTACAATAGTAATTTGCTATTGATATTCATGCATTTTTAGTGTATAATTAGAATATTCTGATTTATGGATAGATTTTATCTACAATATTAAATCAATTATTTATGAATAAGTTATAAGTACTCACTTTAAAATATATTGGTGTTTTTGTACAATGATACTTAAGACCTTATGGTTACTGTCCTTTAAGTTCAGAATTTCATCGCTGATGATTAAGAAGTTATTACAAATTTGCGATGTAAGCACACAAAACAAACCGTCTGACATTGTGAATAACAAAACACATATGAAACCTGGAAATCGGAGATATTAAAAAAAAAATACTTATAAAATTCGAATAAGTTACAAAATATATTACTTACCACTGGTTACAGAATGGGTATAAACAACAAACCATCCAATGAAAGTTTCTTTAGAGAATGGTACAGAGACAGCGTAAGGCAGAACAAAGGAAACATAACCATGCATTGCATAAGAATAAGCCATGAAAATCAGCACGGAAAAATTATACACCGAAATCAGAACGACGTTTAAAATAATAAAATATTTTATCAGAACATTGACCATCAATACGTCTTTTCGTATAAGTTTGGCCATTCTCTCGTCTTGGGAAATAATTGCGTACAGTTCGCGTATACTCTTAGTTAATTTAACAATTTTATCTTTTTTTACTGCCAAGAAAAACGTTTTTAAAACCGCCAGAGCCCCAATGCACATGCATGGAGCTAAGTCGGTCAACTCCAAAATGTTTTCAGATGATGTTTTAGATATAAAGTAGACTATCTCTTCCACGAGTGTCAAAGTCAATAATAGGTACCCGATATAAAATCTCATGTATATTTTGCTGTCCACCAATGGCATTCCTGAAAGCCAGAAGTTAAATTTTATCACTTTCAATATGTCGTCGAATTTTGGTAGATCCATTTTAACGCAGACTTGTTTGTTCTGTAACACCTTTTGAGAAATATGAAACAATGGTAATAAACAACATTCAATGTTTAACTTACAACTCGTACGTTATTATTTAGGGTTGCCGCAAGTTATTCCACACTAAGGTAAGGTTTCGGTGATGAGTATAATCTTTAGATTGTAACAAGTAAGTTTTGTGGGCTTTTTAGATAAATGCTGGTGCTCGTTTTCCTTAATGTAATATTAAAATATGTTTGTCTGTAAATATCTGATACAATGTAAGGACAAAAAAATATGTTTATTTACGAGATTACTTTAGAAAAGTCTAAATTTATCATTTTAATTTTATTCTACTAAATACGTATAAACCTTTTTAAAAAAGCCGCATAAACATCCGTTGCATAATTTTAAAGATCTAAGCATACTTATTGACAGAGAGACAGCGAAAAGTGATTTGTTTAACACTTTACTAGTGTTGATGCATCATATACATCAAAAATAAAGGTAAGTGGTCTATTCGCTACTAGAGGTCAGTCGCGTATAGACCACTTTGAATAGTTTTTAAAATATAGTGCAGAAATATCACGGACTTATTCATAATTTTAGTTTTATTATTATTATTATTATGATATGTGCACTAAATACAGAGTATCGCCATGTTTTAAGTTAATGATCTATGTTTTGTCTTATCAATCTTTCCACTCCATAACATTTTCTTGCTTTAGCAGGACTTGGAAATTATTATTCTATTCCGCCTGCAGGAAAATTGTGTGTCTACAAAAAATATATTTTTAATTCTGTATTTAAAATTAGTTTCTAGATATATTTATATATAAAAGTTACGTATCACGTTATTTGTCCTTGATGAAATTAAGACAGCATCTGTCTGGTCAGCTAGCTATTTATATAATTAGAAGTTGAAAATCTGGACGAATGCGACCATACAATTAATTAAATGCATTGCCCCTACAAAAAAACTACAATAACCCAAGACTTCAGTTTTATGTAAATCTTTCGAAATTAATCTAAAGTATCATATTAGGGCCCATGAACCCAATAACTATTCGTATGTCTTTTGTCACTTTTTAAAACATGTTTTCTGTTATACATGTTCATATTGCGATGTTTCTGAAATTGTAGGAAATATATATTTTTTAAAGTAATAGAAAAAGTTCAATTATTTTATCAACATATATTGATATTAAAGCTACACATTCTATTCTAAGTTACTCAAATAGTTAATACCTACTTTGAGCAAATAATGAACGTTAAATCGAAATTTTAAAAAGCACTTTTTTCTGAATATCTCATTTTGTACTAATATCAGAAAATAATTCAATTCAAGTGCCATCCCAAAAAATTTGAACGAAAAGTTGAAAACTGAGTACAATGAATGGTGTTATTAGAATTCTATTAGTATTCGATTAAATGTCAGCTATTAGGCAACAATAAAACTGTTAAAGTTTAACAATTATAAAATACTTAAGGTAGTTACGCATATATCCAGTTAGTACCATTTCCTTTGACAAAACAATTTGAGTCTATCTTTTTTTGTTTTTGTTAGCTTAATGGCAAACGATTACTATTGCCTATGATGCCAATATCAGCCGTCGTAAGAACTATCTTAGGGCTCAAACTACATACGAAGCATTCGCGGAAAGCTTTTCTATGAGACTGCACTTTGCGCTATCATTTAGATTTTAGAGGTGTAAGGATGAACTCAACATGCTCAATATTTAAGATGCACATTACTGCCTCAATATTTAAGAGCGCCCTGTATATAAATTACTCACAAAAAGCGCTGCTAGTTGTTAAATATAAGTGAATGATTTTGCCTTTGCGTGAATTTGCCTCACCCAGTTTATGGAAAATATTATCGTGAATGATCTCACCGAGTAAAATTCGGAGAAACACTTTATTGTTGCGTAGTTTTAATATTCAAACATTCATAGTAAATTGACAATATAACTTTAACAATAAGAAAAAATCATTTTTTACGGCTTTAAATACAAGTACTATATTTCAGTTTTACATTTTCTGCCTGATGCATCTATCACATTGCGGCAACCATCGCGTGTCGCCAACAATGTGAACTAAAGACACAATGTCATATTTACAGTTATTTCACTGTCTCTCTCCCCTTCTAACCGGAAACAACATTCATCATATAAAAATCCTGTAACCAATGAGAGCCTGACTACATTACTTAATCGTCATACTCTAAAAAGTTATTTCTTTTTAAAACGTTGGAAAGCACTAAAAAAGGATTTAAAAAATTCATCCCCTAAGAGAGTAAACTGTCCCCTTCGCAAAAGTTTCGTTCTGTGATTGCCAACACGTTTATCCAGCGCGGCAAATCGTCATATCATCATCATCATCACATCAGCTTTAAGACGTCCACTGTTGAACTTTCCATTACAGAACCTTACGATTCCATCGGCCCTTCATCAGGCGGGATCTTTCATGTTTAACGTTGATATTCAATGTGCCTCTTACCATCCTGTGATCGCTACCGGTATTAACCATGTGGATCACGGAGATATCATTAAATACTCGTTTTTTTGTTCCTCAAGATGAAGTTTAACTCATTTGTCATGGAAGCATCGAGATTCATCCAGGTTCACTTCCTGTAAGGTGGCTTCTGGAAAAAGAGTTAATCATAAAGAGTTCATCTTTCTCCAGAAAGTCAGCCAGCCTCCCACCCCTGGGATTCTGTTGCCCGTAACAAAACTGTCCCACTCTGAGCTCATCACCGTCTTTTTTGCCCAGCCTTGCGTTAAAGTCTCCCATAACAATAGTGAAGTTGGTCTTGGGCATATGTATGGCCCGACTTATGTTCTCGTACAATGTCTCCACTTTATCATCTGGAAGTGACGAGGACGGTGTATATACTTGGATGCCCTTCAGCATATATCTTTCGGATATTCTGAGTATTATGTATACTCCTCTACTCAACACACTTTCGATGATAATTTATATGGGCAAATATGTGCTAGATTCTCCATTTCTTAGGGAGGCCTATGTCTAGCAGTGGATTTTCAATGGCTGATACAATGAAGTAGGTAAAACCGGAGGTGCAAAGTTAGTATGAAAAGCTGCTGTTTAGGAAATTATTCAAATCAAATTCTGTATGAAAGTTTACAAGGTTTGTTCTACAACTTAGCACAGGTGAAACCGCGGGGCGCTTTTATTATATATTAATACATGAAGCAAACATTTTGTAGTTCTTTTAAGGAAATTTTGCGGACGGGTAAACGTTGAATGCAACACAATTAAAATTAGTAATTCCATTACCTTCAGTGTTGTTGCAAAAGAAACAAAGCTTAATGAATGATAAAAAAAAATAATGACCTATGGTTCAAGCGGACAACGGGTGACCATTAGAAATAATAATAATGATAATATAATGTAAGTTCTTAGAATCGAAAGCTTTTATTAAAGAACACTAAGAAGCTCATGATATTATTTGAAAATCACACGAGGCTTATACTAAGGTTTCAAGAGTATTCGATTCACGAACTTTTGTTGGAGTAGCATATTAGCTTATTTCACGACCGATGACCGATCTATTACGAAGTTTTTTGCAGAAAAATACATTTATTTTTCGAAGAACTCCCCAATAATATTCGTTGAAATAATGGCCGATTTTAAATGATTTAAATTAAAATTTAGAATAAAAAGATGCTTAACAAAAAATATACTAATTGTAAAAATGTCACATGTAATTACGCAGAATTGTGAATTGAAATTTTTATTAATAGTGTATATATATATATTTTATTTTAACAATAAGTATTTTTATTTTATTCTAAGTACATAACATAAATCAAATAAGTTAAAAATACTTATATTACTATTAACAAGATCTATATAGAACATGCATATAGTAATGACTTTTCTAGAACTAATCAGACCGTGGCTAAAAGTGTTATTTACTATAAATACTGCAACTTTTCACAAATAATATAAAACTGCATTAAACGTACAACATAATGTCATGTGTTTTGGCAGCGACAAAGTTGCTTAGATTCGCTTTTCTCGTCAAAACATAGCCGAGATGCAACTATGTGTGAATCGTACTGGCTCCGTGGGTAAGTTAGACTGCCACAACTTATGTTCCTGCAGAGTTCGTGTCATTTCGAATTGTAACACATTCCCCAATGTTTTGTTTATTTTATCTACTATATAAACTTTGCTATCTAAAAAATTCATCAAGGTATTTGATCGGTTATATGACTATACAAAAGTTATAGATGTCTAAACTAAAAAATTACAAATAATACATTCAAAATACACATATACATTTTCACTAAATATAGCAACGACACTATAATTCGTAACATAGAAAAGACTTAGTGGTGAAAATAATACATTCCGTCTAGTTATTAGAAGTCCGATTGATATTTTATTTCGTAACACATTTTTGAAAATTTTCATAAGAATTCTATTCGTTTTATTTCATGTAAAAATATTCAAATAATTATTTTTTATATCTAGCCTTCACACCATTTCTAGCCTAGATTACACCATTTCTACTTTCTCAAACCATTTCAAATATTTTTTCAATAAGACTGAGGTTGATCCCGTCAAATGTATTAAGTACTATCGAATATCTTAATACACGTCATGAATGTATGTTCTATATATATTCATGACCGTGAGGTACCAGTAACCGTGAGGAACCGGCAAGTACCATCAGATACCTTCCACTGCAACAGGTGCCGTAAGAGGCGACTAAGGTACCAAAACTGACAGATGGCGGTATATCCAACCGAACTGTTTTCAGCTCAAATGTATAGGGTGGGGATGGCCATCCTCTCAGAGTGGCAGTTATGGGCATAAAATCTTCTTTCTTGGAGAGGCCTATTGTCCAGCAGTGGACTTCCAAAAGGCTGTAATTATGAAAAACATGACTTCTAATAATCTATACACTAATTAGGATGATTAATTAGAAGAATCAAAATAGGGAATTACCAATTATGAAACCAATTACTTTATTTTTTTTTATTTGAGTCAGTTAAAATATACAGTGAATTTAAGCTGCACTGTTTCGGATGGATATACCGCCAACTGTCGGTTCTGGTACCTAAGTCGCTTCTGCCGATACCTATTTCGTTACATTGTGTATTGTTATGATTACTCAAATATTTTTTAAATCTTATTCTAGTGGACGGCCGGTAGCGAACATTCGACCATGACTTATTAAGTTTAGTAAAAAATCTTTAAAATGTTCCTGTTTTTCATTAATTTAAATATAAATATTAATTCTAAAATTTTAATTTAACTACTTCTTGTTTATTGGCATTCTTTTTACCTTAAAATTTACGAGACAGGCCTATTTTTAACAATACAAATGTTTGGTACAAAAATAAGTATTATGATGTTGCTTATTCTTCCCCTTCCTGTGTAAATACGAAGTTCAAAAAATATATTACGATTACGGAAATGAAACTTATTAAGGTTTCGGCATTCTACCGCGGAATCAATAGAATACATTTTCTTCTAGATCAAATCTTGAGTGTTCCTCACGATCCTTGAAACTTTTGGTGATTTAAATAAAATATTGGCCGGAGTTCAAGTCGCAAGCCATCCGTCGCTACGAGATTTGATTTTGAAAAGAAATTTGTCTTCTGAAATCCGACATATTGGAGCAAAAGGAATAAAATGATTGAGAACTTTTTTTGGAATATTTTATGAGTTTGAATGTATGAAACTGTATTCTAAATGAAATCATTGCTTTTAAGTATATTGATCCAAATGAAAATAGTCAAAGAATCCAAACAGACATATTCTGAATATATTATATATTCACTTTAGAATTGTATAATTCAAAGTGAATATATTTAGCGTTTTTACCAGGTTTTTTTTTGAAATCGCATGGAAAAAATATAATATCTACATTATTGAAATGCGCTTTATTATTTAAACACTTTAATCATAAGATTTATCTATAGATCTGATACGAAATAAATTGCAAACGAAAACAATGTCAATTATTTGATAAATCTATGATTGGTAACAAAATATAGAGCGTACGATTTAAGCTGGCCATTCTATAGCAACACGACATTTTAATGCCCTTAAAGTTTATAGTACAGATAGGTATGTATACAATGCTAAAATAGCAGTAAAATGACATATCGAATCTTACATACGGTAGCCGCGGAAAAGTTTATTCAAAATGTTAAATAGAGCGCCTTTATAAGCCGCTAGAATTTATTATCTTAAACATTCATCTAACTCCATGCTAAATGTCTACATATAGAATACATAAATATATATTTTTAACACCCAAACACAAAACAGACCTAAATATTGACATCATAAGATAAGGACACTACTGTGACTTCGCTATCGAGCCCGTTTAATGATCTATGTGATAATAATTTCTTATGAAATATATAATTTAGCACATACATTTAAATTGATATATTATTATGGAAATTATATTTAGAGCGGTCAACTAAAATGGTGTCATCTACATAATTTGGCAGCAAGTATAAATAACAACCGCATATCATGTCTCACAAGTCAATCTGCATTGTGCAACATGCGTGTGGCATTCCTCTTATTTGTGGCTTCTACAGGTAAGTAACTAATTCGAATTCAAATACATTTTATTCAATAGATGATTACAAGTAATACAGACGTCACTGATGACCCAAGTAATAATAAATATCAAATCAATACATTATTTAATTAAGCCTATCTTAGACTGCTGGCACCAGACGGCTCTTAAAACTAAATTTACTGCACAGGCGATAAAGGTTCCATTGACATCTAGTGAACCTAAACCACAACCGGCATGTAAAATGTAGTGGTTGGATCGGGAAAACTCAACAAGCTTATTTACTGCTTCGTTAAATTTTGCGTTGTTCCCGGCATACTTTAGGGCGTACCGCACTCTGTTCGCATCAATCGGATTGTTGTTGTTGAGGTGGCCTAACCCAAAACGACGAACTAAAGCTGCTGCCCAAAGATATCCACATATTCACACTCGGGAGCAGTGTTCACCTTTCTACTCTTTTGATAAAAACCTTTATTCCTTGCATCCCTCCCCCTCCCTCCCTCCCAGCAGTTTACCTGGAAGGCGTGAGCTGTGAGGTACCAGCAAAGTAGAATAGTACCTCCCACTGCACCAGGTGTCGTAAAAGGCTACTAAGAGAGAGCAGAGCGGGGATGGGTAGCAGCATCCCTGACGTGAAAGCTGCGCTCTGCGATTGCCAACACGCTTGCCCAGCGCGGCATATATGGACAAAATACCTCCATTCTTGGAAAGGCCTATGTTCAGCAGTGGACTTCAAATGGCAGGCAAGGTGGGTATGGTGAATAAGAAAAATTGTAAGTAAAGGAAAAAGGTTATTACAAATTCATTAGAAATCACACTAAGTCTCCAATTTCATTTCAGTATACATCGCTTCGGCAGTGCCTGTGGAGAATGTTGGGCAAAAGTCGTACCCTCGCTTCATTAAATTCCCTGACGGTGAAGGCAACATGCATACTGTAGATTTGGAAGCTGAGCCCGATATGGAGCTACTTGCCGAACTTGAGAGAAATCCGGACAATAACCGTTATTTCCTGTTCACAAGGTAAGTTTTTCATGCCGTTATATAATAGTCGTAATATGTCTGTTCAGAACTTTTATTAAGATCCACTTGTTAATTACTTCAAATATTTGTTGTATTTTCAAGAATTCTCTGTTACATTATAAAAAGGGTTCCTACATTAGCTCCAAATAATATCTGTTCTAGTTTATAATTGATAAATCAAATAGACGTTGGTATAACTATAGAAGTTTTGTTTTGGATATACAAAATCTAAAGTATTTATAAGTCTATGGAAGTATTTATAAGATTCAATTCATTGCAAAAAACACAAATTACATATATTATTATTTTAAATGAATCTGCTAATTGATAATAGCTTTAATAAAACTATTTTTTAAAAGTTCAATCATAACTTACCTGATTTCTTCAAAATTTGGACATATGGAAACAAATAGAAAAAAGTTTTAATTTACCTATATTTATCAAATTGTAGGAGGAACCCAAGCTCGGCACAACAATTAATTATGAACGACGCTAGTTCCATCGACAACTCCAACTACAACCCTAGCGTGCCCACCGTTGTAATTGCTCATGGCTGGTTCAGCAACCAAAATAGTGACCTTAATCCAGTCATCAGAGCGGGTAAGTTGCATTATTAATATGTTTCCTAAATCAGGGTATAGAAGAATTCTAAATTTTGCTAAATATTCAAGTATTACATATATATAAACAATTTTCAATTTATATTTACAAATGTAAGAAATACATTTGGTGGGCAATTGGATAATCAAAAAAATACGTCATCTATCAGTTATATATCAATGGTGTACGTTTTATTTTTTTCTGTTTTAATTTCTTAGCTTAGTTAATTATTGTAATAATTTTCGGAATTTCAAATAGTTATATTTTGAAATATGATTTTTTTATTTTCCTAATTATTTGCTATGGCAAGAAATTATATTGCATATTTATAGCTCTTATAAATTAAGATATACAACCCATAATAATTAGAATTAAAACCGAAATAACAAACTCTTTCAGCTTACCTCAGCAAGAGTGATGTAAACGTTATAGTCCTTGATTGGAGACGTCTCGCCTTAACTGATTACGTAACTGCTGTAAGGGGCGTACCAGCCGTTGGCCGCGGATTAGGACAGTTCATCAATTTCCTGAGCACAACCACTGGAGCTAACCTGAACACATTTCACATCATCGGTTTCAGTCTTGGAGCTCATCTGGTCGGTAATGCCGGAAGAGAGCTGCAAGGAAGAGTTGCTCGCGTTACTGGTATATAAATAAATGAATCACTGCATACTACAGGCACAAAATGTCAATAATTTTGAAAAATTTTATCGGGCATTAAGAAACTTATGAATATATATATACTTTTAAATATCGGATTTTTATGTTATACTTCAATCGCTAGATTTTGTGTGAATTTTGAAAAATTTTATTGTGCATTATAAATCTTATACTAAAATCTTTACTTAATATCAAATTTTCTTTACTCAAATCAGTACTCAATCTATATTTTTATAACTTTTGAAAAACTAAATATGTTTTTTATACTTTAATCGCTAAGATTTGTGTATATAATTAATTTCATATTATTATACTTTTTTAAAGGCTTAGACCCAGCTGGTCCCTTATGGAACATAAACTCTAACCGCCTCAATGAGGACGATGGTGTCTACGTTGAAGCTATCCACACCGATGGAGGTATTGATGGTCTAGGCATCGGATTTTCAATCGCCAAAGTTGATTTCTTCCCCAACGGTGGTAACTCTCAACCCGGCTGCCTCACCAGTATCTGTAATCACAACAGGGCTTGGGAATTCTTCGCTGCCACTGTCACCTACAACCACTTGATCGGCAACCTTTGCACTAATAACATGCAAGTTCTTGCTAATACTTGTAGAGGCAACCAATTGCCAATGGGAAATGATGACTTAAGGAAATCTGGGTAAGAATCTCGAATTATCTTTAAGTTTTATGGATTTTAGGTGACATTTCTATGTATGTGTTTTTGTCAGCCATAACAAATGGTTGATCCTGCAAAAACTTAAGTAAAAATATAAGTTAGAATTTCAGACAGTATAGAGTTATCTTCAGATATAGGTTCTACTTATATTGCAAAACGATACTTCTCATATTTAAAAAAATCTGCTTTCAAGGCCACTATACTTTTTGAACATGGATTTTTCGAACAGTCGAGAGGTACCGGCAGAGTAGAATAGTACATCCCTCTATATCAGGTGTCGTAAGTGACGATAACGATACGGGATATTCAATCAAAACAGTGTAGCTCAAATTCAGGAGTGGGGATGGCCAGCAGCATCCCCGTTGCAATAGCTGTGCTGTGCTCTGCAATTGCCACCACGCTTACCCAGCGCGGCAATTATGGGCAAAATTCCCCCTTTCCTGGGGAGGCCTATGTTTAGCTGTGGTCTTCCAATGGCTGTAATGATGATGAGGATAATGATGGCCAATTGATCTTTTAGTTTATATTAGCCAAAGGTAACAACAGGTTAGAATAGAACTTCTCCCTGTGAGGGGCTGTTTTGATGATGAGGCGGTATGAGCATATAACAGATCATGCTATGGCTTGTTTTTGAGTAGCTGAAATGTAAATTGTCACAAAATTTTCTTTTTATTCCCAGGTCTGGCATGTATCGTGTCAATACTCAAAGAAGATACCCTTTCTGATACACTCCTGGAAACTGGATAACTTAATATTTGAATAAAAGACTGTCTGCTTTAACTTTCTTTTTTTTATTATTACGTCTTTGTACTAGAACTAGGTAGTACTTGTAGTACGTATTAGCAGCTTGCCTGACCACACCTGACCAGCACGGCAATAAGGAATAAAATTACCCCTTTGTTGGAAATTCGTATATCTTGCTTTGGAGGTTCTACGCCGACCATAATGACAATGATGATGTAACTACCGTATGCAAAAATATTGAAATTGCCGCCGGCATATTTGATCAAAAACATAACTTTTTATCATTACAGTTAGCAATCCGGATGAAAGGTTTAATTACACATCATAATTTTAAAACAGTATAACAGTACCTGGTCTATCTCACCGTAATTTGAACCGACCGAAACATTGCAATGGCACTAGGTTGCAAGTAGTATCGTTGTAAAGAAATGTTATAGAAGGTCGTATAATATCGATTGAAATTCCCAATCAATGTCAGTGTTGCTAGAATAGATTTAAATAAGGGTTGTTTTACCCATAAGCAAACTATTCATGTTTCAGAATTGTCAGTAGTGTGTTTTAGATCAAGAAAAGCTTACACCAAATATTGTATATAAAGAAATTTTTCAATAAAGGTAAACTGACAATTTATTTAAAAAAAAAGGAATAAATAAAGAATGTGCTTTACTACAATAAAGTATCAATTCACAAAATAAAAGATTTTCATTAAAATTAGCATAGGTTTATACTTGAAATACAAAATATTAATTAGTGATCATAAATCATAAACTCTGTGAACTAAACAAAAACTTTTTTGTTAAATTCCAAACATACCAATTTTATGAAATTTATACTAAATGGAGAGAGGAGGAGGAGAGTGTTGCTGCCCAGCGGGCACAGCTAGTTTATATACTATAATTGATATATTGTTAGTCATAGACATAATCGAAATTCTGTGGAATGCATAAATTATTAAACCACGTCATCATCAGCCATAAGACGTCCACTGCTGGACATAGGCCTCCCCAAGAGATATCCAATAGGACCGGTCGTATGCGGCCTGTGTCCAGCGCGATCCTAGGGTTTTAGTCAGATCGGCTGTCCATTTTGCGGGTGGACGCCCGACGCTGTTTGCCAGTACATGGCCCAGAACCTAACGACTCCATCGGCCATCTACTAATCTGCCGAGCAATATCGGTAACTTTTGTTCTGTCACAAATCTCCTCATTCCTGATCCGCAAATAAACTCCGAGCATTGCCCTCTTCTCGTCCGACATACCTCAGTGCCTCAAGTCGAAAGTTTTTGACCAATATGTCTTACCAGCGATGACCTATGGCAGCGAAACGTGGTCTCTTACTATTGGCCTTATTGGCCAACTAAAAGTAGCTCAACAAGCTATGGTAAATCTATTTGAAATAAATACTAGATAAACAAAACTTGTTAAAAATCAGCATAAAATTTATTTTAATTGGTGAGACCACACACTTGTTCACAGAAAAGTTATTGCTGACTTGTGACATAAAGACGAAGGCGTATGTAGTCTGAATAGCGATAGCTAACCATACAAATTCAAAACGTATTACTCGTTAGGAAATCTTCTTTTCATGTAATATTAGTTACATCGCTTTATGTGCGGTCTATATGTAAATTGTAAAGAAAAGTTTTGTTACCAATTGTATTGCCATCTTCGAAAACCTAACTTTCCACATATATTCTAGGTAAGATTAATTTGTAGGTAGGTCATATATATTGGCGTTTGTTTCGTATTATACCCAATTTAAACAAACTTATCAGTTTGTAACAACCTCTGATTGATTTATTACCGTCTAATAATTTTCAAGGGTATGAACCTCTGATATTAATCATGACTTAGTATTGTTCAATTTGCCTTCTTGCCCTATTATTAAGTTCTTCACCTTAAAGACTATTATCAAACTTCACCTTTTTTTGTATAACAATATTTAGTAGTACGTATATAAAGATCAATACTTAATCTTATATACATCAGAATTCAATAACATCTTGATTAAAATGAAGAAGACTTCTTCATAAACCTTTGTATGATTTGAAGATATTCATTCTCAGAAATAGATTCATGATCAGTTTTCAATGACTTTTGATAGTTACAATACGTCTACAGAATCAACTTATGAGATCAAACAATATTGGCATGAGTTCAGCTAATATAGTTGATGATAAGTTAAATTTGAAATATTGTAGACTTAATAGACTGCAAAACAAAGTTTTTGTGATTCAAACAAGTATTGCACTCGTATCCCGTGTTATTTAGTACTCTTGTAAGTGACCTGCTAGTCTAACTCTTCAATGCTCTATAACTAACTAACTCTATAACTAACACATATTAGTGACCTTAAATATCTGGAGAAGAATTTATACCATCTGCACACACTTTACAGGTATCGTCATATGCAATAGAGTTTTTGAAGACATATTTTAGTTCTATCTCTAAAGTAAATTATCCTTTTACCAAAAACTATTTAGGAGGCACAATTTACAGAAAATAACGACAACATATTTCGTAGGCTGTATTTATAACACCACGACCGACCAATAGGAATAGAGCATTTAAATATAGTATTTTTGCGTCCTATGGCTGCCATGCATTTTTCTGCTATAACTCTATCATGCTAGCAGCACCGTTGCACTTTTATAAAATGTATAAATATTAGTTCTCCTTTTTTGCCAAGTTCTTCCTTTTTAACAGTGCCCAAACATGATATGTGTTTGGGCGCTGTTAAAAAGGTGTTGTTTGTTGATTTTTAATGCTCAAATATGTTATTTGTTAATTTTTAGTGAATGAAAGTACCTATTTCCGATATTTAGAAAAAAGAAAAGATCTTTCGCATTTTCAGATTGTCGAACTCCAAAAGTATCTACTCAGATAGGTTTTCTCTAATACAAATCTAATAGGTATACCTAATCGAATACCGGGGTTAATGGTATATAGAAAACAATAAGTTATAAATGTTGACAGTGTTTTTTTTTAACTCTGAAATATAACATTATCAGAAATCGGTCCTGATTTATTTAGACCTTTTTTATAGTTTGTCTAACGTTAATTGACTATATGTTATATGTTAGGTTGATCTTGTATCCAGTTCATTATCTGATAATGCACAATTAATACTTTAATTGCCTTAGGTACTGGCAAATATGAATGATATAATTCAAAAAAACAAAGAT
This sequence comes from Heortia vitessoides, assembly GCA_020976665.1. Lineage (NCBI taxonomy): Eukaryota > Metazoa > Arthropoda > Insecta > Lepidoptera > Crambidae > Heortia > Heortia vitessoides. The sequence goes on from JACJUM010003129.1 coordinate 9,302,388, forward strand.
TTGTTTTTTTAAAGATATTATAATATTATTAAAATCTGATAATAATAATTATCAAGTCATTTCAATAACAGTAATTACTAGATAAGATCGATGTCTTTATGTAGATTGTATGATTTAAGTTGGCTGCTCTAAATTTGTCACTTTAATGAAGGTATCATCTTAGATTTAAAAAGGAAACAGCATTTCATAAAAAAATTAATTGTCTTTGTTAACTGCTGGTAAACAATGCGTGTTTACCAAATATTTAAATACCTTAGAAATAATACATTTTTATTCTAAACTAGCTGATTTAAAAGCGGCCAACTTCAATAGTGTAAACTGTATTTTTAGGTATTCATATAAATAAAGACAGCTTACGTTGTTCCGAATGACTGTGTTAATTGTGAAAAATGCACGCGGCATTCCTTTTATTTTTTCTTTCTATAGTTAAGTACTTACATAATTTAAATATTCAGTATTGGCGATTTTCATATAACTCAAAGCCACTGGTAATACTGAAGCTTATCATCTTGCTTGCATTTTGCAGTGAAATCACAGGGTAATGCACCAGGGTAGTCTGTACCAGTTACTTTAGCATTACACTATCTAGTACACTACTTACAATCATGCAGATCTAAACTACTTGCTTCTAATCTTAGGTAATTTAGGCTCCAAGACATGGATGTACACAACTAATGAATTTAATGCTTTGTAGCTATGTGTCCACGCTAAGAATTGGTGCATACTTAAAGGTTTTATAGTGATTCGTGGATGATGTACTCGCGGCAATGACTATATCATCCGTGGTTCACGAAACGAAGAGTGCTACAATCTTACCCTAAGGTGAACGGTTCAGCTTTAGTGGGTCCTTTCCTGTTTTTTACTAATATCAAACAACACCAACGAAAAAAAGCACGCACTGTCTTATGGCACAGAGTGACATCAAAACCACCAGAGTTTTAGGGTGCTGTTTTCTTTTTATCCGTTCTCATGTTAGATTATACTGAAATCACTTTGTGTCATCGATCTCCAGCCCTACGAGATTAAGATACGGGGTAGTGTGCACGCCATATTTAAAAAAAGAACTGGCGACGCTGCAGCCTTGTGTGTTTTATACACAAGACGTTTGGAGCCACTTTTTGCCCGTTAATAACTCAAAATCTATTTTAGATAAACACATGAAAATTGGCATAGTTATTAAACTCTTAGTTTAACAAGTATCCCAAATTTCATAAATACATCTCATACGGTTATTTAGATATTAAAGTCCAAAAACAGTCACATCTATCACTGACTGGCTGGCTGACTAGAACTGACTAGGAAGACCTAGAAAGTTGAAATTTGGCATTTTAATTGGTAGTTGTGTGTATAGAAAGGAGAAAAACATTGAATTTGTTGAATATTTACATTTTGCTGCCTTCCATACTAACATGGTATAGTCTATGTCTTTACTATAGTGTCTGTGCACATACACCTCTTTTTGTCTATGAATTAATTCCCACTATACCGTTTGGCTGCATAAGTGTCAAAATTTAAAATTATCTACTTAATTATAATTAGATTACCATCTTATAATTAAAACAACAGAATTTTTACAATATACTTCTTTTTCAAACCTAGCGCCTTTGAAATTATAATAGCAACAAAAACTTTTTTCTCAATTGTGTCATCACTTTGTTTATCGGATTATAATCACATACGGCGCTTTATAAATAGTTATTCAGCTTAGTAGGTACAACGCTTGCCTCCCATTTCCGATATGTAAGTAAGCGTAATAAACGCAGGAGGAAAGATTAATTCAATTTACAGATCACTTTTTTATTATAATATTTATAAAAATTTATAAAAAAAAAACTATACTGTATGGGCAATTCACTCAAACATTTCAAAAGTACAAGAAAATAACACGGGTAAAATAATGCAGCAATGGACGTTCTACGGCTGTAAGGATCCGATATGACCAATGAGAAAGTTTTAATATCCTTTCTAAAACTTTACTGTAAAATATCGCATATATAATGTTCATATTATAATAGTTAATAATGCCACGTTATACAGTCAACTTCCCAGTGAACAACAAGTGACAAATAACAAGAGTGTCCGAGATTATCCGCTACAATCCGAGCCGTAATCTCGACTCGGCACGTCCATTACAACGCGACCACTTGGCGACACAACAAATGAAAAAAGTTCAGCTTTAATCAACGGCTTTGTGGCTAGCGCTGGCAAGTTTTGACTGCCAACTTAAAAACGCCAACATCTGCCGTTATTATTTAGTGAATCCCGCTGGAAACACAAAAGAGTTTTTACAATAGTTTTATTTTATTACTGCCTTTTACTTTAATGGGCAGCATATTAAAAATAATTGGATTTATATTTTGCTTTTGCTGTTTTACGAAATTATTTGGTGGAAAAAATATATTTTGCAATACCAGAATAAAAATTTCGAAGTCGGACATTAACTTTCCTCGGAAATTTGAAAATTAATTATTTATAGATGTTGATGGACTCTTTCCAAATGCACCTCAGGATGCCTTATTAGGTAAATTGCGCCCAGCAATATGTTTTTTACTTTATCTGACTGATTTAGATGATAATTTAATTCAAATTATTTTTTATACTTCACTAAACAAAATTAATATGTTAGATGTATGTATTTCAACAAAAATGAGTGTTTTTCAAGCAAACGTAGGATGTCTAATAAAATCTAAAATGAAAAAGGATAGCGATAAATCTACAAAGTTATAGAGATAGTCAATGGCCCTCTCCATTATTTTAACATACTCTCACATTTAGAAAAAAAATGTAATTGAAAGAATTATAACTTCTGTAATATTTACTAAGCATATTCACTAGTATTTACTAAGTCAGTAGATCAAAGTATGTTTCTTAACGTGCGCTTACTCAATAGTAAAACTTCATTGGAAATAATGTATTAACAAAAGTATTAAGCACGATTTTTGCTATCAAATTTTTATACCTATGTTATGAGAGTGTCAAACAATGCGAAACGAGAGCAGGTCTCCGGTTAAGCACAGATTTTCGTAATAAAGTGCCACTAGAAATATTAAAAGAGAACATATCTCGTGCGATATTGAAAAAGAATCAATAACGGTTAGGAAGTTCGTAAACAGGGTCTAGCAGAACGTGTTTGAAATGGTGCCACTCTCGAACCTATTGGGGACTGGTGGCATCTTCCCGTCGAGAATACGAATCGCCACATAATGAGAGCGTGAAAAACACTCGCCTCTCGCAACTCCTCGACTATGATACCCTTTATGTAAAGGCCTTTTAGAATACACGGTATTTTCTCGGAGATTATTTGCGTTACCAAAGATAATACTGCTAGATAGCTGAAACTGAATTGGATTGCACGCAGATTTATTTTTCTAAAACCACAGCTCTAACATCATAATCGTAATGCATTTTATTGTTTACTATTATAAATCTGCTCGAAGTATTTGCAGTGACGGATCTTATAAATGAGTCTGAAGGAAATGAGCAAGAGGAATATCATTATGCAAAATCAAGCTTTAAATCTATGTAATAAGATCGATTATTGCTTGATGAAAATTGACGCTAAATTGATACTATGCCGAATCACTGTTTTATACTCCGATAACATTTTGTAAAATAAAACGATATGTTCACGGGCCGAGATACCCATTTACCGTTTCTGAGAGTTTGTCGAAAATACTTACTATGTGTCTATTGCACGTGTCGTAAGTGATATTCATATCACCAATATATCTGCAGCTAAAGACTATCACATTTTTTATATAGATTACTAGCTGTGCCCGCGACTTCGTTCGCGTGGTTGTCGGAAACTCTATCGAGATTATTTTTTGATTGCTCACGATGGTTTATGTTATTGTATAATCGTAAATAAGATTTTTTTAAATAATATGTAAAAAATAATGTTTTTAAAATAATGGGTCAAAGTACTTCAGCATAAATTATATTTTTACTTTTGTTTAAAATAAAGCACGTTGTATTCAACCGTTCTGTAGGGAGCCAACCACGTGTCTGAGCCGCGCGGCATGGTACCTCGCAAAGATACACTCGCGAGTGGTAATGGCAAGCACGGCGATGGGGCTCTTACTTAACTTTATTGTGCCACCAATGACTTACATTATCAATTTCTCCCTACAACATGGCTTTTTTCGCAGTATATGGCGCAAAGCCTATGTTATCCCGGTTCCTAAAACACCTAACCTTACTTCTTCCCATCAATTTCGTCCTATCTCTATTTTGCCATATCTCTCTTAAATTATCGAGGCAGCTGTACACAAACAGCTCTCTAGCCATGTCTTACAAAACGCCCTTTTAAGTCGCTTTCAATCCGGTTTTCGTACAGGACATAGCACTACAACAGCTCTACTAAATATCCTGGATGATGTAAGAGTTGGAATGGAATACTCCCGCCTAACGGTCTTAATTATGATTGATTGCTCCAACGCCTTCAACTCTATCAATCACGAAGTTCTCCTCTCTATTCTCTCTTACGTCGGGGTCTCTGATTCGGTTCGGGAATGGTTCGCATCCTACCTTCGAGAACGCCAGCAAGCGGTCCGTCTGGGTGATGATTTGTCCCAGTGGGTGACAATTGATGCTGGTGTGCCGCAAGGTGGCATTTTCTCTCCGTTATTGTTTTCCCTTTTCATAAACCTTGTCACCAAGTCTATAGACTGCTCTTACCATCTATACGCTCATGACCTGCAACTATACACCCAGGCAGAGTACAATGACAGCATTAATCCGAGCACTGGCATTATCTGCCATTGCTCGGATTAATGCTGATTTGACCAATATTACGGTCACAAAAGTTTGGTATCTCTGTGAACCCGTCCAAGACTCAAGTCATTATCTTGGGAAGCAAACGGCAATTATCGAGTTTAGAAAAAGTACCTGTAATTATTTTTAATAACGTGGTAGTGCCCTACAGCACATGCGTCAGTCTCAAGAATCCTGGCCTATTTATCGACTCTTCCTTAACCTGGGATACACATGTTAATGAAATCAGCAGTAAGGTTACTGGAACGCTTCGTGCTCATTTTCTTCCTACTAAAACCAAAACCCTTCTTATTCAATCCTTGGTTTTACCCATAATTGACTATGGTGACGTGTGCTGCACTAATATCTCTCAAGCACTCCTTAATCAATTGGATCGTCTATTAAACATCTGTCTTCGTTTCATTTTCGGTTAGCGTAAATACGATCATATTTCCCATTACCGTTCTCTTCTGGGCTGGCTTCCTATTCGTGAACGTCGCAAAATTCGAATTCTAACCATATTATTTTCAATACTTTTTGAACCGTACGCACCAATTTACTTAAAGGACAGATTCAAATTCCTATCTTCCTCTCACGAATGTAATCTCCGTTCTTTAAATACTCTCTCGCTCTTAACTCCTTCTCATCACTCTAGTTTTTTGACAAACTCTTTTACAGTGACAGCTATACGACTCTGGAACAAGCTTCCGTTGAATATTAAGCAATACCAAACAAATTTATCCTGAAACGCTGTCTCCGTACTTTATTTACTGATGCTGCTTCTCTAACTTTATAACCCTATTTCTGATGTACGTTATTTTATATATATTTTTTTTATATCATATGCATTTATTGCGTTTATTTATACAAATATGTATGCCACGTTTATCTATTTTGTACATATATTGTCTGCATCACTATATATATATATATATTTCTGTTTTGTATCATGGTTGAGTGGGAAATAATGCCATCTGGCATTAAGTCCGCCATTTGTACTTTTTGTAACATTTTGTGCAATAAAGTTAAATAAATATTTAAAAAAAAAACAATAACTCGCTATTTTCCCGCGCTGTGCCTCGAAGGAATCTTTTGTACTACCTATAATTTATAAGTTTTGAACTTACGCTTATTCTTAGACAAATTCTTAGCTAAGAGACGAAAACGTTACAACCACTTTTGCATTTATAATATTAATATGGATTAATATGCATTTGGTGAATCCTCTGGTGATTCCTTAATTGTAAAGTCTTAATTTATTCATTTACTTTGATTGAACCACGAACAAGCGTATACTTTGAATCACAACTGAAGGTATTCATTAATTTACGTCATTAAAACAGACATTGTAATTTAAGTTATTGAAATAATACAAAAAATAGAGAAGTTAAAATTAGATTTAATCGAATAAATTACAATCTCAAGATAATAGGATTGTCAATACATGTAGAAACATACAAATTTGATTGTTTAAAAACTGAATTACAATGCAACATGCAAGCATTTCAAGTATATTTTTTAATTTACATTCGAAAACCATTGGTTCAAAAGATGGAATCTCTTACTGATAGCACAATTAAATGCAACAACAATAATCTGTTGCAATGTACTACGCAATTTCTTCCCTGAACACATTTTTGCCGCAACTAATGCGGTTTTGCTCTGAAAATTTAATAAGTTATCCTTTACAAGCCAGTGGGATTTTCCCCTCGGATTTGAACTGAAACAGGATTATATCAGCTAACCTTGTAAAATAAATATTTTCGATCCAATATAGTTTCATATGTAGGAGGAACAAATCATATTATCAAGTACATACAATTTCATTAAGAATAGTTTACTGATTCAGAGAAATGTATGGTACATTGATATGGTGTACATTTGTACGCAAACAAATTTTTACTTCTTAATTAATCTTATTATTGGGTATCTTTAGCATGAGATCTATCTATTGCTCGTGATTATAGTTTACCAGAAACGCAAACAATAGCAGATTGCAAATCTTATCATAATTTATAAAACAGCTATTTGTATTAAATATGAAAACGACTGTCCTCCACAACTACTATCAGGTGCAAATTTACAGACAATCATAGCTGCTGCTGCCACATAAAACTATTTTAAGTCTTCTAAAATGTTAATGAGAACTAGCTAAAAAATTAAAAATTATCTATGTGAAATTTGTGTGAACAATTTCGGAACCCATTAACATATAATGGGTTACGGTAGTATGTGAATGTATGCGTGAAATATTTACAGATATTTTTGGAATACAAAATTCCGTAGGTACATATTTAGTATAACAAGGTAGTGCGAGCATATCCGCTTGTACTAACATCAAGTAAATATGTAAGGACTCCACTGGGCGGCTCTAGCACCGCCCAGACTTTGTTTTGGAAAAGTATCTTTACATTCCCCGTATTTTTTTACAATGGATCTATTTGTTTTTTCTTAAGAACCATAGTTTATGATGAAAATCCATAAGCCAGCCTTATTATACCAGAAAACAGTATCTTTATCGTCAGTTTGCTTTATGCGATAGCATAACACTTTCAATCTATTATTCCGCAATATCTTCGAGATAACTTTACTTAATATATAACTTAACATAACTTTTTTTGTTATTTACTATATTTTCAATAATTAAAAAATAATACACTTATAACCTCGATCCTTTAATCGTTTTGTTCTTCACGTATAAAAGTCATAGTTGCCCTGCGAAATAAACTACTTACATATATTGTTGTTGACAAGTCTTCAAAATCTTTATATGTTGGTTAACAAATATCCACAAGGAACAGCTGTTTGTTGACTTCTGCATTATTCATTTAAATACTCTGAATACTGTTGAGAATCTATGTCAAAAGTTTTGCGAAGTAGAGTCACCGTATTTTGCAGCGCTCAGCAGCACTGCATAGCCGGATTATGATTTTTCTTTGAAAACCATATTCTATCGAAGTGGTGCGGTAAATATTCATGAATAGCGTAGCGAATGGTTTTGGTATTGAGTGGCTATCCTGAAAACAATCGATAGTATGTCGAATAGGGGAAAATTAAATAGTTAATTTACTTTACTTTAAAGTAGTATCGTTCGTCTATTACTTTTTTTACAGCAAAATCTGTAAATGGTTTTAATTAAATTTGGCATTTAGACCCTAAGGGAAGACACTGGGGAAACATAACTATTGACCATTTTGACTTCCATACAAACGTAGTCACAAATGGAAAGCTACTTGTTTCTTAGTTATTTATTTTATCCTTGAAAAGTTATACTTCACCTTGTCAGTATTAGAAAGACACATTTATCTGTAATAGAGACATCGTCGTGTTTTTTAATTATTAATTTAAATTCTTAGTTATAACAATAACATCAGTAACATCATTTTTAATAAATCAATGCTATTTTGCAAAAAAAAAAACATCTCTAAGAAGCAAGCCAATGGCACAGCATTTATTTTTACATCATGTAAATTCATCATAAGTTTATAGTTTCAGAATATTTTTCTAAGCCTTTTACTTTTTGCTTGGAAACTTGACTATCGGATAATATATTAAAAAAAACGGATCAATAACTTCTGACATCAATTCATAAATTCTTTTGTAATGACCACTTGGTCCATGCATATGCTTTAACTCGAAGGCTGAATTCGGTATAGTTTAAATACTATCAATTGGAAGGTCACCTGGATATTTTGAATCATATCAATAAAATATAATACTATAGTGGAATTCTTTTAATAAAGTAATCCAATTTTCAACTAAAGCAGACCTCTTATAGTCATTGGACATTCTCAAACCTAATAAAGTAACCGCAAACTTATAGATTTAGTGCGTTACTTGGCACATAAATTAGACCTCCAATAGTCGTCAATGCAAGTCATTCTCACATATTTAACTGCACAAAATAATACGAAAGCAATGACATGTGTGAAATGCATTGTGCGATCTAGTTCCAAGGGTATATAAGTAAGTAGTATCACCCTTGGCTTCCCCGACGCAAAAACAGCGCTCTTCGATTGCCAACACGCTTGCCCAACGCGGCAATTATGGGCAACATACCTTTCAATTTGAGGCCTGTGTCCAACAGTGGACTTTTAATGGCTAGTATGACTAAATAATATAAAATAAAACCCGACTTCAAAATGAGAATTACGTGACGCCTATGAAAACTGTCAAACATTTTAGGCCGTGACATTTGAAATGTACTCTCACTAAATCATGTATCGAAATATCATCGAATAATTATCGAATTTAAACTTTAATGTACTTAAATTTTAATAGAAAACGCATTTTTGATTTAACGCAATATTGCCAGGATCGGATCCTTTTGTCATAGCGGATGAATAAGACGACGAGAGAAGGCAGAGTGCACTTCTGCGGCCGCATCGATTGAGCACATTACAGATGCATCGCCTTAGCGCCCGCTCCGGATATCGGATAATGGATTTTGTAATCTGTATATAAAAAAGCTAAACCGACTGGTTGGTTTAAGCATCGTAGCTCAAACTGTGAAGACTTGGGAAATTGGAAAAAAAATATTGGTTGATTGCATAAACCTAAGATGGGGCACAACATATCATTAATATCAGAGGATATTCATGTTATGTATGTTATAATGTCATTATTTTAACTAAAGTAGTAGATACAAAAGACAACTATGGCTGCAACTATTAGTTTTTATTGCATATGTCACGGTAAATATGTGAATATTTTTAGATTATAATCCTGTTCGTGAGATTCTACAACTTAGAATTGTAATACATGCATACAACTGATATTATTTTTCAGTAGATTATAATCTAATCTATCAAAATAAAAATTTTAAATCACAATCCAACAATTTTAAATCAAAAATGGTTGTCCTGATTGGTCAGTCTTGCAGTAGGTTGTACCGTGTACAAATAGTAAGCCATTAGTAACATAGGTGTCGTTCGAAAAAAATTGCACAGCCATTTAAGGGGTCTAGTAAATCTATGAGCAAAACTAGGCCAGACCTCTTCTGTTTTCTAAATTAATTTTATTCTTAGCTATCACAACATTTACAAAGATATTACAAACATTGTCTAGTGAGATTTGGTCAAGGGTTTTAAAAGTTTAATAACGCGTTTCTAGGAATTGTAGAATAACATCAATTAAATGGGGAAAGGTGTGATTTAAAACTAACTCATGAACGCTTCATATGAAGTATTGGGCACCCTTTGACGAAATATTGCGGCATCTGAGACGCATTAGTACGCATGTTTGGCCTAACATATGTAACTATTGGCAGATTAAGACTTCAGAAGGAAATTAATTTGGGGTACAGTAAGTCAGACAACAGCTTCGGAAGTTTTAATTTGAAATCCCTTTACCCTTAACAGTGGGTCACGTCCTTATCGGGAGCAGTTGTTGTTTGGGGATCACGTCGGGGCCTATCGATGTTGGGCCGATAACAATTCACTTTTTAACATTCCCCATCTGTTGCTTAACTTTCATTTTCTTTATTTATTCGAACTATATAACTATAACTTGGCATAGCATTATAGCATAGGTGTAAATTAGACGATGTCATTGTTTGCGTGTATACTGCCACTGTCTGACTGGAATACAAAAAAAGGTTGATTTTTTCAATGATTTTTTTTTAAATATTTTTTTGATCTTTAAAATAACTAAATTAAATCAAAATACGCTACTAATAACCCGGTTTCAAAGGAAATAAACGTTAATTATGATAAATTAGTAAAATAAGGCACTATCACATAAATCCATTTTTTAACAAAAATAACAAATATAAAAATAAACATAGTGAATATCATCGTAAAAACGAATTACTGATCACTTGCATGCCGGCTGGATACCTCACTAATACATATTTCTACCGCCAAATACCAGTGTTCGCATTGCTGTGTGCCGGTTCGATGGGTGAGAGAGGCATTGATATTGCTGGGTAAATGTGACATTATATCTTCAGTTTACAGGGTTGGCGACACGTTAGTGATATCCTTGAGATTAGAGAAAGAGTACCAATGCAGACGACCTTTGTAAAAGGGCTACCTGTGTACATAATATAAGTCACAATATACTTAATTTCTATGTTAGTAACTACAAAATTATCCGTGAGGTACTGGCTGAGTAGAATAGTACCTCCCTCTGTACCAGGTGTCGTAAAAGGTGACTAAGGTACCAGAACAGATTGTGGTATATCCATCCGACACGGTCTGGCTCAAATGCATAGTCCCCCGTTAGAGAAAAATGCTGATGCGAGCCCTGCCTGAAGTTTGTGACAATATTTATAATACTTTTTCTAGCAAATATTCTTTAAAAATATATTCATGAATTATTATTATCATAGCAGCCTTGGAATGTCCACTGTTGGACATAGGCATCTCTTACCTTGCCTACCCCGCAAGGCAAATTTATTTTATTCTAGCTACATAACACTTTCGTTTTTATTTCACCACAGGTACATATAATAAAATTTTAAGCATTGTGCTATAGTGTAAATATTTTTGCTATTGCCACATGTTTTAATGCATTTTCATAACAATGTGGTTTAACTCTGACTTGATTTCCTGATTTATGTTTTCATACGTTGATTAAGCCCAGCCATTTGATAATTTTACACCAAATAATTAAAACGGGAAGTTTTGTAAAACCAATTCTCCTGGAACGTAGCAAGGAAAGTCTGTAATCCCCAAGAGTATTTCATCAAGGTTGAATGTTTGAATTAAGGTTGGATTTAAAGTAGCACACTATTTTTATTGAATTAATAATTATTTGTTATATTCAAGTTTAAATGTAGTCTATGATTTTTAGAATAATGGAATCGTTGTTTTTTATTCTACATATTTATTAGTTTAACATATTAAAGGACTTTTAAGCCTAAACTCCTTTTTTCTGTTAACCAAGAGAACTGGTAATCTCTGAAAAATAATCATTGAAGGATTCTCACTCTAGCGCCACTGCATCCGCTATTTGTAATAGAAAGAGGTTAACATCAGAAGCTATATATTGTCTCTTTGCGTTCCGCGTAATGGTAAGCAACATTATTAGCTGTAGATACTTCTGTTAGAAACTTAACCTATTAACCACTTCGTAATTTCTCCCTACAAACCGGAACACAACGATGCGAGCAGTGGTGTTCGAAGGTAAAAATAGGTCTACACAACTCTTGACCTTCTCTGCTTCTAGTGACTACTGTCACGGACATAAAAGCCTATAAAAGCTAAAATACCTATCTACTTAAAATCTCAACATAATTGAGACCGATTGAATTGTTGCAAAAACTGTAATAGTCTCAAACTTCGGGGTCACTAGCAACCCCAAAAGGGTATTTCCAAGTTTTTGTCGGATTTCACCCGGACAGAATTCCGGAAATCTGTTGTATTAGTAAAGCAATTTGTCCGAGCTCGCAAGCGAACTTTTCTAATCTAAACTGTTCGTTGGTTCAATCTTGGACCAACTCGCTCTACTTGCGGGCGCCCAGTGTGGAACGGGTGATCTTTGTGTCATGTACCACGATATTAAAACTACAACTGCCAATTTTTAAGTGACTCTATGGCCATCTAATGTATGAACAGAAGGTTCAGTTATATGTAAGTTACCTAAAGTATGAAGGTAGATGCCGACTAAATGGCGTATCTGTTACTCGCATTCACAGATTAATACGATAACATTTGAAGACATATTCTTAATTGCATTGTATTTGTATGCATATTTTTGTTAAGTGTAACTAATTTAAATAATGTCTATTATAGATATTATTAATAAACATAATTCCCAAAAATGTTTGACTTAGGAATTAGCTATCCTGTCGCATCTTTACTTATTGTTAGTTACATATTATCTAATTTACGATATATTTGCATTAACTTTTAAATCATTATTAAAACAATCTCAATGTAAGTAAGTGAAAGCAATTAATTGTCTTTTGCATTTTAACAAGTTAAAAAGACATTATCAAGTTTCTTTTAAAGCTATAAATAATTATTTTTGTTTGTGTGTACTAATAAAATGAGCGACGTGTTCTTTTTTAAAATAAACCTGAAAGTCAATTTTAAGTACATAATGATTATGAGCTGTACCTTTATCTTAAAATTGAAAGAAAGTCTCTCGTTTAATGCGAATGTATATGAAATTCAAATTCTTTCTTCTCTTTATATATATGCAATTAATAAAGGCACTCTTAAATCGTCAAAAACTATTTTGTTTACTCGATTTAAAGATGTATCATCATTTAATCGGGTAAAAAAAATAAATAAACGTTTGAAAATTCTCGGCATTTGCTAGTTTTGATTGATAACTGCATGTACCACACCACATACAGATAGAGTTCTTAAGTTGACGACTGTATAACAATCTCATTATTAGACAGTCGTCAACTTAAGAACCCTAAGTATATGTTATCATCATACCATCATCATCATTAACATCATACCAGACATGGAAAGTCCACTGCTGAATATAGGCTACCCCAAGATAGGAAGATATCTGCTCATAATTGCTGCAATGGACAGGTGTGGTGGCAATCGCAGAATGCAACTTCGTGATGAGGATGCGCTATGTTGGTCGGATATACAGCAATCTATAGTTTTCGGTCCCTTAAACTCCTCTTATGACACTTGATAAAGAGGGAGATACTATTCTACTCTGCCGGTACCCCACGGCTATCACGTCTGTCAGTAGCACATTCTGTTGCAAATTGCAAGAATGTTAAATAAATAATAATAAATGGACACGTCTCATAATATGTTACGAATCAGAGATAAGTAGTGTTACGGATATCAGACAATAGAGGGATAAAAAATATTGTTCTTAAATACCTAAATATGTTTAACAACTAAACATAGAACAAACACGATAGAATTCACTACCTATAGCATACCTATTAATACTAACGAATGCGCTATAGGACCCTTTTGTACTGAATGCTAATAGCATTATTTAATGTTAAATATATTATATTATGTAAATTGTGAGTTTAATAGCTTCAGTATATTTGACCATCAACTAAATTAATCACGCATACTGCTAATAAACGCTGAATATGTTTTCAAAACAATCAGGTGTTAATGTGTTACAAACTTTTCTCCCTTTTCTTATAAATGAAATAATCGACTTATTTGGAACTTCTGGTGACTTCTCTTATAATATACAGCTTTTATATGTGCTGTTCCAGCAAACCCTGTTTTGCTAATTAGATTATGTAAATGTACTATGAAAAAATAAGGGTTGTATGTATTTCCAATGCCACATTATCAAATATAAAAATATTTTTTCGTTTAATAAATAAAAAATAAATGTTGGAGTTAGATAACCCTTATCACTTAGGGGTATGAAAAATAGACAGTAGCCGATTCTCAGACGTACAAAATATGGATACAAAATTTACTAAGAATCGGTCAAGCCTTTTCGGAGGAGTATGGTAACGAACACTGTGACACGAGTTTTATATATTGGATTTATTATTACCGATATATAAACTCGAAAAGGTTTGTCAAAAAACTTATTTAATCCTGTAATGGACAGGAATGTTAGACACATCAAACTTTTGATCCATATGCACATACGTAACATTAGGAAACGTCTAGGTATTCCACAAAATAGTTACTTTTATTTCTACAACATGTGAGTAGCAAGAATTTCACGCAAGCTTTGCTAAAGAAAAATGCAAGAACTATATATGGGCGCCTTGCATTTCCAACAGCCGACATTTTACGTCATCCCTCGGGACCATGTCCTTTGTACGGCTTACAACTGCTCATTCTTTCTTAAGGTTTTAGGATATTAAAGATTTATGGAGACAAGTGTCAGCGGTGACTCCGGAGTAGTGAAATTATATTTGGTAAATAAAAAATGTATCATAATAATTGAAAGATCTAGATGTAATATAATTTAGATACTTGTATGCATAGTACTTTAGATCAAATACAAATTGTCCATTTTATTTAGTTTACCAAAGTTTAAAGATGTTATGTGGCTCAAAAACTCTTCTAACCATCTCATAAGATTACTATATGTGCAAAATAAAATATTATAGTTCGAATCGGATATTTTAAATTCGTATCAATATGAAATTGTATTTAAAAAAAAACATTGATTTCTGAGCCCGATGGCGCATATGGTAGTTATATTATCTTGTGCGCCAATGATTGTGGGTTAGATTCCTAACTAGAGTAAATATTTATATGATAATACTTGTATTTGTTCTGTGTCTGGGTGTAAAAAATATGTATTTAATATGACGCCAGGCAACAGAGAAATTACAAATATACTACTATTTGTAATTTCTCTATTGCCTGGCGTCCGTAACACAATGACTTTAGCCACTTACCACAGAGTCAGGTCAATGTACAAGATGTTGTGGGAATTTATTATTAATTATTATTATTGATTAATCATAATTAAAGCTTAAAAAACATTTTAAATAAAAACCATAAAACAATGAAATGTCGCACTGCCCCAGTTCAACGCGCGGACCGAGCAAGTTGGGATGGTTTCGCCAGTGTGCGACAGGCAGGAGCGCACATGCATACAACATTTCTTACACAGCCTGAAAACCCGAGGTCTTTTGTGTTGGAAATCCAGCGCTCTTACTTTACCTTTTTCCCACAGGTTTCTATGGGTACGGCTGTAAATATCGCACGGGAGGAGACACAATCGCCGACTACAAATTAGCGAGTTACCGCTAAGGGAAAGAGTTGTTTCCCGTTGCCTTTTGGACAGTCGAAACTTTTGGCGCGGCCTAATTACTTCATTTCCGAACGCCTTTCCCAGTTCGGATTTAAACCTACTAATGTAGTTCCTGTTTCTATTTAGCGAATGGAAGAAGCTTAATTAAGTAGCAACAACAAAGTCAAAGTGGTGGTCTCAAATTACTTGGTTTAGTGTTTATTGGTCATATAGCCGTATATGCCGTGAGATACCGGCAGAGTAGAATAGTACCTCCCACTGCACCAGGTGTCGTGAGAGGCGACTAAGGTACCAGAACCGATAAATGGTGGTATACCCATCCGGAACAGTGCAGCTCAAATGCACAGGGTGGGGATGGACAACAGCATCCCCATCGCGTGCGCTCTGCGATTGCCAACACGCTTGCCCAGCGCGGCAATTATTGGAAGAAGAACCTCTTTGCTTGGAGTGGCCTATGTCCATCAGTGGACTTTCAATGGTTGGTATGATGATGTCGTATACTCTAATTAATTGGTTTAAAGATTAATCATATAGAATTATATTCTGTTTGAATGGCCTTTACTACGACCAACTTAACTCTTAATTGGATTATAGATAAACAAGAAACATTGCATTCATCTTAATTTGTTCCACGTCTACATCTAATCTAGTGAATAACTCAATCGTCTCAAAAATAAATAGCGCCAGACAAGCACGTCATTATCTTGAAGAGTTCTCAGACTTATAAAAGCGCAAATACCAAATAAAAACAAAAGAGAATATCACCATTACTCTTGCGAGTCTGTAACGATTCTGCACAAATAAGCACGTTCAGCGTAATGTGACTGTAAGGCTGCAAGACAAATAGTTCCACAAACACCTCAACAAATTACATTTACATCGTCAGCCCTAAGAAAAGCAATAAAAGTTGGCGGGATTGTCTTTGTCACAGATGCTGCAATAGTTATGATGTACGAGGAGTCTTGTTTGTTATTATGTAACAGCCCTTTATGTTTCGGCCAACCTTCCCTACACGCCGCTAAATGGCCTATTAATTATACGAGGAGGCGGGGGCGGGTGTCATAATAGCTAGGATGTGTTCACATTGCATGTTATTCGTTCTGGGTATTATGATTTAGTTAATTGAATAATTCAAAAAAAATTAGAGTGCTAGCGCTGTTACGATGGTTTTATTTAAAAAGAAACGGCCCACTTCTGCTTTGTCCCTATACACGGAATAATTTTATACCATTGATTGTTGTTATTGTGGGAATATTTCTTTCCCGTTCTAAGTTTTCTAAACAAATGGTACATACAAACTTGTAGAATAAGACGAACTTGGTCCTGACAATTACAGATATTACTAAGAAATAATTATCCAATTCGGTGCAGTCGTCCTAGAGTTACGCGCGTCCATATATTCGACAAATCATTTTTATTTACATCGACATATTGACAGACAATTAGATGAAACCAAAACCGGGTTTTAAAACAGTAAAGGCACTTACAATTTAAACAAAAATAGTAGTGTCAGTTTTAGCTATAAAAACGATATCGATTCCCTCTGTTGAGCAAAATACGCCTGTAGACTAGATTCTCATTTAGATCACAAGTTGCTCAGTGAAGTTTCGAAGTAAATTTTCTTTTTATTTGGAAACCTAGCGTGTCTACGTGACTTACTGCAACTCTGATAACCACGTTTTTCAAATATGTTACTCTATATAAGTATCTAGCGAATGCTCACCACTTCTTCTAAAAGTATCTCTCTTCCACTGATCATACCTTTATAATAATAATAATAATGATAATACTCTTTTTACTTTTTTTATTTTATTTATTATATTTTTGTTCATAACTTGATTTTTTTTATTTCGTTATATCCTTACTCTTTTCAAATAAAATTAGCCTTAGTTTACTGCTTATAAAATTAATCAACTGTCCGTGTAAATTTCACTCTTATTGGTCCAGACAAGGATTAACCACAACAAACGTATATTAAGTATATTAAGTGTACCCATATAAAATAAATGTATTTTTTTTATATGGGTACACTTAATATACTTTCATATGTATTTAATAAGCAACTGTTACTGTGACATCATAAAGAGACGCTTTTGTTTTAAGATTTTACAAATGATTATGACCCAGAAGCGCATTTTATTTTTGTAATTTTTTTATTTAAATTATTATTTCTTTTTAACTCCATATAAATAAATACCCTTAAGTAACTATTACGATTCAAATAAGTTCTGTGCCTATATTTACCCATTTATTTTAGTTTTAGTCCATTGATATTGATGGATTATATCGGGTTTCGCATGGGATATTGTGATATATAATTTATGCTTGCAAAAAGGGCAAGACTGGCTCTATGAACACACAAAGGAGGAGGACAGCGGAAAGCGACTTTGTTTTATTTATGTAGTGATATGGTGTGTCGATCTAGTAGGATAGCAAAAATACTGGTAAGTATGCCCTTTTTTTTGACAAATAACATAAACAAATTCAATACTTTTAAAATACTAACTATCAATAGATCTAACGAAAATGATTGTATGTGTATGTACATCATGTATTGAAAAGAAACAAAAAACCAAATAATTGATACAGATTATTTTGATCTCCGCTTCACCGTGTAAACAGATGCCTCGAAAACGCGCCGCAGGTGTCGCCAGCCCCCATGCGAGTCGGTGCTGCTAATTATCTCTTGTTTATGCAAACAAATTGTTGTTCCCCGCAAGTTTCGTCATGTGCTGGGCCGTTAACGTCACGTCGAAGGGTCGCCTCATGGATCTTTGACTACCGTTTTATGGAGCTACACTGGCTGAATATTTGATGATGGGTATGAGGTTTGTGCACTAGAATTTTAAAAGGCAGATGCTATCAATTATTTATTTACTTAATAATGGAGGAATTCATTATTAAGTAAATTCTTCCTGTTCACACGGAATCCTTTATTAAACTATTTCTATTAGTTTAAATTTATATTAATTTTAATAATTTTGGACATGGAGGTACTATTTTTTATTTGTTTATTGAACTTTTTTGCAAAAAATATTACAAATGTAAAAACAGCGGGCTTAATGCCACTTGGCATCATCTCCCAGTACACGAAAGAGAAAAAATATGTATAGTGGTGCAGACAATATATATACAAAATATATAATTTATTATTCCATTTCTTTGATATGCAATATATCTTATTAAACTCGTCTTCAATTGTTTCCACTTTATACGATGTTTAGTTGTTATTAATATAAGCTAAGTTATCGAAGTAACGAAGCGTGATCCAGCGCAGTCGTTAAAGACACGTTAATCCTTCTCCCGAAAAGCCTTCGGATAAATAAAGCTCCTAAGCACTACATGACTGGGGAAAGTCAGAACTCGTTAGCAGCTCTTTATAAGGTAGGGTTGCCTCTAACACATATCAAAGGGGTATTTTTGAATAATTAAAGGAGCATTGTGCAATACACTTTATGACTGAAAATGACATTCATGAATCAAAAATTCTGAGATCAATTTAGCCCTTGGTATTGTGTAGGCAAAAATATAGTATTCTACTATTCCTGGAATAGCTTATAAAGTTTTAAATTTCTTTGATACCTCAACTTATATGAAGTTTTCAAAAAAGCACATCATCTGGTTTTAATATATTTCTTTGTTTAAATAATACATAAATTTCCCATATCATACCTAACTCCGTGGTAAGTCACTTAAAGCACATGTGTTACGGACGTCAGACAACAGATATATAACAAATATACTACTTAAATACATATATGTAACACCCAGGCACAGATCAAACACAAATATCATCATATAAATATTTGCTCTGGGTGGGAATCGAACTCACGACCTTTGTCACACTAGATAGGATCACTAGCATCTGCGCTATTGGGCCCGTCAAAAAGGATTCTCAAATAATATACGTAAAAAGCATGCATTCGATTGCTTTTATTGAAACTTATTATACTATATATAAACTTTTTACGACCAAAAATTGTTTAGTCAGGTTTCATTTGTTTATATTGAATATTTTTCCTAAGAATATAGTTCTAAGAACGATATCAGGTTATAATATAAATGATTTCGGCTAATTGTTTTAATTAAACACTGTAAAAGCATATAGGCATTAAAATTTTGATAATAAGACTGGATCTACATGTGAAAGAAGACAAAATGAAATCCATATTCTACTTTACTTTGACAGTATAATATGTAGTTTTTTCTATTCATAAGTTTTGACGGTAACAGTCATAAATAATCGTAATAATAACTGTATAATAATGTTATAATAAAACTCTAAATTGTATTACAAATTTCCCGACCGACAAATTAACTAATAACGTGAAACATGAATGACAATGGTTTGGTGCTAAACCAACACTGGTTAGAAATACATTAAAACCAGGTATTGCAAAACAACTGCAAAAATAGATAAACTGGTGGCCAAGCAATCACTTATTTATTCAAAAGGCTATATAATAACACTATAATATTACACACAGACGAATTAGACGCGCCCATATTGCATATTTTTTCAGAACGCCATATTTCTTCTTGATGATGCTAAAATAATTTAATAGTTTAATTTAACGTTCTACCAAAGGATATGATACGATACGCATTAAGGATTTTATTTATTTATAATTTCATAACTCGCCCAATACTGTTTTTTATATGGGACTAACCTAATGCTGGCTGACTCTGACGTCAGTTCCAGCGTCATCCCCCCCGTGACGCTAGAACTGACCTAGAAGAGGCCCTATTCTTTTGGTAAATTGATATAAGTTTAAATGGCAACCCTGCATTAGTCAAAAGTTGGTCTAAGAACAGAATGTGGGGTCCGGAGCGCTGATAACAGCAAAGTTCGCACGTGATCTTTTGTGGCGATTTCCTCGTTTAGAAATGTTTTATCGGCTCATTCATTTACTTCTTTTAGGTTGATTTAGGTTTTTAATGGTACAATCTTATTTGCGGACATTCCCCGGTAAAGTATGGGAGATAGCACTGCAAACTTTTATAGAAGAATTAAATGTGACTTAAAAAAAAGTTAAAATATAATATATTTTATCTTCTTTCATATTCTTTTAATATATTATATGTAATGGTTTATTGTTATGTTGTCTATATCGCTTGGGAACTGGTAGGTAAATGGAAAAGTACTTGAGCTGCCGTTATAAAAGGTTACAGGTGCAAATACAATACGACATAATTTTTTCCGGATTATACTATATTATATGATTATGAACCAGCTATTGGGCAACAAAGATTCTTAAATGCATCTATGAAATAAATTGCTAAAGTGTGAGTTGTGTTTGGAATTGTATTTATTTGTATCTCTATTAGATCTCTAAAGGTAAATTGAAAAGAAATATTTTTATTTACGTTCAAAACATAGGTATCTAACGAAAAAAAAAACAAGATGGCCCCAATTTGTCACGAAGCTACCAATGTTGAACTTTTCTAGGTGAAAGAAAATATCTAGTTCCCGAAAAGAAAAACACAATCACGACAAAGTGTAACAATATCCTCTACGGTATAAGGGTAAACGTACCAAATGCTATTATATTTCGATGAACGTCTGGCATTTCGTTGTGAGATATTATAGTCCCCCATGACAGATTGCGAGCCTATTGTTGTTTTTGGGATCTTATTGTGCAGACACCGTATGAAAGAAACTTAAATGTTTTGCTCTCCCAACTTCGGATATCTACACAGATTAGATACGAATAACATTATTTTAAACAAAAACATTTTGTCACAATTTTTATTTATTTTTATTATTAGACAACATCGTCAAACAAGCATACAGTCCGCGTGATAATAAGCGCCTACTGACGCCTATAGACGCTCGTTATACCTACCTTTCCTTACCTAGTAATTTCAGTGCCTCTCTCTCTCTTCGAAACGGAATACTGCTATTTGGCGGTAGTAATAGGTGACAAGGAAGTTAACCTTTGTATAAGGCATACATATAAGTCATTCTAAAACAAAATGTATGTTTTTTAAGTAAATCAAGAAACTACCTGTGTGATCCAAATACCGTCTTTCTACATGTGCGTGTCGTAAATTATGATATTTCGTGGTAGACATTTTAGTGTTGCCATAAAAATGTATTACCAAATTTTGACATATTGACAGCACTTGCCATTGCCATCCGCGTTATGTTAAGTCACTTTATGTTAATATTAATGGGATTTAGTGTTCAGTTGTTTTGTTTCGTCGAATAAAATACTGAGTTAGCTGAAATTACATTTACTAAGTCAGGAATTTAATCCTAATACTTCTAATTAGACTCTGATGATTGTCACAGTTAATATATAATTTTGTAGAGTTAAACTAAATTATGTTAAAAAAAGACTAGCAGAAAGAAAAATGCCAAAATTTTATTAAAATAATGAAAAACGCAACAAATTACCGGTCATAGGAATTACATAGTCTCGAGAATTTTTCCGTTTTCACAAAAATACGGGTATGCAATATATTTTATGTTACATGTTAATGTAGCTTACCCAAAAAATATTAGTACAGGTAAATACGAAACTAATTATTTATAATTTAAAACCACTTTAATTGATATAATGTTTTACGGTACATCAAAGTTTAATTATTTTCTTAATATTATTTATGTAAATTAAAGTAGCTCAGTATTTATTAGTGGACTAAACAAGGCATATACTATAGAGAGGGAGAGCAGAATAGAACCAGAACAAACTAATGGCGGTATTTTCGAAACGGTGTAGCTCAAATGCGAAGGTTGGAGATGGGCAGCAGCATCCTTGTCGCTAAAGCTGCGCTCTGCGATTGCCAACACGCTTACCCAGCGCGGAAATTAAGGGCAAAATTCCCCCTTTCTTGGGAAGGCCTATGATCAGCAGTAGACTTCCAATGGCTGATATGATGATAATGATGATGATATACTATAGCGGTCTTTTTTGTGAGTAATGTGAGCAATCGAATAAAGAACACTACTATATCGACAATAGCTTTAGCGTAGCGCGGGCAGAATAAAGAATTTTTTGGCCTAATGAATTACATCATTCATATTACTATTAGGGATACTTATGTTACTCAATACAGATATCTATATAATGATGAAATATAGAAAAACGAATTAAGAATTACGCAATTCCTCTTTTTAATACTATAAGTTTTTAGTACTATACTATAAATAAGTAATTTTTTTCTAGTAGATGTTATCCCTTATTGTAAAATTTCGTAAAATATGTCCAAATCAAAATGGTAGTTACTTATTGCTACCATATTTTAAGATGAATAATATATGCATCATTATAAATTCAATTGCATGGCGTGTACTTTCCACTTTTCAGTAAATCGTAATTAGTGAAATACTTAAACACAAAAGAGAGACTTCAACCAAAACCCACTGTTCGTAAACGGAAAAATAAACATATTACAAGCTTATTTGTATTCAAAACCGGTTTATGCGAAATAAAAATGTAATATTATGAGAATGCATGCACATTGTTATCCAGCGACATGACATCTAATCTGAGAGATGCGAGCTTGTTACCGCGCCCTCTGAGGGATGGCTCGCGTGACTGCGTGTGTGACAACCGCCGTGAAATTCTCACTGCAATCTTGATTAGCCTAGTATATAGCTATATATCACAACTATATATGTATAGATAGTTGAATTCATTAATAGACACATTTACATGTATTCTGATATTTGTTAGTGTTCAAAATTTTGTAAATAGTTGGTTGCTAGCTCTAGGACTCTTAAGCTGATGTAATTTAATATATATAGATTCATCAGATGCAAGAACAAAAGAAATGTAAATGATTTTAGTATCTATATTTCATTTCCCCATTTTTTTATACTTGTAAATTATCCAAACTTTTTGATCCAAAGAAATTTGCCGTGAGGTACCGGCAGAGTAGAATAGTACCTCCCACTGCACCAGGTGTCGTAAGAGGCGACTAGGGTACCAGAACCGAGAGATGGTGGTATATCCATCCGAAACAGTTCAGCTCAAATGCACAGTGCGGGGATGGGTAGCAGAATCCCCGTTGCGAAAGCTGCCGTTGCCAACACGCTTGCCCTTTGCTTGGCAATTATGGGTAAAAAACTTCCTTTCTTGTAGAGGCCTATGTCCAGCAGCGGAATTTCAAGGGCTGGTATGATGATGATTATCTAAATGAATAGTCATTTTATAAGAAATAAAATGGGATACCGGGGCTTTATTTTCATTGATTATAGCTATAATACTTGTAAAACATTTATGTATTTAAAAAAATCTCTTTGGGTTCATAGATTGGTATCATTAGAGGTTAATCAAACACTTTTTAGAAACGGCATATTGGAATCATGAATCTATTTTTTTTAAATATTAAACTTAAAATATTAATATTTATTTAAAATTGTGTACCTGTAAAACATGTTAGATTTAAAAGCCAAAAATGACTTTTAGTTTATTGAAATAAGGAATTCTGACATGAGCTGTGTTAGCAATGCCTTTGGAAATATTACAGGCTAGTTTGAAAATAGGAACATTTCTCGCAAAGATAAATTTAAATCCATGCAGAAGGACGCAAGACTAAAACTAGCTCATGTGGTAGACCGTCGTCTTACAAACGTCTGCGTTGGTATCTCACTCTCATCTATTTCTACCGCCAAATAGCGGTGTTCCGATTTGAAAGATGAGAGAGGCAGTGAAATTACTGGGTAAGTGTGTCATAGCTAGTGAAATGTTGGTGATGATCCTAGCGTCGATAAGCTGCCTTCATGTTTACTATCAAGCGGACATTATTCTTGTTTGTTGACTTCATAATATAAAAAAAAATTATGAAATAATATAAAACGGTTATAATATAAAATTTCTATTACCAATAAATTTTAGATAGACACATTTTTGCATTTGTAATTTTAGAATGGATATTAAACTTTTCCGAACATTTACTTTTTTTTTCTAAATAACCTAATTCTCTAACCTGCTCGGTTAATATTTCGATATTTTGAACCCTTCTATTTAAAACATATATTATGCGCCTGTAAAGGTCTAACCGCTCCACAAAATAAACGGAACATTGAGCATCGTCAGAATAGCCCTCTATAGTAATTACCTTGATGGTATTTACGCCATTTTGGCAATAACATCAAACGGTTAGATTTAGCTGCACTTCAATTAATGATATGAGAGACACAATGTCACAGTTCATTGTTTTTGGAATATCAACTATATAGAATAAAAATTGTCTGTGTGAACACTGTATTTTATAACAACTATTAATTAATTCACACAATATCTCATACCTGGACCTGGTTTCGCCAAGAGTAGCATAAAGCACACTTATCTGTGCCACAGATAAGAAAGATATTACAAATGTTATATTTATATATATGTTTTAAACCTAGTCACAGAATAGACATAAATATTTATTATATAAATTTTTGTCTCGGGTAGAGATTAAACCCACTATCCTTGGGGCCTAACATAAAGAAACTACCGAATGCGCCATCAAGCCAACAAAACATTTTATATTTTCTATCTAATCATTCTAAAATACAAGTTAAAATATAACTCTGTCCAACTGTATGTTTTTTTTTATTAATATCAGATCGTTGCATGTTTTATAAATTTCAGTCAATGTAACTAGTTTTAAAGTGGATTAATAAATATCTTCTATAGACAGCATAAAGGTTTCTGGAACGTAGGAATTGTCCGCTTCACGTTTTCTAGAACTCGACAATTGAGTAGTTGGAGTTTTGTTGGTACTTTTGTCCGTGTTTTCTTTCTGTTCTTTCTTCATCTTCTTGTTAGCCTTTCTTTTGGCGGCCGTTATCAAAGCTTCACCTTCGACCGACTCGCACGAATGTGATTTTTTGACACTATAAATTTGACAAGTAGTCGTTGGCTGTTGCACTTCACCTACTGTAAGATCAGCAACTATTGTGGTTTCCTTCACTTTCAACGCGTAAATTTGTCCATTAACACCATTGTATTTTGTTACAGTTAACGTTTTGCCTTTATTCTTCTTATTTTTAACTTTCTTCACACTTTTACCTGTGGTCTGAGTGTCTCTTTTATACCTGTGTTCTACTTTTTCTTTCGGGACATCTAGTCTTAGTTCTTTTGAATTAGGTATTTTTCCCGTAAAAGGAGTATGAGATTTTATAGCCCGCTCCATGCAACTAATACAATCTGCGCAAGACAAGTCATAAAATACGTTTTCTATGTCAATTAACTGCATCGTTTTACGGGGTATTGAGGATGGCTGAACCTCATTAGAGCCGCTCGCGCCGTTGGCGTTTACGTGTAAATATCCTAATGTGTCACCTAAAACATAACGTGTAATAGCAGCAATTGGACTCTTTATAAATTGTTTTAAAATAACGTGTTAAATATAATAGTACCATATTTATATTAATATAATAAACGATTCGAATCTAGTATGTGATGTGAGTTCTCATTTAATGTTAAATTAATTTTTATTAAGTTATGTTTATTTATTATTTTATTTAATTTTTTTATATCTGTTATATAGTAATCTACACTAGTTTTTATTTTGTATATTATTTGTGTATTCTGAAGCAAATTGAATCATTTGTTTAAAATCGACCCTCGGCTCAACAGGTTTTCAAGATCAACGTAATCCTAAATAAGTTTAATAGAAGAAACTTCTTAAGGAATATGACTATGACTTTCTAAGGCAAATAGTCCTTACCAAACGTCTGCGGCAGCAGTGCCACAAGCACACACAACAAAAAGGAACTCATTAGTTCCATTTGCGCGCTCCTCGCTCGAAAGGTGTCGTAGCAGACAATCTTCTTTATAAAACTACGCTAACAAGCTTCGTTACAGCCTTGTCAAGTATAACAGAAAGCGCGCTGTGTCGCTCAGACACTGCCGGAGCGCCTTTCTGCCGAGAACTCAAATTAAACGTAATCTCATACGGGCGATGCTTAATTACTCAACATCACCTCAACTACTGAGGCTCTAAATCAACAGCCCATTATAATATCGGCTTCACAGAGCACGCATGTTTACGAGATACCCTTTTACAATTGAATGTTTGATTTCCTCCAGTCTTGATTCGCGGCTATTGTGATGCAGTTTATATGTTTATTTAGCGATAAGGTTAGTAGCATCCGCGTGGTATCCACACAATGGGTGCCGTGCTTTATTGTCACACAGCTTGGCAACTAACATATACAGGTTACTTGTTCGTGTTCGTGGGAAAATGCGGAAATCTGATTAGAATGATTTCAAAGTGTTACATTTAAAAGGCGGCGTACATACATAGTTTTTCAACAGCGTAACATTTCGACTACTCGTACTCTTTTATTTCAGTTACTTTTATTAGTTACAGATAAAATAAAGTATTTTTAATTTTTTTTTCAACAAAGAATCCCTGTTGCATAATAACTACTAATCTTAGTAACACTTTACCTAACGTAGAGCTTCTATAAATTTACAAGATTACTAATGATGTCCTGAAATATCTTGTTTGTGAAATGTGTCAAGCACAAAATCATCGAATTATATTCAATAAAAGAAAAACTACCAGTATCATTAGACGACAATTTACATTCTCTCTGAATAAAAATAACAAAATAAATGAAAAAATTAAAACTGTCTCTTGAAACTTAATTACCTTTTCCAATTCAGATACAGGCTTAGAGACAGGCATAAATCAGATTCAAGTTTTTTCTTATAAAGTCAAACTTTTTATCTCAGAATCTTAAAAAACCATATCCAGACAGAATTCTCGTAAAAAGTGAATTAGAGGAACAAGCGAAAGTATTCTAAAGTTAATCGCCTTCGGGTGGAGGCTTTTTTAACTTATGGTACGCTTTATTGAATAGGGTGGCTCTTAGTCGTTTTTAGAGAACTTTAAGGAGGCTCAGTAAAAAATCTATGTATTTCAGGGAGCCTGAATAGTCAGTAGCTTCGTCATTGTTGCATTGCGATTTGTTTTGTATTCCTGCTTATTTTTATCATCTTTTCAGCCGAGGCACGTTGACTCTTGGTTATATGTCCAAAAGTTTATTTATCATTTTGTAGGAATGATTCTTATTAATTGAAAAAAAAATATCATCCTAAGCAAGAGTGGTAGCAATTGAAGAGCGTGGTTTCACGAAGAATATCTATTGCCAATATTTTACGTGGCTCTTGTTTTACGTGCTTATTCTATAAGGAATTACTAATACTGGTGGCAATTAAATTATGCAAATTGCCAGGGTAGAGAAGAGGTAATAAAATTATTTAATTATTATATATATATATATATATATATATATATATAATTATTATATAGCTCTATGAGAAAATATCTTTATAATTAGCCGGTAATTATATTTATGATTATGATTACTAGCAGTAACTACTAGCGTTCTCAGGAAAAAGGAGCAATAGTTACGTATTCGTAAATACGAGTTCAAACGAGTGAATAAAGATATTGTAATTTTGAACAACTATACTCGTATTCCAATAATACAATAACAAACCTGAATTAACAATCAATGTTTACAAACTAGTAACATGAAGCGATGCTATTAGAGA
The DNA here is from genome assembly GCA_020976665.1 of Heortia vitessoides. Lineage (NCBI taxonomy): Eukaryota > Metazoa > Arthropoda > Insecta > Lepidoptera > Crambidae > Heortia > Heortia vitessoides. Next base: position 9,330,320 of record JACJUM010003129.1, read on the forward strand.
CTTTTGAAAAAAAGAATCTATTAGTAAAGAAAGGAGAATCTTGCAATTCTCTGGAAAATCAGACTATCTAGAATAAGGGTATGTTGGAAGCACCGTCATTGACAAGTTAAAAGTACTTACGTAACTAATTCAAGTATTAATTTAGTGGAACTAAAGTAAAAATATCACATTTAGGAGTAGTAAAGAAGGGACGTTAATATATGAGCTGTAACTTCAGCGGAAATCAATGGTGATTTTTCCTTTCATGATTATTAAATGGAGATGACCTCTAACGCTCGGAACTGCATAATAATTCATGTTCACACGAACAATGGGATAAATCTCACATATTTGCCGCCTACAAATAACCAGAAAGTTGGCAAGGTCCATCTCTGTCATAAAAGTCACATCTAGTTGAGTAACGATATAACTTACAAAAAAAACTTTCCCCCGCTTTTATGCCTCGCTATATTTCGCCCGTCGTCATATTTTATGGTGATTTTAGCAGAATCAACATGGGTATGAATTTGTAAGTAAATTGTTTTTTACCCTAATGTAGATTTAATATATCTTGAGAATATAGAAAATCCATTAATTTCTTTTCAGTCGATATAGGCTACACAAAGATTTGCTAAGGCTATGATACTATTTATATGTTTAATTTTATCAGCCGATTAAGTCGTGTAAACGTAATTAACAGATTAGATACACTTTCACCTTAAAAATATTAGTATAGTTACCTCGGCATTTACAATTAACTTTAGTTTATCAGAAAAAATTTGACTTCCATGAAAAAAGTCGAGTCTGTTTGTATTCATTTATATTCATTATTATATTCATTTATATTCGATTAGAACATTTATATTCATGTTAAACTGAAATGATATCAAACGGAATTTCATATGGTTTAATAACCAGAATGATTCATTTAGACTACATTAGGTTTAAAATTAGTTACAATTAGATAGAATCAAAATTTTTTATTAATTGGTCAAAATGTGAATATAATTTTTGGACATATTGTAAAAACATTTCTACTAATGAATACATTTTTTTTAAACTTAAGGGAAGTCTATTTCAATCCTGTACGCTCCTTTAAAATATAGAATATCTTTGGGCAATAGTTTCTTGTAGGGCCGCTAAGAATTGAAATGTCTATTGCATAGCCGCTAACCGCAGTATTTTATTTTTTTACTAATATTCTACATATTGTTTGAATTTCATAAATGTATCTCGCGTTTCGTACTACTTTTTTGTACTTCTGTGTTCAGATATTACATTGATAAATGATATAAAATTATGCTTGAATTGAAATGAAAATGTCTGTTAATATTAAGCCACCCCTTCTATAGGGTACAAATAATTAGCATTGTAAATAATGGAGATAATTGTCAATTGTCTATAGCCCTCAGAGTGAGTCCACAATAGTAGAGTGTGTTTGAGTGACTTTGTTATTTATGACGACGTATTTGTACGTATAAATTAACAAATGAAGGGGTACTTGTAAACCCTATTTTTTACAACACCTTTTTTCTTAACAATATCATCAATGAACAAGTTTATATCGACGTGTCCAATATTTAGCCAAAATTCGATGTTACAAACAATTTTTTAATAAAGAACTTCATTATGGCAAAACATTATTTCAAAAAATAATTTTTGTAGGGAGCATTAAAACGAAATAGTTTTTTCGCAAAATAAATGCCTGTCAAATCAACTTTTAGATAGTTGTAAGATGATGTTTTTTTGTTTTTTGTTGAACAACAATGAACCCTATGTATTTATTTGGTTCATAATCACCCCTGAAGGGCAGATAGGACTTAGATGAAAATTAAAACAAAATAGATTAAAAAATAAATAGAAAGTCTGAAACAGTACAATGTATGGTGGTACTGGTATATATTTTTTTGATTTTTCAAAAATATATAGTTATACATAAATCATTTTTATAGAGGCCGACAGTTTTAAAACAATGTTTTCTTCAAATTTTAATGTCTACGAGACATTATTGAGAGCTACAGCTACAATAAAAATAAACCAAATTGAAATGGCCATTAGTATCGTAAAAACATGAAAATTTTGTTAAAATTAAAAAGTGAAAATTTACACGGGACTGTTTTGCGAACAAACCTTTGGACTAAGCAGACCTAAATTTCAGCGCCACCAGAGGGATGGGCAAGAGGCGTTAAATTTTTTTTTATTATTATCACTAAGCATCTCATACATTGACTTAACTCCAAGTTAAATAGGGTAAGTTAAAAGCACTTGTAGTATGGATAGCAGACCAGATAACAGAGGAATAACGAATATGTTACCTAAATATATTTCACTACCATTTGCACTACCCGGGCCATTGTGAAATGAAATGAATGGACAGCCCTATGCCCAACTATACCCGCATGCCCCGGAGGGAAATATTTGTCTCTGGAGAGTACCCTACAAAGTCGCAACTCGGCTCGAGTGGTCGTCGTTGGTGCTATTTAAATCGCACTAGTGCTTTCAATATTCGATCGAGGGCTAGGGACTGCGGGCAATACCGAGCGAACGTGGTGTACTTCTCCACGCAAAGAATGAGTAAATTGCTTGCGATTGTAAAACACCAGACAGAGGTCGTCAAAAGGAAGCATTTTAAGAAGTGACGCTATCGATCTGCGATGATAGGCAGAAATCACATCTCATAATAATAAATAAAAATATAAAATAAATTTACATGACATCTTATTACGTTACCTGTCTCCGTGATCAGTAGCTTAAAGCTCTTGTGTTACGGATTTCAGATAACAGAGGAATTACAAATATAATACTTGGATACATATAAATAATACCCAGACACAGAACAAATACAAATTATAAATATTTGCTCTGGGTGAAGATCGATCCGATGACCTTTGGCACATAAGATTGAATCACGGGCCCGACAGTATAACCCATCATAACAATAATCATTATTAGTTTCATCTGTTTTTTCTGCCTGCTAATACCTTCAGTAGGACAGATTTTGACGGGTTCTCTCTGATAGATAGTTCACTTAGTAATTTAATCAGATACTTTTAATATTTAGTGAAATTATCTTCCAAACCGATAAAGTTCGGAGTCCAGCTAGTTTGGAGTAAATTTATAATAACACAATATCCTTATGAATACAAATTTCGTTCTATGTTGTTTGCCCGGGGTCTACTCCTAAACTACTGAACCGGCAACAAATATTGCTCAGTGAGTGCAGATCGTTTAACTTGAAACATAATAATTTATATCTAAATTTACAGTCGCATACTTTTTTTATTCATATTTAATTATTTACTGCAAACGACGAATATGACAAAGAATTATAATTGTCTGTGAGTATCATTCATGCTTATCTATGCTTCAAGTATCACTACGAATATAATAGCTTTACAGTAACGGGATCAACTTGATTCAATTTTACTATGTACCAGGACTAAGTACCGGCGAACGGCTTATAATAATAATTTCTGAGAAACCACACGTCTATAACTATAATAAATTAGCAAACCATTGTCTGTAAAATACAGACATGAGACATTCTCTGTAACTATACAACACATTCAATAGCATAGTCTGATTCCTGAAAAAGTTATAACAGGAACAGTAACACCAACCCAGTTACGTGCTTCACTAAACCCATACAAAGTTTATATTTGTTTGTTCTGTGCCAGTTTCGGAAACGACTATTGGAACATATTCTTAGTAAAACAACACGAGTCTTAGAATCCTGGTAACCAGAATTACCAGTCAAGGTCATTTATCTTACTAGATGCGTTATTAAATAATAACACATTTCATCATCATCATTACAGTCATTGGAAGTCCACTGCTGCCCATCCCCACCCTATGCATTTGAGCTACACTATCTCGGATTTATATACCGCAATCTATTGGTTCTGGTACCTTACACCTGGTACACCGGGAGGTAATATTCTACTCTGCCGGTACCTCACGGCAATAACATACTTATTTCTTCTTAATATACGGCATTTTCGCTTCATCATTTACAACAAAATTTACATTTGTGGTGTAAATAAGTAACCACACAAGTCAGCTGTCGCTGGTATATAACGCTATATAAATATGTATTTATATTATCTCTTTAAAACAGCCATAGACAAAGACTAATTCAATAAACAGAATAAATTGAATAGCCCCTTTTTCTCAATGGAGACCCTTACCACTATCGATATAGCGGCAATAAATCCAGCGTAGCAGTCTTTAAGAGATTCATCAAAGTATTAGCCATAGGACATTCATTGTTGGAAATCGGCTGCCGCAAGAGATTATCGATTTTAACCGAATTTTGATTTTGATTTGATTGAAATTGATAAAGGATTTACCAGGCTCAAGTAAAGTAGTTCCTTGTTTGTACCCAATAGCTCATTGGTAGTTTAATAATCCTTATCTTATGCGCCAGACAAAGCGCGTTGGTTCAATTCTTACCCAGGACAAACATTTATGTGATTAACATTTTTGTTTCTTCTCTATCTGGGTTTAATACATGTAACTGCAATTCATTACAGAGATCTTAAAATAGTCATTAAAGCCTTCTTTCAATATCTCTTCCACACACCAATTATTCATATATATAAAATAACAAAATATCTATCTCAATTATACAAATGTAAAACATGCATCTTAATAAAAAAAAAGTTACAAATTCTGTCAAAAGTAACCGCCACCATCTCCGAATTAAAAAGAAAATACAACTATCGGCGCCTAGAACTCACCATAGAAAGATGCACTGTTTGGGGAGCACAGCAATTCAATAAGCTACCTAATTCCTCAGAAATTATTGTTAGGTATTCCTAACAAGAGTGTGAATTCATAAATATATTTAGAAGTAAGTTAAAATTGTGTCTAGAGTCGAGTACCGGCTAATTGTATATTTTTATTTGTACTGTAATAGTATCTGGAACGGGGAGGGACGACCTACTTGATTATCAACCGCCATTTCTAGGTATCTGCAGTGGTTGTTTCATGGACAATGTTAGTAGACTTAGAATAAAAAACCCATAATTAGGTCCAAACACTTCCTCTCTGGATCCTGGAATCTTGAAATACAGGTGTAACCTATCTTAGGCTCCAGCCCTCTAAAATATTGTATGTTTATACTATATAGTTTTAAGTTCACTTTTTTTGTTATTATTATTAATTTCTTACCTAATAATTAAGCGGCATTTTTACTAACATGAACCAGTGTAAACATTTAATATTCTGGAAAATAAAATATTTATTATTATTATTACTCTTTTAACAGTCACGAAAAATTATAATCAATATAATCAAATTAAGCACTGACCAGAAAGTTTGTGTTCACTGTTCAGGGGTTCAATGCAAATGTAGCAATAAGCTAGACCGACTGCTACGTCATAGATACCGCCTAACACTTTAAAGTGGCACTGATATCTCCTTACTTATGCACACAGCATATAGCCTTAAGTATTATATTTGTAATACCTCTGTTGTCTGATATGCTTTACGCTATAAGCTATACAAGTGTTTTAAGCTACTTATCACGTCTCTGTATGAAATGTTATGTAAACTACTATTTGTTATTATTATTATGTCATCACCCACAATTAACCGTAGAACGTCCACTAGTCATAGATTCTCCAATAAAATCAAACTATTACTTTATTTATTATATTTAATTTTTATTAATATATTAAACTAGATTTTATATATATATATATATATATATATATATTTCCATACACATAAAATTTAGTTCTCGCTAACGCTCTATCGAATTACGAATGAAATGTTACACTGGGGAACTTCCATAAATGGACCTTAAGAATAATCCTTACTTAAATTGACCTAACTGATGATACAACTCCACGCCTTTACCAAAGAGGTGCGCAAACTTTATCGAATCTTTGGGTTTAAGATTTATCGAATTCAAATGTTTTAAATTTCGCAGATATTCCACCTCTTGGCATGCGGCTGTGGTCTTGTAATTCGCCTTCAATAGCATTCAGGCCCCTTAACTTTGTGAGAGGCCATAGGATTAGCATCAAGCTGCTATTACTTCACCGCTGAGTAGCATCAGGATAAAATATGCCAGTATCTAACGACCGTATTAAAATGCTTGCCTACTTTTATTATGGTGATTATTTTCGGCTTGGGACTAGGTGATAGCTAAACTTTGGCATTAAATTTGATGTTCGATGTTCGAAATTTAATCAAAAATTATGTTTAATTGAAGGACGTAATAATTAGTAAGCTCGAATACATTGAAGCAGCACATACATGGTGATCAAAAACTCAATTTAAAACGAGTTAAGGCAAGAGAGATTTTTTTTACTAAGTCCTGGTATAAAAAGGTATAAAAAACCATCCACGGTTGTAAGAAACCAAAAATAATACCATGGACTAAATACGAAATGACCACAAGTTGCCTTATTGTCATTATTGGAACAAGAAGAAAGACAATAAAAATAAATTTTTATCCCGATAGTTGATAACGAATATATTTTTTGGTAAAACGTTAATTATACATTTTACACTGCAAAAGCACTTAAAATAATTAGTATCAGGCTTAATAAGGAATTTTTGGTTTAGTTTAGATTAGTACAGTTAACAAATTCAGTCGACCTCTAAATCCTTTATAACAGAAATCCAACTTAACCTGTAAAATGATGCCACTAGGTAATTTGTGAAAATGATATTTTTTCAGTTTAAAAACTCTTGGTACACATCTTAGGTCAAACCTGGTAAGCTAAACTCAAACTAGCCGGTTAATCTGGACTTTATGATATTAATAAAATAACCCGCCAAGCCAATATGTAATCTATACATTAGACCAGATCGACAAACAAGCATAGAGTCCTAGTAATATCACAAGGATATCACTAGCGCATTCCCAACCTTGTGACTGGATAGCGTGAGTATGTATATTGTACATACTTTGTCAGTAACTCACGCCATCAAATATTTGCACTGCCTCTCCCACCCTTAAATCTGGAACGCAGCAATACGAACGCTGCTATTTGGCGATAGAAAAAGGTAAGAGTGAGGTACCAATGCATACGATATGCGTATAAGGTGTACTTCAGAGGAACTGGCGGCTTTTTGTAGTATCTAATACGCAAGTTACTCCAAAAATTATAATTTTCACTTCCATTCTCTCGGTTTTTCTGTTACCTACCCTTTCTGTCGGTTGCATATTAATATTCATACTTGCTTACAAGACTCGCGTGTGCTCCGAGCAATCCAGTTTCAGGTTTTAACCTCCTCGTAAAACGTCTATGTCAGCCCTCTTTGGAGGCTTATCTGATTTTTCGCATTTACTTCTTTATGGCATTACCACAATATTTTAGAGATTACGGCCCATTGAGATAAAACTCATAATTTTTTGTCTTTATTGAACGCTATTTGAATAAAAACGTCGTACGTTGCGCTATTATTATCAATGCCTACTCTATAATACATTTAGAGAGTACTTCGTGCATTTTGTGTAGCAGCCCAAATGATTTTAATTTTCTTAATACTAAATGCTGTTCTTATCTTGTGCGACAAATATCGTGGGTTCGGTCAACGCCCAGGGTAACTATTTATATGGTGATATTTGTCTTTGTTCTGTGTCTGGGTTTTAAAAATATGTAATTAAGCATTATATTAGTAATTCCTCTGTCCGTAACACAAGTGATTTGAGCAACCTATCTCGGAGCCAGATCAATGTATAAGAATTTATATATTTATTTAAATATATCGTGTGCCTTAGCCTTTAAATAATAATAGTTATTTTAATTAATAAAAATCACTTAATTTGCATTTTCAAACGCAATACAATAAGCTACTTTTAAAAATACTTAAAAGAAATGGAGGTCAATGCATTACAAGGTCAAGGCAACCACTATCAAGAAGGCTGTAAAGTGTGATTGCGAAAGCCAGATATTTTAATATCTATCTACTCTTACAAATTAAATATTAATTGGTGTCTTAACAATATTTCTTTATCCGCATCGAATACCAAATAAATTTGCACATTGTTTACCAAACAGCAATATCATCGCATGCGACAAAAACACAAGATTAAAAAACCTACGTGCGTACTTACCACTAAAATTTTATAAGCAACGGTAAAGAAAAACAAAAACTTTAATCAAATACGTCAGTCCTAATACAGATCACTCTAATGAACCACGACCCAGATGACAAAGTTCAAAACAAGCTTTATAATTGGAAAAAAATGTGCACTACACATAGTTGCAACAAAAAAGTCTATAAAAATAGGTGGGTGTCGGGAAGCCGGCGATAAGCGGAATGAGCGCGTTCCCGGGGGACGCCCGCCGCGGGAAATTCATTTAATTTAATGGTTCCCGATCTACATTGTTACAGGCCATGTGGTGGCTTTTTATAGCTGTACGGCATCATCGATTATGTTATTAAATATTATAGATACATGTTTACAGGCACTCGTTACCGTTACACACTCATTTACATGAAGTGTGAATTCTATAAGGGAATGAAGTTGAATGAATTGCGCAACTTACAAAGTCTTTTTTAAGGAACACTAGCAGCGCCCTGCGGTTTTGTCCGAGTTACGTTGTACTAACTTTGCATATTTTACATTTGTTTCATGACTTTCAATAAAGAGCCTTTATACTTATTTGAATAACCTTAAGAATAGCTAAGTTTCATACTAACTTTGCACTTTACCCTATTTTGGGGGCTGAATTTTCAAAATTTATCGTTAATGCTCTCTTTCATTAAAAATTAAACCCCATGCATAAAATTTCTAACCCTTATAGCTCAGGCCCTGCGTTGATATATCAGTGTAAATCTAATGTCAAAAAATTCTAATCTTAGTGTCAATGAAGCCTTATATGCTTTTAGGAGCAGCCACAATGTCTCAAAAAGGGCATGACTGTTCAAACTGTGTGTTGGTTCCATCACTGAAATATAGTAGTAAATGTTGAATATGGCCGAAGAAGCACGCGAGTAGAATAAATGCTGTTTGAGAGATAGATTAAATAATAGTGTAATAAGAGATCGATGTGGTGTAAAAGATGATGTTGTGACAACAATAGAGAAAGGAAAGTTAAGATCGTTTGAACAGATCGAAACGATGGATTTACATTTACACTGTATTATTCTACATTTTAAAAAAGATAACGTACAGGTAGTCGATTAATAAAATATATAAACCTATTAACATTTAACTATTACTAAGAAATATTTGCGCTTCTTAAAAAATCTATTATATAAACTGTCCTGACTGACTGACTGCTTTATTAACGCCGAAGAAAGACAACTGAAACTAGAAACGTGATATATAGACCGTGGCTTGCTTTTGCAACGTACAGATCTACTAAGAAGGGGTAAAAAGGAGTATCCATATTAACATGTAATTTTTTTATCTGCAAGAAATTTCTTGAAACAATAATCTCAATATTTTTATGTTTAATATTATCTAATTTCGAGCGCTTAAAATGGAAAAAGGGTAATACCCCATTGTATATCAAATTAGGTTTTAGGTTTGGGACTTGGTAAATTTAGTCCTAACCGAAAATAACCATACTCTCAGGTATTTCTGCTGTAAAATATCTGTGTTCGTATTGCTGTGATCCGTTTGAGAGAAGCAGTGAAATTATTGGGTGATGTGACTTAATATATTCAAGCTAATGATGCTTATTTCTCTTCGAGTCGTCGGCTTAACCCACTAAAATCACGCAAAGGTATTGCATCTTTCTATGTATTTTTCCACCTATATCACGGGGAATGTTCCAAAGAGTTGTGTGATTTCAGCACCATTTCCTCCCTTGGAGCGCTCATCTATGGAACAAACTCGCTGATTCTATACTCCAAGGCCGTTACGAATTTCAGTTTAAGAGCGAAGTCTATACTATTCTTAAAGCCCAGTAACGCGACTGTGATTCCTTTGGTGTTGCAGATGTCCCTGGGCAACACTGATTACTTACCTTCAGGTGACTCGTTGGCTCGTTTGCCCCCAATAATACAAATAAAAAAACCTTTTGTGAATTGCAATCCAGGATTCATTTGTTTTAAAGTGCTTAATATTTGAACTTTACTTTTTAGAACTTGAACTTTCTTTAAGTACACATGAAGGTATAGCGATCATCACATGAATTACTTACCCAAAAAAAACGTATTATCGGTATAAATCGGACAGTATAACCCGACCTAACGCTATGTGGTAACTAGCAGTCAGGTAAATATCAATACGATAATAATACTAATCGACCGTGTGGTACCTGTAGAGTAGAATAGTACCTCCCTCTTTACTGGGTGTCGTAAGAGGCGACCAAGGTACCAGAACCGACAGATGGTGGTATAGCTCAAATACATAGAGTAGGAATGGGCAGCAGCATCCCCGTCACAAAAGCTGCGCTCTGCGATTGCCAACACGCTTGTCCAGCACGGAAGTTATTGGCAAACTTCCCTCTTCCCTTGGAAGGCCTATGTCCAGTAGTAAACTTCCAATGGCTGTAATGATGATGATGGTAATAATACTAAATTCAATTTAGATTCAAATTAATAAGAGAGAGAGAAAATAAAAATACCAATTCCAATCGTCCTCTTACAAACGTAATATCGGTTCTTCTAATACTCTCTCGCTCTTGACTCCTTCTCATCACTCTAGTTTTTTGACAAACTCTTTTACAGTGACAGCTATACGACTCTGGAATGAACTTTCGTTGAATATTAAGCGATGCCTAAACAATTTAATTCTGAAACGCTTTCTCCGTACTTTATTTACCGATACTGCTTCTTTAACTTTATAGCCCTATTCTGAGGTACGTTACTTTTCTTGTCAATGTATATCTTGTAATATATATAAGTATATTTTATATCATATCTATTTATTGCGTTTATTTGTACAAATATTTATTTAATGTTTATATATTGTTTGCACCACTGTATATATTTCTTGTCTGTTCCGTGTAATGATTGAATGTGAGATAATGCCAACTGGCAATAAGTCCGCTATTTGTACATTTTGTAATATTTTATTCAATAAAATTGAGTGAATAAATGGCGTGTGTTACTTGTACATACGGCTACAATCCAATCTCTCCGCTGGGGCTGGAGCAGTTCAGCATTTATTTAGTCCGAAAAATAAAGACCTGTTCAGATCGTCCCATTTACGCATCCATTCCATCCACGCTAAAAAGTAAGTAGAAGCTGACGGTTATTTAGAAATAATATAGTATGGAAACGCAAAAGTTCAATTAGAAACGAATAAAAATAAAATTAACGAGTCATTGTAAGCTTCAAAAATCTTGACAAAACTTTATTGTCAAACTTGAAAATGCACAAGGTAACCAAAATTGTCAAAAAAAAATATAATAAAATTTGAAAGTATTCCCTTTACTTCCTCTAATCGTTAAGAATTTTTGACGTATTTATAAGTCAGTCTGGCCTTCTATACTGGCATCTACTATTGAATAAATAAATATATAGAACCCAGTCAGAAAAAAAAGTTGCAGATAAGGCTTAATGTGATTGAGTCCTAACAGAGGTAAATGTGAACGTTCCATTCGACTGAACGGTTAGCTAACATGCATTTTATCACCTATAAATTTATTTTCTCATTTTATCAAACCGTTCTTGCCGGCAGCGATATGTAGCCTACTGGATGAGTATTTTTATTTTATGACAAAATAATATAGAAACAAACAAGCACATTGGTGTAAGTATAATTATATTTAATTACTATATAACTATAGTTAAGTTTGGACTAGAAAGTATATAAAAATACATCTGTGAGTATGATATAGATTCGAGATTACGATTCAATTAAATATGTTCATTATCATGCCAGGTGTGAGAGAGGCGACTAAGGTACCAGAAAGGACAGATGGCGGAACCATCCGTAACAGTGTAGCTCAAATGCACAGGGCGGGGATGGTCAGTAGTCCGTCATCCCCATCGATACACTCTGCGGCTGCCAACACACTTACCCAGCGCTGCAATTATAGGCAAAGTTCCCCCTCTCTTGAGGAGGCCTAGGTCCAGCAGAATACTTCCAAAGGTCCACCTGGTGACGATTCATTATCTTTAAGATAATCTTGTACCTTATAACAAAAAACATGAAAAATACATAAAAGAGGCATAGCATGAATATAAAGGCAATGTGTATATATTTATATATACATACAAGCTCAAAACAAATAATAATTTTATGTCGTATTATTTGGCGTATGTCGTATTAGTTGCCTGAAGATTATGTGAAGATTCTAGGGAATGAAACTTTCTAATTGTAACATACCATTTCGTTTATTATATTTTTTATATTTATATTATTGCTTGGATTTTGATTTGATTGAAATTTCAACTTTTCTTTTATCAACAACTTTTTCAAATTTGAAAACAAGGTTCAAATTTGACAACATCTACATTAAATCAAATCAAACCAAAATATTCGTTATTCAAGTAGGCCTATTACAGGCACTTTAAAATCGACAAAAATAATATATTCAACAATTTAGAATTAAAAAATTTAATTACAAAATTATATTATATTTATAATACTAATGACACTGATGACCCAACGGGATCGTAAGAGATCTAATATTTAAATAAGACCTACCTTACATTACTCTGCCGGCACCAGACGGATTTTAAAAGTTTTATGCAATTTTATTACACGAGCCACCAGAAATTAATACAAGAAAAACTGGTGGTGATAAAGGTTCTATAGATACTAAATAATTAATAAAAATACTATTTCCTAAACTGATAGCTTATAGAACATTTGGCTGAGCAAACTTAATATGTACTAACATTGCCGTCGTCCTATTCAATATATTCGGAAGCTATCTATTCATAGCTAGCGAAATGGGGTATGGGTCCTTTCCAGGAATTCTAAGCATTTGTTGCAGGGTCATCTATTTGACTTATATCAGAGGACGGCGCGTGGTGCACCCATTTGTAAGGGTAAGTGGCGAGACGCGCATTACCGATGGGAAGCACGACTCTCCTACATTTTTAAGGCACTATTTGTTTGCTTAAGTAACTACCTGTACTATTTGAATTGTAAATAGGATTGTATTTTCTGACTGCAATTGCTATTATTGATACACTCTAATTTACATAGTGAATTGAGGTGAGTTCGTAGTAATATTACTGTGAGATACCGGTAGTTTAGAATAGTACTCCTTGTACCAGGTGTCATCAAAGGCGACTGTGGTACCGTAACCGACAGATGGCGTTATATCCATCCGAAACAGTGTAGCTCAAATGCAGAGGACGGGGATGGGCAGCAGCATTCCTGTTGTCAAAGCTGCGATGATGTAATATCAAATAACTAAATACATAAGTTGTAATTTGAATTAGTGTAAACATGTATTTAAAATAGCAGATTCTAAATCTATTTGAAGTCCACTAGCTAGTTGGATGACAAACTAATTAGTTTTAGATTAGTATTAGACTAGGCCAGCCATTGCCAAACCGTGATCGACACTACAGCCTTATTTCCACATATATTATATAATTCAAAGTTTAAAAAAAATATTCATTTATATTAGTTTTAATAGTTACTCTCATATCTCTCTGCATCTCGAATAAGGATTTCGAACAAGAAAAAGTCAATAGAATGTCAATGCCTTTGGCTCAAGGCATTGACATTCTATTGACTTTTTCTTTTATTACTATTGATTCTTTTATAAACATAAAGCTAAATATTCTTTATTTAAATTGATACTGTATAAACTTATTAATAGCTAAAGCTAAACTTCTCATTTCAATATTTTGAATGTATTCTTGGTTTTGGGCTATACCGATAAATTTACAATATCCTAACTACTTTTTATAAATTATGTAATTATATAAATAAGTTTAGGAACCGCTGTCCTAGTTGAGCAGATGTCACCTCGTCTGTCCGATATCAGAGGCAGGTCACATCAGATTAAGCCCAGACAGTCTACCCCACATGGGAGCTATAAAAAGTTAATTTGATATTTTCCTCTTAATTATAGGGCACCAACAATGAGCCGAGTGGGGAGGCGATGAGTGTTTAGTGATGTGACAGTGGTTAGGGGCTCGGTATCATCTGTTTCAAAATATTACCATAGACATTTTATATGAGGAAACAAATACTAATAAAATGTATAATATTTTTATGATGCTTTTATTGTTTTATATATTATAATGAATAAATAAAATACATCAATATACGTATAGAGAATATAACCAAGATAAAGCACAAATTTATCTGCATTATTATTAATGTTAGAATATAACCTCAACGCAAGTTTATCATTGAGTAAATTATGTAGGTAAGAGTATATTTTTTAATACATTAGGTTCTTGATAAAGTCACCAAGATATGTATTTTATTAAAACGTTTCTCGTGTTCTTGTCAGAGACTCCTTAAAATGTAGTATGCATTAATAAAACAACATATAGATAGAACAAAACATTTAAATTAGCTTCTTATCTTCTCAGCATTCAGATTTTTTTTAGGTCTACATATATTTTTCAATAGGCATTAGTGTTCCACATAAATAAGACTATTAAATGCAAAATTAATTTCCTTAATTTGACTGGTAATATTAACGGGTTCATATAAAAAAGATACATACTTTCTAACTTTATTATATAAGTATAGATAGAGCGTACGCGTGTCATAGCAATTAAATATGTATTGACTTCATGAAACCAAAAGCAGGTTTCATGAAGAGAAAACCAATTATCATGTCTGGTATCTTTTAAATCATTTACAGCTCTATTGGCTGATACCATGATGAATAGCCGTAATCCAGCCGTCTCGCCCTCGGCCGCGATCTGCATCCATCATACTCCCTTTCGTATAAACTTGTTTAATATTTCGCTTCGATACCCAACAGCGAAGCTCTATTTACACTCTTATTTTGTTTCAGCACGAACTTGCTGATTTATTACCTTTTGACTCGTGTAGATAAGGTAAAATATTCTGTAGGTAATCTCGTTTTTATTAAAAAGCCAAATTATATGCGGATTAAATATTGTTATAGTATCATGTACTTCTGGAAGTCATGATGAATGTTGTGTATATAAAGTACCACAACAACATCATTATCATAGTAACCATTGGAAGGCCACTGCTGGACATAGGCCTCTCCAAGAAAGGGGGAATTTTAGCCCATAATTGCCGCGCTGGGCAAGCGTGTAGGCAATTGCAGAACGCAGCTCACGCGATAGGGATGGTGCTGCCCATCCCCACCCTACTATGCATTTGAGCTTCAATACTTTGGATAGATACCTAAGTCGCCTCTTACAGTACCTGGTACAGAGGGAAGTACTATTCTGTTCTGCTGGTAGCATGGGCAGCAACTTCTCACAGCAACATGGGCAGCAACTTCCCCGTCGCGAAAGCTGCGCTCTATGATTGCCAACACGCTTGCTTGCCCTGCGCAGCAATTATAGACATAATTCCACCTTTTTTGGTGAGGCCCTGTCCAACCGTGGACTTGCAAAGGCTGTAATGATGGTGATAAATTGGAAGTAACAAAAATGTAACTTGTAAAAAATAAAATTGTTAAATATTTTTCGATATTTTTATTCGATAAAATTGTTTTTTAAATCTTATACATACTTCAATATCTCGCACAGCCAATCAATCAAAATTAGCAAACGATTATGGTCGGTCATAGATTAGATAATTGTTACGCAGACAGTAATATTAATTTATGATTCATAGTTGTCCAGCTCAGGCGGCGGGAGTGATGTATTGTTGTAATTCGCCCCGCATGGCTCAGTTGACCGTCTGCTCTAAACTTTGGGGCATTTTGACATACTAATTAATCTGTGGTTTAATAACTAGGTAGTTGATGTTTAATTTAATGATACGAAATGGGACTGCGGAACTTGACTTGACCCGTAATGAGGACTGTAAGAGACTATATTTTTAATGGGAATTAGAACTTCTGATCTTCTCATAATATATAGCGGGTAATTTAATGTGGTATTTAATCAATAACACAAAATATCTCACGCTTTTCACGATGCATGGTGCATGCCATTTATTAACTAGGAACTAAGAGCAAAGGATTTTTTTTTAACCTAATCGAAATAATGTTTTAGATTTGATTTTAATTTTTTGATTAACGCACTTTTTTGTTCAGTATATCAATATCCGGCAATAATTTGTAACGAATATTGAACTCAATGCCCAATACGAAGTGCTTATTTTGAAATGAGAAAAATGTACATATCTGTATATATATGATTTAATAATGTTATGTAAAATATGATGTTCATCGTCCCAATGAAAATAATAGCCTGTACTTTTATCCTAATGCCGTTGTAAAGCGGCTCCTATAACATTCTGGGAGCTCCTATAATAATTTTACGAGTGCCTACCTTTATAATAACTCTTATGGACCATTTCCACCAACCCTTAACCCGCGCTGGAACTTACAAATACGTAAAACGATAGAGAGCATTCACGTTAAGAAAGACGAAAATCATTTTTCTAGAAGATGAAGAAAACATCTGTTAAAATAATGCAATTACTACATGTCAGCTATAAGGCTCCCCGTATTCTCCTATTATAATTTCAAATTTCTTTCGGAAGACTTTGTTTTCAGTTAAAGGAAAGCCACTTGGAATTCAGCCCGAACTGTACGTATTTCTTGCGGCGCATTTTATTTGAATTTCAAATAAATAGAAACACAGGTGCAGTCTCGGTTGAATATTTTATCAGTGTGCCTGTATGTTTTTCTTAGAGTTGCAGACATCAACTTTGACATATGAATATTTTGCAATCAATGTCATCATATATAATTCTATAACAGTAATTTTAAATTTGGCTGGCTACATGCGAACTGCTTCCATCAATCAATTTCAATTCCATCAATCCTTGCGATAGTTTAGTATTATTATTACACTATTCTACTATTCTAACTTTTTTTTAATTATTTCAAGTTTACAATCAAACTTATAATTTAATTAAAAATAATCACACAAGGTAGACCTCTTCTTAGTACCTCACTCTCACCCATTTCTATCGCTAAATTGCAGAGTGTGCATTGCTATTCCGATTTTAAGGGTAAAAGAGGCATTGAAAATACCGGGTAAGGTGACATAGTATTTTTAAGTCACAAGGTTAACAAAAGGATAATTGTATTCATGTAACATTAACATTACGAGCGTCTTTAGGCTGCAGTGATGCTTATAATCACGCGACTGTATGCTTATTTGTTTACTTATATTTACTTACTAAACGATTACTTACTGAGTTATTTCGTATTTAATAAATGAAATCGTTATGGAGATGAATTGATATTCTTTTATTTTTTTATGAGCGGGGAAATACTCATGTACCACCCTGCAATTAAATGATGCAGGGCTGTGACGGATTCTCCGGCTGTACAACCGACGCCTACCACCTAAGCCCCGCTTTAGCAATCGCACTGTGATTTGGACTGGGTACCTAGCTGCGCTGCGTAGCATGTTATCACGGTACCCAGTCTGTAGTGGCCCCAATCACGGCCTCATAGCTCAGTTCCTCTTTAGAGGGCTTGCACGCATCTATGCCTTTTGTAGGCCTTCGAACCTCTTAGAAGGTATTCAGCGCAGGTGCGCTGCTCCTATTTGTTCGAGGCGTAATCTTCGCCTGAGGTCGGCCTCTGTATCAGCCTCTCTGATGCGTTCATCCACTTCTTTGCGGCTCATCGCTGCTGTGCAAATTGAGACTACGGCGTTCCATGCTGTCCTGCTGCTAGATCTAGCGCTGATCACTGAATCGAGGGACAAGTCACTCGATCCTAGTGCCGTTACAAGCACGGCGCACAGTTCCAACCAGGCACGGCATATTGACCATGTATGTTGGGCCGTGTCTTCTGGCCATCCACATTGGTAGCAGGCTGGTGTCACCTAACGTCCGATCTTAAATAGGTATCGTCCGAAGGCCCTATGCCCTGTCAACTTTTGTGTCGTATGGAACGTAAGAGCTCTATACTGCCGATTGGTCCGGATCGATAGGTGCGGGCAAATGGCTTTCACCAGATCATGTCCGGCAGAGGGGTCCAACAATCAGGTTTCCTAGCTCCTAGCTAAGGAGAAGAAAGAAGAAGAAGTTTTGGGTCTAACCGCTTAGAGCGCTCCTCAAAACTCTGCTACCCATTAAGCACCAATCCCAGGTGTTGTATTGATGTACCGAAGGACGCCCAGGTACACTTTTTATTGAGGGTTAAGTCAGACTGTAGTAAGGCGAATGCGCCGGATAATTTATCTGGTACCTATTGTGGCATGTTCGGAAGCCTCCTCCAGTATTAGAGTGTCATCTGCGTAACAGATGACCTTCAATCCAGGAAAGAGAACAACACGCAGCACTCAGTCGTACCCTAGGTTCTACAATAGTGGTTCTAAGACGGAGCCCTGCAAAACCCCGCAGCTGGAGTAATGACGCAGTGTCCTAGCGCGCCCTTCAATTACAACGCTCCTTTCTCGGAGGTTTTCCGTAACAATACGCTACAAGTAGGTGGCACAACATGATACCGAAGTGCCGACTCGATGCAAGAATATAACAGCATGTTGAATTATTTATTATTATATTATACAGCGAGTTGGTTATATCTAGGAGCATTACCAAGGCTATCTCACCCTTTGCGACCTGCTCTTTAGCAAAGTCCATCACAACCTTCAAGTCATCGATGGAAGAACGGCCCGCCCTGAAACTGGTAATTCGACAAATCGGAGCCCGTGTGAGTCATTCCCGAATCGTCCGCCATCTCACGATGGTGGACAATTCGGGAGCCTGAAGAACTGATCATCGCCACGGAATTTTTTGTATCCCTCGCACAATTAGGCCGGCTGGGGATACAGTATGGCTCCGCGACCACTGCAATATCGATCGTTCATTCAGACATTGCTTGGTATAGCAAGTCCTATACGGCTCTCGAGTGGTTCAAAGTACAGCGCATCCTACACCGCCCACAAAGTTATTTGCATGGTGGTTTACTAATTCACACACCTTCTGTACTTCTCTTTACCTTCTTCTTTTACCTTTCACCTTCTTCTTTCACCAGTCCTTCCGATGGCAAATGAGGAGCAAGGGATCCAAGTCTGGCATCCAAGAATTCGCTCACTGAGCTTATAATTTTCAGTCTAAAACAGGCCCATTTGTTTTCGTTGTTAAGAAGTGTTGATGGTACGGGGACAGAGGCAGGGACAGATGCAGCTCTGATTTGAGTGCACTCCAGACGGAGGGAGTGCAACTCCCAGCGCATTTGGGCGACTTCATTGCGAATGAGCTCGTTCTCATCGCACGCTGTTCGTTCGACGATGGTACCAAATATTTCCCTTACAGAAGCAATAGCATTCTTTATGTCCCCTTGGACCGATCCTTTCAAATTCCTGGATTTCTTAAAATTATCAAAGATAGTGTCTAAGTCTTGTATTGCCCGCTGTTTTAAGGCTGCCGTATTCTTGAGCTCATCTCTGGTGCCAGACAATCGCTGTTCGAAAGCCACTTGTTCACGGTTAGTCTTGGCGCCTCTTTTAGAGAGCTCTTTTTCAGCAGCCCGTTGCTGTTTCTCCCTACAAGAGAAATAGCTCCCTACGCATTTTTCCTACGCCAATGTACTCTCCCGTGATAGGAGACTGTCCACGTCCACGGTGTTTTTATTGGTGGGTATTGCCGACTGCTTTGATAGTAGTGTCGTCCGAGCCGACGACAGCAATGTCTTTGGGTTCGGGGTCCCGGGAGTCGGTCGGCTATATCAACCGACTGGGATCAATTCGCATCCAGACAGATAATAATCTGATCCGGGAGAGAGATCATGTACGGTATTAGTTGCACAAGAAAGTTTATTCCTGTTGCCCTCACGCTAGGCGTTTATTTATCTGGGCTCCCGGCGTATGTTAATTCAGAAATTTCGCTCCTGACGACTCTTGCGGACGGTGTGTTTTTCCAGCCACTTGGTTTCTTCGGCGGACGAACCACATGACACTGGTGCCCACCCCCATATACGCCCGCCCCCAGTGACAGAGAGGTATTGTCCAGCAGCACCGCTGCTGGTACTCTCGTGGGAAAATACCCTACTAGAGAGATTACGAGCGAAGAAAATTTGCCGCCTGATGCGAAATGATTAGACTTCGACAGCACCCTATGAATTGATATCCTAGTTTTGGCAAGATTTATAATTTATTACATTTAATATATATTTACAAATTGCAAAACAGACTTCAAATTTTACTTCAATAATAGGAAGCTACGCAAAGTATTATATGATATATTTTATCCCCATATTCTTGCGGGAACTACCCGGTCCTCGTTATAACTAAAGTCCAAGCGGATGAAGTAGCAGGTACAAAATAAATACAGTATGAACTAGTAACAATATAAATGCGACGTATTATTGTGGCGTCACATATGTAACTCAACTAACAACACATTACAGAACCCATATAGAAGACCCCGACACCAGTGCTGGAGTCAAACACAATTGCTAAATTACTATTGACTTCAAAATAGCGTAATGATGTGTTATGGAACTTATGCTAAAGGTATTAAACGAAAAAACTAAAAATCTATTCAAAAGAATTTACTGCAAGTGATTATTACTTGATAACCCATTTTTATTCGACTACTAAATTTTAAAGGCAATTTTAGAACAGTTGCTTTATGAAAATTAAGTAGATCTTTAAAGTTGACCTGATGGAAACCGGCAGATAACCCATAAAATATCTTTCACGCGCTGCATTAAGCCAATTTTAAACTTTGCTCGTCGCACTTTGCAGTTACATAGTACGTTAGCCGGTAGTACCAATCTCAATTGAATAGATGTAAAATAACTTGATTTTTGTTGTATGCGCTTGTCGCCTTGGATACCATGTGCCAATTAGATATTAATATTTTAGACAGCTTGCAATAACATATACCAAAAACCATGCAACTGAAAGATTTTAAAACTCAGGTTAGAGTGGAGTCATATTTATAAGCTACGGAATTTAGAAGCAAATAGAATCATCATCTAAGAATCCAATATGATACCCAGTACGCCAGTAATCGTAACTACTATATAACATACAAATATTTATTTAAAAAAATCAATCAAACATTTTTAAATATTAATAAAAAAAACGAATATCCAAGTGCCGATTCCTTGACCAGTATATTAAATTGACTCTATGTACTTACTATTCATAGTTTAAAAATGAGGCAGATTTCTCTTTAAAAAATCTGATAACATAATTTAAAATTTAAGCTCAAGAAGAAAAGGAACTTATGTAGGAAGAAATAATTGATCCAGGAGTAGTCTTATTCTTTCTAGGCTGAGTAAATTAACTTTTCAATACATTTTGGAGCTATTTTAAAAAACACAGATAAAATATTATTGTTCAGAACATCTGTCCGTTATACTATTGCAAAGACTGTTTAAAAACAAATGAACAAACATTTTGTAAACTTTTATTTAATTAAATGAGAAAATATGCAATAAATATGTTAACTCATTTTGATTATGAAAAACCTTCATATAATTAGTTTTGATTCTTGGAAGCTTATTCAAATTTATTTAAACAGAAAAGAAGAATATGAATATCAATTAGCATGTATATACAACACAAATATACTGAAAAAAATTTATAATTTTTTCCTTTCTTTTAGAAAAAACCACAAGTATATTTACACAAACAGAAAAACACTTGAAAGCAAATTACTTATCTATGCAACTCCATCCAATGAACACAACTTGAATACTATCTGCTAAATTTTGAGAATAAATAAACTTGCAGAATCCCAAAAGTTAGTCAATAATACATTACCAAAACACCGCAGGGTAATTGAATTTGAAACTTTAAATTTTATACACGAGGCACTTCACTAACTAGTGGCTGGCTATAATCAAATAATGTCAAATGTTGCCCGAAGCCTAGCCATTAGCATTTACTCAGCCAAATGGAAATATAAATATTTTAGCATTTACATACGTTTGTCTTAAAAATTGAATACTGGGTGACAGTTTACTGATTTATATAAATATTCTATCATTATACATTGAAGAAATCAGAAAACGTTGTCATAATAGAAATATATAATTCAGATTACTAAAAAAATCCATACATCATCATCATCATATCAGCCATAAGACGTCCACTGCTGGACATGGCCTCCACAAGTAATTGCCAATAGGACTGGTAGTATGCGGCCTGTGTCCCGCGCGATTCTGCGGTTTTAGTCAGATCGTCTGTCCATCTTGCGGGTTGTGGGAAGCCCTACGCTGCGCCTACGTGGTCTCCATTCCAGAACCTTACGACTCCATCGGCCATCGGTTCTGCGTTCCAAATACCCTACCCACTGCCACTTCAACTTAATTATAATTAAGTATTATATAATTAAGGAAAGGATTATATAATTAAAAAAATATTAATTCATACATAGTAGTTAGTAAAAATGATTTAATTACATTTTGTGTTAGTATTGAACAAAGCCCTAGAAAATAAAATAGGTACAGAACATATATATGTAATAAGTTACAAAAAAATAATTTAATTTTATGAATTTCCAAATTAGTATGCAAAAAAATCTCACTTGCGCATCTTAAAATAATAAAGATTTATTTACCTATTTATGTATTATATTGAAATAGCATTGTTTTTGCATAACTTAAAATGCTGATCGAAGATATGATAAAAAGTTGTCAAATTTGTCAAATCAATATACATGATATTAACATCACATTTTAAGTAATCAATAGCATTGTTATAAATGTAAAAATGTGTGTGTGTGTGTAGTATTAACGAATTAAAGTTTTAATTTATAGATATTGTAGCCCCTAAAGCCGGAAGTCAGTTTTAAGTAAATATTAACGATTCCATCAAAACATTTATAGAGTTCTTTTCATAAAATAAATAGGTGTCACCTAGTAGAGGGGGGTATTGCTCCTAATTTCCAACCACTCGGCGTTGCTTCACGACAGAGATGGTGCTCTTTACCCGGCCTGAAAAATTAAATATTTCCTAAGTAATATACACTTAAGAAACCTGTATTTTGTCAAATAATTATATTTAAGGTAATATGTTTACGAAATGAACGTTTTTTAAACGTAATTTGTAAATAATGTTTTCGTTATACGTTTTTTGTTAAACAGGCATAAATCCTAAGAAACGGTCGGATGGATTGATTTATGTTTTAGTACTGTGCCCTGTTAAAGGTGAGGGATAGTATATACAATGCCAGGTCAAATCCAAAAAAAAATTTGAATAACTATTATCGAACTGCACTCCCATATTAGGCATTTTTCATAATAACTGGGTATAATGTATAATGGCTAATTTATTACTTGATCCTTAACATATATACTATACCATATATTGTTTTCCAGGGAATTCTTGTTATAGCTGAAAGCAGAAACATATACCAGTGTATAAATCTTTTTCAGCTTCTTAAGTTGCGTTTTTGAAGACTGATATAAGATAACAACTATTTTTTATTGTACCTTACATACCTGTCAACAATTGTTTGGTTTACTAATGTTTTAAGATTCGAGTGGAGTGATATGGATGACATAAGTGAAGAAGACTCGAGTGGTTTTATGTGATTATGACCTTGCCGTGATAGTTTAAACCAAAATCCATACTTATAATATCAATACACCCCTTGGCATGGATTTTTAAAAAGGACATTTCTTTTCATGCCTATACGATGCATTTACTGTTGTCCATTTCTTACCACCATTAAACCAACTATGTATTTTACAACCAGACTTTCAAGTTTATGAACTGAATAAAAATAATAAACTGCTTACATACTATAAGTTTGTTTAATTCAATACGGTATAAATAAACGTTAATATTTCAGTAATTAATGGTCGCTGTAGGTCAAAAACGGTTATCTTACAAAGAGCAAACTTGGCCAAATGAAGCATTAAAAAGCCTTAGCTTACGTATGTTAGAAGCTATCAACATTAAAAATATTATTAAATTGTGTTCAGCTATTTAGTCATTAAAAGTAAACAACCTGATAAATACATTTTCGCATTAATAATATAAGTTTGTATTACAAGAGTAGATACCACCACATCCATGTAGCCAATATAAATAAATAACTAATATAAATATTTTTAGCAGATATTTAGATAAAATTTTTGGTGCTTATTCAGTGACCACAGCAAAGCCTGCGCGGCGTGCGGTAGAACAATTTATACAACGAACAGCCTTACCATACCTGTGCAATGTTAATTCATTAGAAGATCTAATTTGGCTCGGGTAATGCCATTTAGAACTACGTTTTCCTGGCATCACTAGCCCCCGACTTTGTCCGCGTGGATTTCATATTTCTATCGCATCCCCAGAGACTTCACGGATCATATTTTAACAAACAAACTTTATATATATATAATACTGATATACTTTATACACTTTGCATATGTAATATTGTTTCTTTACATCTTTGACATTCACTGGCTTTCTTATTTGTTACTATTTTATTAGCCCATTAAATCGAAATAAAATTAAATTCCCATTTTAACAAAAAAGCAAAGCAATTTCTTCAATTTCTCCAACAATAGCCGACACAAAGTATCAAAATGTATTAAAAATCCACCCGGAAACGTAATCAACTTCAAAATTAAAATATCGCTATTGGAATAAGCACAAAGAGTGATGGATATTAAAGTCAAATTGACGCTACTGAATCAATTTTAATTTGGTTGCTGTGATGAAAGTGCGTGGGCAAATTATGATGGCGATGCGAAACTCCGATTGCGAAAAGATTCCGAGCCGGGTTCGCTCGTTTTAGTTTATACTCATCGAGTGGTAAATATAGTACATTCTATATATACTATTTTTACTTTAGTGTACGTTTTAAACTAATAACTATTGTGAAATAATTACACACCTGAGAGTTAGGGAGAATGTCTTTCACATAACACAACAATAAATTATAAAATTAGATTTTACATTTTCAACGATTTTATATTCTTTTAGATTTTTCGTTAGATTTTTTTATTTGCATATGTTCGGGCAATGCAATACTTTCAACTTTGATTTTAATTTATTTACTATGACGTGCGTTTAGAGTTTTATATTGATCTCAAAATGTTTGTAGATTGTTTTAAGTTGTTCTGATGCTTTGTATAATTCATAAAAAGGTCGCAGGGATAGATGTCAACCATTTATATCTATAGGAAATAACTTAATAATTGCAGTCATGATTTGGAATTGTAAACGTACTACGTATAAGTAAGTTGTAAACGTGTTGCATAATATGGAAACCCTGTTTTAAAACCTACTTACTGCCCAGTAAGTAGGTTTTAAAACAAAACGCAATGACGTCAAACACGGTACCTACGGCGAGCAAGGCGCGTAAGCGCCCTCTAATGATGAAAAAAATGTCCAACCGGGAATTTCATTCGTTTCCTATTTAGATCATCAACAACTAAAAAACATCGATCATATTCCACACCTGGCTTCTAAAATAATCTAGGGTAATAGAGAAGACGTTGGTCCAGGAATATTTAATAACGTTCTTACAGTTTTCAAAACATGTTTAACATAAAAACATAATAAGAGGTATATTTAATTTATCGGGGTAGACCTTTTACAAATGTTGCCTGCATTAGTACCTTACTCTGACCAAATTCTACCTCCAAATAGCAGTGTTCGCATTGTTGTGTTCCGTTTTAGAGGGTGAGAGAAGCAGCAGCGAAATTACTCGGTAAATGTGAAAGTTTCTTCAGTTCACAGGATTGAAAAACGCTAGTGATACCTTTGACACGAGCGGTGCATCATCGGCAGGAGAATCGGCAAACAACAAACGGTTGTTTGCTAACTTTATAATTTTAAAAGAAACAAGTTAATTACAGCCGTCGACCGCAGCTATGCTTGGAGAGTGTGTTTATTTGCCGGTTATTAATTAAACTTGCTTATTTAGATATAACTTCTTATTTACGAGATAATTATTAAAATTTGTATTGAACCATTTTCATGTTTTACCTATTTAATAAATAAAGAAATATTGTATATTTATAATACCGTTTAAGTAACATAAATCAAGATTATCTAATTACTTCTAATAACTGGTAAATATCTTGATAAGAAAAGATTCAAAAAGCATGCCCAAATTTTTACAAATATTTGCGTGAGAGAGTGTACCCAGTTTTGCGTTCCTTTTGTAGTTTACATTTAGATGTGCCATGTTCGAATCGTACGGTAGTTGGTGGGCTGTATTCATTTCATGCAACGAGAAAATAATAAAAAGAACACGCACCCATCAATGTCTTTTTTGTTATAACAAACCTTTAATTTTTTAATTATAGATTCAGAAAAATAAATAAAAAAGAACAACAACAAACAAAAAAAACATAATAATCGAGAATTCAATTGGTTTCTCATTAAGTATAATGATCAATTCATCGTTTTCTCATTAAATATAGATCTCGGCTTATCCATATTATATTTCGAATATATTTTATGGTAATTGTTTAAATGTCGTAATTGAGTTCAGTTTCAAATATCTTTTTAAAACATTATCATACGTTGAAACCTAGATAGATTTGCACATAAAATCTTCCCCACGGAAACCGTTGGGTACAGGTAGAGTACAATAGTATCACCCCATTTAGCAGGTTTCGATTGAGGCGACTGAGTTACTAGAGGCGACAGATGCACAGGCTTCGGGGAGGCCTTCGTCTAGCAGTGAACGCTCAACGGCTGATATTTTGACGGATACAATACATTTATCCGAAGTAAAAAATTGCCTTTGTATTATTCCGAGTCATATGTCAAATCTATGTCAAAATTCATTCACTTCCACTTAGCTGCTTTGTCGTGGAAGAACAAGAAATATCAATACTCCAAATATTTACATCTATAACTTTAGCAAAAACTATAATGTGTTCAAAGAATACCAAAATTAAATTCGTAATATTATAAAGTAACTACCCAATCCCGACATCATCTTTTTATGATTACTGGGATAATTTACTAGGATAGGCCAATTCTTTTATGAGGGGAAATTATACAAAGCTGAAAGGCTATTGATATATTGATATCCTAAAAAAATATATAGTCAGGATTAAGAATTATTCTTACAATAATGTAAACACTATATTTAAAACAAGAATGCTGTTATTCGAAGAATAACTAGCATTATCAAAATTTAAGTCAACCCAAAATTTATGGCGTAATATTTAATAGAGCGACACATTAAGTGCCTTAACTTTGTGTGTAAAACTAGGTCACTATTCCCCGACGCATCGTTACCCGGTGCAATCAACACCTCTATTGTAGAACGTAAGTACGAAACTGTAATCTTTTAATTATTAATTTATTAATATAGTTTACTTTGTATAATGATCTCATGACTTAATTTTTGGCGATGAAATTAATAAAGATTAAATCTAATTGCTAAGAGCTAAAATGAAAAGAAAAACGTAGTTAAGGGAAGCGATCGTGACGATTCATATCAATGAAATCTAGACATAGGCTTCATACATATACAAAGGCCTCTCCGTCTGCCCTCAAACAGCAATGCTGATATTGCTTTCATTTTATGCGAAGGATATAATTGACAAACGTATCACTGGGTAATGTAACGTAATATGGTCACAACGACGACGCGTTAATATATAGTAATAACAAAAGTATATTGTTTGCCCGATAGTAATACTGCGATCAGTATTATAAATGAAATAATTAAGTACCAAATATATTTCTCTAAGGGAAATGGCTATATAACTGGTATTCCAATCGAAGGCACCAAGTTCATGGCGCTAAATAGATGCTTGAATGTGAGATAAACTGGGTTGTGGTTGCGTCGTGGGTGACCATGTTCTTTTTCACGAATATCTATATGTCTCGACCTTAATTTAATTTGTATAACTCAATTGAAGTTAAAGATGTAGTTCAGCAGTTACTACACAAGATTTTATGTCCTGACTTATTATGCAGTTTTTGAACAGGCCAGTACTATGAAAGACTGTGAAGGAAAATATATAAAAGTATTAATGTGTTTTACATGTATGTGACAAATCCAAGAGCATAATTTCATATCCAATATGTAGTTATTGTCGTTGCTTGTTTAATAAGCAATTGACCTACAAACCTAATTACGATCCACGCTGAAAACAATGACGAATGCAGATGAAAATACACCAAATTGTATTAATATAATGTAATTTTTTTGTTAACATTCGTATCAGCAATATTATTATGTGTCCAAATGAAATGCATGAGTATTAAAAACAAGAAAATAATATTAATAAGGTTATTTTTATGAAGCGCCAAATTTAACCCATAATTTAATTCTATGCAAGTAATGTGTTCCAATAGTTTCTTGAATTATTTATGCTTTTATTATTTAACTTTACTGTTTCAGCTTTGCTAACAAATTTGTCTTAAGATCTCCCAGGGTAAGGGCAGGTATGAAATAAATGACTTTTATGTAAATCTTATATGACCTCTCTCAGGTGGTTAAGGTCATGTACGCTATATACGACTTTCGTTTCTATTAAAATTGTTTTTGATAATGACTGCTATGCTAATGCTGAATATGCTTTAATTCTATACAATAAATACTATTAGCAGCGTAATATAAACAATATGAATGACATATTATATTATATATACATTATTAAGCCAAATACCATGATAACGACAGTAGAAATAACTCATGCGACGCTTCTATATTAACATATGTCATTCTAACCCTGCTATATTAAAAAGAATATAGAAAACAAACTTAAGGTTAATTCATAAGGTTAAGTTACTTTTTTTATTATGAAGTCAGCAAACAAACGTACGTTCCGCTTGATCGTAAACGTGATCGCAGCCTATTGACGCTCGTATCAACATAAAGATATCACTAGCGTGTCGCCACCGCTGTGAACTGAAGTGACATTTACCCAGTAATTTCACTGCCTCTCTCACCCTACAAACCGGATCATAGCAATGCGAACACTGCTGTTTGGCGGTAGAAATAGGTGAAAGTGAGGTACCAATGCAGACGACCTTTGTATGAAGTCTATCTCATGTAAACTACTAATACTTCATTCATTGCTGTTATTTACCTACAGTATATTGTAACTAGTAGCGCTCCGCCTAGCTCTGGTTCTCATGAGAATAATAAATACAATAGTGGTAATAAGTTACTCCTTATAACAATAGCAAAATAGCTATACATTGGCAAATGCCAATGCCAGTCAGATGTTTGTTATATATATTATTCCCTCGGGATATGAACCAGAATTATTTGATTTCACAAACAGGGAAATTGGCAACAATCATTATTATGAACTTATAACCCAAACATAACGTTTTATTCAAATAACTTTGAAAATTAGAGAGCTCGCATACTCACTTTGCACCACTCTTTTACCCCTTTAAGGGTAATTTCAAAAAATATTCAACACGTGTTTTATGACATTTAATGAAAAATCTGAATTTCATATAACTAAATATAATATAATGAATGACTTTTAACCCCTTAATTCACTCCGAATTTGCAAAAATTCTTCTTAATACTCAATTATAAGCGTATACACAAAAAAGAAAATAAAGGACAAATACTTTCTTACCTTCATTTCCTTTTGTTTTTCAATTCCATTATTCATTATGTGCATGAATACGTCTAGCCAAAACCGCTTGATGTTTATCTAAATGTATTTCTTACGTAATCAAAACAGATCAAACAGTCCAACTAGTTTACAGAGTTTGAAACAATAACAGCCTACCTTAAATGCTGGCTACAATATACATACGATTCGAACCAGCTGCCAGCCGTTATACAAACAGGCACAAACAAACAACTACGCTGGAACCTGCTATGAAGTATGAACCACTGGACTTCAGCCTCGGACTAACGGCAATAAGTAGGCAAAGTCTGCTTAGTCAAAATTTTTAAAAAATTGCCTCTTAGGCAATCTCTCTCGTATTAGATAGACACTCACTATTTTTATAAAATATTTAAATGGTTTGTGGTAGTTTAATCTAAATTCAAGCATAAGTATGTATTTTTAATAAAATTTACTAACTACCTACGTTTTATGTGGATTAAAATGCAGGGTATTTAACTTTTTCGTCACCTTAAATTTTTTTCAAAGGTAACTAAAAGTAGCATTTATCTCAATACTATATAGCTCAATACTACAACAGATATTTTATTTAGTTACCATTCGTACTTGAAAAAAGCGTTTTATTAATAAACCTGTAAATCAACTTTATTTTATTTGATTTCCTATGTGCACACTGCACATTTAGTATAATCAATCTTACTTGGAAATTTAATACCAGAAAGCGAACATTACCTGCACATGAAAAGTTGTTTCCTGAAATCCATAAGCCAGCATTTTGATTTAATCAAAATAACGACAAGGAAGAAATTCCGATGAAAACATAATATTTCGAAGCATTCAAGCACGAAAACTTGTATGACATAGACGAGAACTAAAAATTTGATTAAAGTCTGAAGCGAAGAATATTTCCTGGCAAGCTAAGAATATATATCATTCAATATAAATAATCAAAATATTTTGAAAATGTCCTAATATTTGGAAGATCTTCGTCTGACCTTTATTCCTACTCTAAGACTGGACGAATTGATTGCTATTACTTATGCAAGCTTCTCACACAGAGAAGTGGACGGAGCATAAATAGTGTAATCAACGCCTAACAGCAACATACAAATTGAGTGCACCGGTGGCAAATACTCGAGTAGTCATTAAACTTCACAATATATGTTTGAACTTCGCAGAGAAGATATTTGTAATATTTTTTTAGTATTTGGAAGATCAGCAGCACTATGAAACATATTATAACAGTAAGATTAGTAACGTGAGGCCAATGAAAGGTCTTTACGATTAAACAATTTCTTAGTTATTTTTGGACAAACATATATATAGATTAAATTAGAGCAAATATAAACAAGTATGACTAATTTGTGGCTCGTTCATTTGAACTTGTAACTCAGTGAGCACCTCGCCGTTTCAACTCTTGAATTGAATATAATAAAATCACATGTTATGAACACATCCTATAAGCTCGTCGTGTTAATTAAAAGGGGATTGTCATGACGGAGAAACGAACAGAATTTTCGGTCTGAGTTGTTTTGCGTTTAGACTAAGATCATGTTCTTTACTTTGGAATAAACTTTGAATATTCTTTTCTGTACCTAATTAGGTCATAATCAGGAATAGATAAAATATTTACGTCATAAACAAATTCTGGACATGTCTGTTTGCGTGTCTGTGTTCTAACAAGATTTTCAGCCTGAACCCTCTGAACAAATTTTAACAAACTACTATTAATTTGATCGGGAGTGGAATGTAACCCAACTTTGCGAACTTTCACCTCGAAACTTGTGATGTATGGCCCATTATTCCCTGTTTGCCAGAATTTTGGATCTTCCGTGCATTCTTTGAATAATATTTTTATATAGGTGCGAGAAATCTATTATCATGAAAAATTTTGTATAATTATTTGAGGTAGAAATTCCGAATATATTGGTCTGTCTAGATCTATTACACGCATCTGTACCGCCAAGCAGTAATGTTCGATTTGCCAAGAGAGGCAGAGAAAGAAAGGAATTATTTGGTAATATAGAACAAATTAACAAATTCAAGCTATAATGTTGATGACACAAGTTGGCTGTTTACCATCTCATAAGGAACATGTGCTACTCAACCAATCTCGAATCTTACATTAAATTAGCGGAACGTTAAACTAAATTTTACTTTTTTAGGGATATAAGGTACTCATAATCATTAAGCCAATGGAAGTACACTGCTGGACATATACCTCCCTAAGGTACCGTAAAGTTTGCCTATTATTGCGGCACTGGGCAAGCGTGTCGGCAATCGCAGAGCGCAGCTTTGGCAACTGGGATACTGCTGCCCATCCCCGCTCTATGCATTTGGGACACGCTGTTTCTCTCTATTATTTTTTTGTAGTTCTACAATTCCAAACGTATAAATCTTGCATAATCGTTTGTCGTGATTCCCACAGGTACAGTGAGTTTTTTCGGGATGAAGAACTATGTTCCTCCACTTACTCCCATTTATATGTATGAAGAATTTTAAGAAAATTAGTTGAATAGATAAGGTAACAAATAATAATTTTACTTTTATTATATTATAGTTATTGTTATATAGTTATAGAATTCACAATTTATTTTATTTATACTTATGCTATTTGTTTTTTCAAATAACAAGAGTCCCATTAGGCGACTGTATAATACCTATGCATTCCTATTTGATATTCGACACAAACTATCTAAGGAAGGAATTTCTAAAATAGCGAAAATATTAAACGTTAAAAGCACCAAAAGTGTGCCACTGGAAGAAATCGATCCCATTCGTGCATTGAACTGTGCTATCAAAATTGAGAATTTCGTAGGTGTTGGTACGAAATAAATCAGGCGAAATAAACCATTAGCGTAATTTATATGGCACGACCTGCCCGTGCATCGTAAACGCGGCTGCCATTTTTGTATAGAGGAAGTCTTAATGAAAAAATATATACCAAACCTTTATGAGGAAAATTCTCTACAAACTGAAAGTAATACAACTCGCAATAAAAATTGAATTATTTTAGGAATTACCGAAAATACAAACCAAAAGTACAAACCATTTAGTCTGATGATAATATGTTTAATGGCATCGTTGCTGTTGTGACTATCATATTTCCATAAAAAAGGGTTCGATGTCTGATCTGGAGAAGTTTAGTAAAATAATTAATTTGGTTACGTTACTCAGTATGAGTACTATACTATACTAAGTTACTGGAACCGACAGGTGGCGGTATATCCACCCAAATAGCGTAGTTAAAATACAACAGGGCAAAGAAGGACTAGCATTCCTATACGCTTTGCGATTGCCATTTATTTTATAAATACCATAAATATTTCCTACCTTGAATTTATACATGTTTACTATGTTTTTGTTCATACATGGGTATTAAGTCTTGCAATTCCGGTCGTATGTGCATATTTGTGTATTTAATATATAGTATGTATAGTAGTAAAAAAAGTTTAAAGAAAATGTAGTTAGGTCCTAATTAATCTTCTATTATATCATGAAATCAATATTTTTAAAATATTGATTGAATTTGAATTAAATTTGAAGTTGAAAACAACAATTTAAAAATATCAAAAATCCAATACACGCCCTAATAAAAATGTTATTTATAAGTTAAATTAAATAACTGATTAAAAGTTATTTTAGGTATTCATTAAATTAAAGTAAACCCTACTAAAACACAAGAGCATCGCGAAAAAGAAACAAAACACTGTCGCCATTACCATTGTCAGCATCGTATTCAGACGGGTTCTCCCGACATCTATATTACCCGAGCTAGAAATGTCGGTTCCTAAAACAAAGCTAGGCGAGAAGATAAAACGCGACCGGGGCGCATTTTGACATTTTCATTTTACAGTCGCACCGCTGTGACGTATCACGGAATCACAGAATCACAGGTGCATAGCACTATGCGCAATACTTCACAGTGACTGCTGTTCACAAATGACATTTCATATATCACGTGAATTTTGCGAGACATGATTACAGATCACGGTTGTTGGGGCTCTATATAAAGGTCGTTTATGGGTACGGAAACAAGGGTAAAACGAATTAGACATTGAACACCGTTTGTCGAAGTTTGACTTCAGCGTTCATTGATGGCAATCAAAGGATCGTTTAAAAACGACACATGATTTAGGACGGACCTTTTCGGCCCAATGTAGCACATTGACTTTGTTAATCACATGTATTGTATAAAAGTAAGTAAAATAGACTGAAATATCATATTTTAACTTTTTTACCATATAATTTATAGTAATAATAATAAATAATAGATCCACATGAAATTTCATACGTTGACCTGGCTCCGGGATAAGTTGTGTTACGGATATCAGACAACAGAGGAATGATATAAATATAATATTAAGATTATATGTATATAAATAACACCTAGAAACAGAACAAACTTCATAGGGATCGAACCCACGACCTTTGGCACACAAGATATGATCACTACCATCTGCGCCATCTGCCTGTATTTTATTCCGCGACAGTGTTCGCAATAGTAATATAATATCTAACCTTGGCCATATATCCACCTGAAACATGTAGCTCAAATACAGCAACGATGGGCAGCAGTATACCCATATAATTTATAGTATAAGTTCTGCTTAATTAAAGCAAATTCCCCATTTCCTGGAGATGCATATATCCAGTGGTGGGTGTTCTACGGCTGCTATGATGATGATGATTCTGTCGTATCAAGTAGTAAGTATGGAAAATGGTAATAAATGTCATAAACAATGCTAATCACTGTCCACATCTACAACCTTCGAATCATAAACTGCGTACAAACTCATGTTCAATTTACGAAGTAGCATTTAGCAACGATGTTTAATGTGGCTTAATTAACTGGTTTCATTAAAGAGCAGTACTTGAATTAAGCTAAAAATACGCGGCCGAAAGAGATTGAGTGCCTCGAAAATGTTTAAAATGCGAACTTCAAAGCAGAAAGAAACATTTGAAAATGATTTTCATGCGAGTTATGAGGTTTAAAATATTTTTAAATCTATTGCTAGGTTATTTTGACTAGGAATACAAATTGAATAATAAATGAGAAAAGTTGATGAATAATGGGGATGAATAATGAGATGTCCCAGTATAACCGAAAGGCGGCTGTATTTTTATAAAATTTATCAATGTAAAGTGAGGTACTGGCAGAGTAGAATACTACTTCCCTTTACCAGGTGTCGTAAGAGGCTACTAAGGTACCAGAACCGACAGATGGCGGTATATCCATCGGGAACAGTATCGCTCAAATGCACAGGGCGAGTATGGGCAGCAGCATACCCTTGGCAAAAGCTGCGCTCTGCGATTACCAAATCCCCATTTTTCGAGGGTCTCCCCCAGCAGTGGACTTCCAATAGCTAAAATGATGATCAATATAAATGTGATTATACATAAAATAATGGATAACCATTTATATGTATACCTCCAAACGCACACCAATCAAAACGCACACTTTCACCAGAAAATTCGGAACATGCATATATAACAAATTGAGTCATATGGTACCGGTAGAGTAGAATACTACCTCTCCCTGTACCAAATGTCTTAAGAGGCGACTGATGTACCGGAACCGACAGATTGGATTATTATATCCATCCGAAGCGGTGTAGCTCAAATGCAACAGTACGGGGGTAGGCAGCAGCATCCCCGTCGCGAAGCTACGCTCTGAGATTGCCAGCACGCTGGCTCAGCGCAAAAATAATTTCGTATATGGACGGGTTGAAGGTGTTATACATACATATATATATATATATATATATATATATATATAATAATAAATTTACACAACATTTTATATTATGCTGACTTAGTTACAAGTCGCTTAAAGCACTTGTGTTACAGACAACTTGTGTTACAGGTGGATCACAAACATAACATTTAAATACGGATATTTGTGTCTACTGGGTGGTGGTCAAACCCACGACCCTTGACGCACAAGAAGGAATCATTACCATTGCCTTTACAAATTAATTGTATGTTAGGATATTTTTGGGTTGTATTTGTACAAAATCTGTCACCATTATTACCATTAAATATTACTCTATATAACGGGCCCACGGCGCAGATGGTAGTGATCCTATCTTATGCCCCAAGGGTAGTGTGTTCAATACCCACCCATGACAAATATTTATATCATATTTATGGTTGTCCTGTTTATGTGTCAAAATTGTATAATTTATGTGTAATGTGTATTTATGTTTAATTTTTGTTATTACTCTGATGTCTGATGTCCGTAACACAAGTACTTTAAGCTACCCACCATGGAGTCAGGTCAATATTGGGACATTGTGTGAATAAATTAATTAGTAATCAGTGCCTCCAAATTCGTTAAAAGTTAACTCGATTATGCGATTCCCAACGGGGTACGACTTTGTAGTGAAATACTTATATTTGCTTCATGTATGCAATAGTAAACGAAACTAAAAATGTTTGAGAAGACGCCTAGTAATTAACATATATTAATGATGTGGACTAGAGGGTTACTACTTATCTTATTCGACTTGATTCGTATTATCGTGCATTCTGAGTCACAGGCGTGCCACCGAAGCACGCTAGCAGCTTGTAGACTTGTGACTGTCAATGAGAAAAGCCCAGATCCATTCATGACTGGAACAAAAAGCCTCTGCATCAGATCAAGTGTCTTCACCACTAGACCCTCGTAAAATAAAATTTGCTCAATTTTTCTTGTATCCTTTTACCTGCTGTATTCCATGAACATAAACTTATAGTATACGACAGTATTCTTTCGATTTTATAAATTAAGTTCTATTGATGTTTTACTTAACTTTAATTATGTATGTTATGGTATGTGTTATAATTTGCTAGCTGAACCGACAATGTTGTCTTGTCCCTAAATACCTAATTTAATCATGAAAATAAATTGAGATTGAGACAAACGTTCCTATCTCTCGAGTTGGATCAAACTATATACAGTAACCAAAAACGCTTCAGTTGTTGGCAAATTTATCCCGGTCAAACACCGTAACATATTGTTCTTTTATATAAACATAATATCGATCTTGTACAGTATCACTAACTGAACACGTTCTTTTGAAAAGTATGTCGATTCAAAATTGTTTTCGCCACAAAAAAGGTTTTGTGACTCGCAAACTAAATCCATGTAATGGATTGTGACAGTTTCGACGGTCCAGCCAAATAATATGTGACAAACTAATCTCACGGGAAGTCTGGACACACGCAGGTGTACGTATGAAAATGCTCGGGATTACCCCCTCTCCCTCCGCCCCAAGCCCTCCCGACTGGAAAGTCAGGACAAATATTTGTATAGACTATATTTGGCCTCCACTAACGAAATTTGAATTGGGAAGTTACGGACACGACTGTTATATAGTTGGGTAAAGGAACTATAACTTTGGTCAATTGTATATGTAAATGTAAGTTACTTAACGGTCCAATATCCATTAGACTGCTATCTGATATCAGCATATAATATTTTTGATAGAGATTGCAGAATCTTATATTCTAAACTTGATGTTTTTGGTTTTTCTTCTAAGCTCATCAATTTATTATTATTTCAATATATTATTTCACAGATCGACATTTATTTGTTCGCCACGGTTGTTATACATCGTAAGCATATCCAACGCCATCTGGTGTGACTCAAGGATCGATACTTGGGGTTTTGTTCTTCTTGCTGATGGTAAACGACGTAGTTGATGTGATGAAATATACTAAATGCCTACTTTATGCAGATGATCTAAAATTATATACAGAAGTCAAAGATGACGTATATTGTTTACTGATACCAAAGGACATTAATGCGTGGAGTAACGAGAAGTGTCACGTTATGACCTTTAGTCGCAAGCTTAATCTCGTCAAATACGAGTACAAGTTAGGCAACCAATTCATTGACCGCACAGACACTAGGGACAACCTGGGTGTGACATTTGAACCTATCCTTACATTTAACGAACACATTTCCGCTCTCACTCGCCGCTGTTTTAGTCGTTTAGGATATGTATTACGGAACTCGCGTTTCCAAATTTCCAGAATCCAAATATCTTTAAGATTCTGTTTACCAGTCTAGTGCAAAGTTCCCTAGAGTCTAGTGCATGTATTTGTAATTCACACGAGGTGAAGTATAGGCAAATGTTAAAAAAAGTTCAGAAAGCTTTCCTTTGCTGCTGTTATAAAAGGGTATACGGCTATTATCCTTTAGTTGGGTACATCCAACTAAGTTCTTGCTGGGAATGTTGGGAATGACTTCTCTGATAACCAGGAGAGCTCGAGTAGAGCTGTCAACCGCTAAACCAATATTGCAGCCACAATACCACAATTGTCATGCATCTTTGTGCCTGACTAGCATCTGCGCATTAGAATCAGACGAATACATTGGCTGTCTGCACCTCTGCCATGTACTGTAGCGCGCGTGCAATCACCTTTATGTCGTAAGCAGCAGGCACTTAACGCACTCCTTATGTCTCACCTGAATTTAGAAGTATTTGTTGATAACGTCCAATTATTCATAACTAAGTTCGATCTAGAATAATTAAATTTTTGTTACATATTCGTTATTGTGTAATCGGGATAACCCATCGAATTATGTTTGTAATGAATAAATTAAAAAATAATACAAATACTTTTTTATCGAATTTTAAACGCGGTTTATCTAACTTTTTTACATTTTTTTTCAATGTTTCGCATGGAAAACCTTGAGAACCATTTTAATCTTGAGAACGGCAAAGTAAACTTAACGTCAAAAAAAATGCTCTCACTTTTGAAATTCTCCATTTATAAACCGTGAAATACTGGCAGAGTAGAATAGTACCTCCCCTGTACCAAGTGTTGTAAGAGACGGTTAATGTACCAGAACCGACAGGTGGCGGTATATGCATCCAAAACAATGTAGCTCAAAGGCATAGGGCGGGGATAGGCAGCAGAATCCCTGTCGCGAACGCTGCGATTGCCAACACGTTTGCCTAGCGCAGCAAAATTCCCTCTTCCATGGGGAGGTATGATGAATCTGGTTATACAACAACAACGTGCCTTCCCACAACCTTTTCTTGAGAATGAGGCGAGAGTCTAATGCTTATGACAGCGCTAAGCAAGCCCAAAGAAGTCATACCCCTCTTTAGAGTTTAGTTTTAATTCTTTCTCCGCTGTACTTTTAATTAATTCATACATCTTGTATTGTAAATTGTCAATTAAATAAAATTATTTGTAAATTTCATATCTTTACTGCACATGTACACATGGTAGGCTAGGCTTTTCATGCTATGCATACATACATCCTTTTTGAGTTACAGCTTGCCAATATCTAAAATATTTTATAATAAACTTTTTGTGTATCTAACTTAATAAATAAATAAAAATAAAAATGAATGCATGATAAATATGAATATGAAACAAATCTATTGTACGTTATATTGTTATTCTTAATAAAGTGTATACGAGTCCAGTGGCAATTGCCGCACTGTGTACGTCCAACCTTCCCGCGACTATCTTTAGGGGGCTGTTTGAGCTGCTTTAACATATTGCGTTACTTATACCGGCGCTGTATGAGTAATGTGTGAATACCTCGTGTGAGTACAATACTTTGAAGGCGTTGTTATGTTGGTTGCACACAGCTCGATATGCTGCTTGGGTGTAATTCATCTACAGACTGCGCGTCTTCAAAGAGTGACACAGCTTTTAACAGAGTATTTTAAAACTACGTTCAATCCTGTTAATATTGCCCATAACACACCGAGTTCTGTGCTTCAGCTGTGCCTTTAATACTTGTTATGCTCTAAATTAAAAACATATTTAGAATTTTCAGATAATATATGCCCCATAGCGTTTTGGCAGGGTCTTTTTCGTGTGCGCTAGCCCCTAGGCTATTATCGTACCTATATTTATCGGATACAATCCTAGATTGTATCCGATAAAAATAAATATCGTTCTCGATCTTTAAATTATGAATACGTCAGATGCAGTGTTATCTTATGCCGAAAAATAATAATAATATCTAATCAATAATATCTTATTCAATATTGTTATCTACACTATATTTAAACTATATATAATTATTATATTATAAAGAGGCAAAATTTGTATTTTTGTATGTAGCGAATAAACTTAATAAGTACTGCAGCGATTTTAATAATTCTTTTTAGTAGAAAGCTACATTATCATTGAGTAACATAGGCTATATAAACCAACAAAAGGTGTAAAAAAATTAGTCAATAAATGTCTGCTGCGAATAATATTAATGATGGGTTAAAAATTGTTTGATAATATTATAGAATATATCAATATCTACAAAAAATCTCGCGAGACTATATGTCTACCTATTGTAGTTATGTTACTATAACTACTTTTTTACATTTAACAAATTGATAGAAATGCCGATCAAAATCAGACCAAAAATTTTTTAACCAAATAAATAATTTAATATTCAAAACTGTCTTAATACCTGATGATAATTTTTTGAATTATTGAAATTGGACATTCCATTCAAAAGATCTCATGAAATTAAAATAAAAATACAAACAGGCGGCCGCCACGCAATGCATCGAGTAACTAACTTGACGACAGTATTCGTATTTGGCACTTTTTTGAGTGGGATCTCCTAAATATCAATACGCCACGTTGCCACCTACAAATACCACAGCCAACGTAGTGTACAGGGAGGCTTTAAGATAAGCATATTTTTTTTTTTGAAATTTCATGGTCGTTTTAATTAGTATGCTTACTGCTTGAATATATGTACCTATTTATATCTACCTGTGCGTGCGAAGCTGGGACGGGCCGCTAGTTCTGTATAAATACTATGACAAATATAACTTAACTAGTCTTTTAAGCTTGACGAAGTCGTTTCTGTGCAAAAAATATATAAGTAAATATTTGAATGCTAAAAGGAAAAGTTGTGGAGAACAAGAAGACATAATATAAACAAATCAGCTAAAATCCCAAAGCTATTGTAGGAATAAACTCTACGACCTTCTTAGCACCGACTCGTCGAGCCCACTTCAGAGTCTTTTGCATCGACACCTGTTTTATCCCTATTTTATCAAATTACGTTTATTACCATTACAATACTCACAACTATTTTAATTAACTTTTTTTTCCACCAAATTAATTACCTACATAATGCAAAATGTTGTTAATGTAATTTTAAAGTACTATACGTAGGTACAGCATATTAAAATCTCATTAACATTTCCCTGCTCCTTGTTTATTGTCAAAGTTCACGCGCACCAAGTACTAAATTTACAATAACGAGGCCAGAGAATTGTAATGAAACATATTTAAATCTCAAAATAAACCATTCTAAATATGATGATATATATATATATATATATATATATATATCATCATATTTATAAATATTTATGTTTACTAAATATATAGAAATGTATAGACAACATCTAAATAATAAGTAACATCGAAACCCAAGATTAAATAACATTTCTGAAGAATATACGTAGAAAATATATATCATAACAAAATATAATAAGCCTCTAAACCAATTACAACTACAGAGAACACGAGTTGTATTTAATTATTCTGATGAATTTGCATTATTTTTTTAAGTTTAAGAGAATAACAAAATATTTCATTATTTGATTAATATATTTAATCAATATTTATGAACATTCGCAGTTTAAATTACTAAAGTTGTATTAAAATTTAGTAAACTTTTTACTTATTAATTATTACTGATTAAACTGTCATATTTACATTGATTTATATCACAAGCATCAGGAATGTTATGATAATTAGGTACAAGACAATAGTATTACTATATATAGTGTTGTAGTAATTAAAGTATTACTGAAGTTGTTGATTCATACGTATACCTATGATAACAAGACCAACTAAGTCAGTTTAGTGCTACAGGCAGACAAACTGAACCGCAGGCAAACCTGTAAATGTCATGTGAGTCTATTTATGTGAACTATTAAATATAATTCATAATAAAACTACTCCTTTCAATTAATTTTTGTCTTTTTTATAGTTAAAATCCCAGTGATACTCCCAGTTCAATCCCTTTAATAGTGCAAAAAAGTCTAATCCTTACTAATCCTTACTAATATTATAAATGTGAAAGTATCTCTGTCTGTCTGTATGTCTGTTACGCTTTCCCGCTTAAACCTCGCAACCGATTTTGATGAAATTTCGCACAGATAATCTTTAAACCCTCAGAAAGGATATTTTTTATCTTATCTATTATCTCTATCTATT
The DNA here is from genome assembly GCA_020976665.1 of Heortia vitessoides. NCBI lineage: Eukaryota > Metazoa > Arthropoda > Insecta > Lepidoptera > Crambidae > Heortia > Heortia vitessoides. The sequence goes on from JACJUM010003129.1 coordinate 9,371,974, forward strand.
AGCTTATTTTTTAATTTGAAATAAGGGTTGTAAGGGGTCAAAAAGGGCGATGAAAAGTTGTATAGAAGTACTGCTATTTTTAGAGCTTGAAGAAACTTAAAACTTATTTTTCAGGCCATTCATTAGATCTAAATAAACATGACATTCAAAGTTTATATAAGTTCAGGTTAGTACGGTAGTAGGTAGTCAGAGGTATGGTACCCAAAAATCTGTTCCACGCGGACGAAGTCGCGGGCACAGCTAGTAGTAGATACATAGAAACTATGTTCAAGTACTCAAGTAATAAAAAATACTCGTGAATTTTTATTGATAGCTCAGTAAAATCGGATCTCAATAAATGGGTTTCATGTGAATAAAGGGAAAAATTAATTACCTAAACGGTTTAAAATTCGAGGAATTTAATTCAATATACGCATCTACAATTGATAGTGCCTAATCCATAAGGACTACCTAAAGCTTAGCCTTTATGTCACTAAGAAACTCCAAATTCCAATGAAGTACAATATTTTCTAACATTTACAGGATTACTTATAATATATAATAAATACGTTCTTACCAAAAAAAAATAAACTACATTTTTAAGCTGTTATGGAGATGCGCATTTTTCATAATCTTGGATAAATTTTACTTATTATTTAAAGCATTTTGATTAACTAAAAAGTAACCCAGCAAGCACCAACAGTTATTTTCAGGTGGCAGCTAGATATGGTTGTTTTCATACCTCAAAGAGGATTTCCAACAGGTCTTGATCTCTCTGATTTTAATCACAACCAAAAGTGTAGTAATGACTCCTCTATCCAGCAGAGGGCGTTGCAGTGTCTGCTCAGTGGCGACGCGCTATCGCACGCCCGGGGTGATTTGCATAAAGCCCCGCGGACAGCGTTTTGGCGTCGGTTCAGCTTGTAACTCATTAGCATAACTGCTCAATTATTTTGTGCAGAATAGTCACTTTACAGACAAATTTTGGTTTTGCGCTACGTTGCACGACCTATTGAGTGGACAGTTTAAAAAGCTTCCGTTAACGCCTTGCCAAATGTTTGGTGAGGACTCAATAACACCGCACGTGTGACGAGGGCTTGTTTATATTTACTAATAAGTTAGGGTATTCTCTAGTAGGTTATGATCAGATGAAAGAGATTTATTTACATTACCGAGAATAGATCAACAATACCAATATAAAATATATAATAATCCTAAAACACAGACAATCAAACGGCAATTTGACGGCACCGATACCGCTTGCGGTTGTGCGCCAAGGATCGTAGGTTTGATTTACATGATGTATATTTATTTTTCTGCTATGTTTTGGGTTTTGTATGTATTTAAGTTTTGTATTTGTGATTCCTCTGGTGTCTGATATATAAATATAACACAAGTGCTTTGAGCTACTTATCTCGTAATCAAGTCAATCTATGAGACGTGTGAATGTCATATCATTATCACCGTCATATTTTATAAGCGTAGGACATCCACTCGTAAATATATGTTTGCGTTTAATGAAAAGTAATCAACCTATACCAGAGTTAACGTAATGAGACTTACTTCGGAGGAGTAGATAACGTAAGGCGTAATCATGTAAAAAAAATATTGATATAATTTATTCCTTGATTTTAATCTTTAATGAGTTTTTATTCTATTGCTGATCGTTACCCGATTGATTTAAAATGATTTTAATAATTTTATCTACAATCATAAGTTGGACCTTGACTTGATGTTTGGAGACAATTCAAAGAAGAAAAATATTCAAACAAGTGTTAAAGAGCAAAAGCTAACGTGAAACATAAAATATTTAAAAAATCTGCAGTCTGCAGACAACAACACTAGGTTTGACAAACCTTAATTAACGCGGCTTTATTCCTCGGATGCTTTGCGAGGCTATTTAAATTAAAAAACATCTCAATTTCAATAGAGAAGATAGTTGGAAAAAACCACCTGCCAAGGCCCTATCCCAAATTATTTGATCACAGCACTGCCAGATTACGAGATACTGTCAGCACCCACTGCGTGGATGGAAATGCAAAAATACAAAATTTAAAACCTTATATCAAAAAAAATTGTTAAGATAGTAATTGTAACTTTCCAATCCTGAAACATCTTTTGTCAGTCTTGAGAACGGTCGTCGCGTGGTAGCCGAAACATAAAAATGTAAAAAGTACAATAAACCGCGTTTTGAAGAAGTTAAAAAGTATTTTTATTATGAGTTGTGAACGTGTATATGTTAGAAAACAATATTATAGTAAGACACGTAGCTGCGTAACTTTCAAAGAGTTCAAAAAAAGAAACTTTAGGTTTGACATGTCTAGTTTTTATAAGCAAACATTTTTTTTAACATATAGAAGATAAGTTGATTTGCCATATATATGTAAAACTAGTAGATGCGAATTAGCCAAGTTAAACCTAGAGCTTCAATTTATCCTAAGTTATAAGCTTTGTGTTTTAGGTAATTTTATTTTGCAACATAATATGTTCTTATAAATAAATTTCAATATTATCTACAGAACTTCGGACCCATTCTTCGCACATTAAATAGATATCAATTCTTTTGTCGGAAAATCTTACACTTTGTACAAAGGTTCAAAACAAGATAAACAATAATACCCACCATTAATGAGAAATAAACTTCTACAGGAGGTATTATATCAATGTGGAACTGCTCAACTGCGATTGTCATTCCTTAAGCGAGTTTTTATTCCAGTTGGTTATTGTTTTTTTAACGGACACAATAAAAAGACTCTTGGAGATTTAAAACCTTTAAAATTATCTATAATTGTTTTGTTTGTTTTCAAAACAAAACTAAATTCGATCAATTATTTTTTTACTATTGTCAAGTAAAATAAAACTGATAAACGTACTATTCAGAAGCCATTCGTTTTGTTTTCTAATGTAGATTTACAGGAAGTAATAAAGACAATTAAAACGCGTTAAGCTGGCCTTTATTTGATAGTAACTGAAAACTTCCAATCAGTATTATCCTCACATTCTACAAGAAGATTTGTAGGGCATTAACCGAATTTCATTGGCCTATATACATCCCATTGAAGAGTAACCATTTGTTCTAATTTTTGATTAGTGTTTGGAAAATATGTATTGAAACTGATTGAATCGGCGAAACAAAGATTACTAAGTAACGTGAAATATCACGTAATGTAAGCACATATAATAATTCCTTTAGCCACATACTCTCCTAGTTATTATAATCTCCTTTTGTTCTGAAATAGTACTTGAAAAATACTCTAAAAATTATTTTAAAGATTTATTAAACAAAACCAAAATTTAATTTTGGGTAGTTCCTAGCTAACAAGGCTCACAGAATCTTGGCCTACAATATGTGTATGAACATTGCGTGCTCTAGAAAATGGTAGATTTTTATAGTCATAAATAAATAAATATAATACCTCATAAAATATTTTATCATTATACTTGGTTTGAGAACCTTCTTTTTGTATCCTACATTACTTTTTACGATTTTAAACACCAATAGCAATATAAATAAATAAATCATAATAAATTCCCACTTTATCTCATACCTCTTAGATCAATTTAGGTCAATACCTGATTCCGTGGTAAATCGCTTAAATCATTAATGTTACATTTATCAGACAACAGGGAAATCACATAAATTTTATACCCAAATACAGAACAAACATAAATATCATCATATAAATATTTGTCCTTGGTGGGAATCGAACACACGATCTTTAGCGCACAAAACAGCATCACTACCATCTGCGCCATCTGGCCTGTCAAAATATGTTTACTATCTCTCTTATAAATTACTACTCCAATATCTCTGACTATAACTAACTTTGTATTAAATTACAAAGTGTATAACTTAACATTATGAGTATTGTTTATTTTCTACTGGTTAAGTGCTCTATTTAGTTTGAAGTTATAATCGTCTACTAAACATAATTTGGAGGGACAAACGTTGTTTTAAGTTCAAGGAACTAACTGAATACTTTTGAATAAAGCAACTATATGCAATTAGCGTTATCAATAGTTGGTTCAATAAGAAAGGCAATAACATAAATAGTATTGTCTATTTATGTTTCCGGTTTATTCTAGGATGCCAAGACACACAATTTTATAATATTACCTATTTAAGCAAGATAACATTTTAAAAAAATTAGTTTTAATGCAGATTGTACCCAAAGAGGATCTTGGATTTTTTCTATATGTTTGATTAAAAATTATACATATCATGAATCAATTAATATTTATTTTATCAGCAGATTATTTTGAAAACCAAAACATCGCAGCCTTTCTGATATCGAGTTCCCCTAGTATATATTTTAGACTAACTTTGTCCTCGTGTATTTCGATACCTTTTGTGTGGACGAAGTTTGACGAATAAATTATAACTTACAGCGTTTCTCAATATAATAGATATTTTATTTTATTTAACTGTTAGTCCTTGAATAAGCGTTAATTAAATTAATTAAAGGATATAACGCGTCAACAATCTTATTCTTAACAACTAACCCTAACCCTTGATTCTGGGAAAACAACAACTTAGATCACTACCGTATTTTGGCAGAAATAATTCACTGCCTTTACGGGTAAGAATTGAACAATTTTGAACCTTTATTAATTTAAGTTTCAACCTACTGTTCAACTAGTCTACTATATACCTTGTCCACGTCCAAGGTATATAGTATATTTTGTTAATTTATATTTTATGCATTATTTTTAGTTTTCCGCTATAAAGCCAAAAATAAATGTGTGAGTAAAAATTAAAAATATTTCAAACTCCAATTAAAGCACCTAAAATTTTCAGTAGTTCAGGAAATAAAATATATATAATAGGAGCCACTAGACTATATTATACTTAAAATACTGATCATACTAAAGAATAATGAGAGTCATCCAACATTTGTAAATTAAACCTACTTCAATCTAATTTGTAGGCACCTTAAAACTAATTTTATTACATGTCCATTACACGAGCCACTAATATATCACATCAAAATATAAACATTATATACACATGTTCTTTTGATTGTATCGATAAGGAGGTCAGTTGGTTTGAAACTAATCCCCCTTTGTTTTGGTGAAGGAAACGAATTTTCTTGGAACAAAGCCGTCATGTTAAAAGAAACCTCGGATATATACTTCACCATTGTATTTTCTATTCATTCGATATGTAAATTGATATTTTAGACGAGAAAATTTAATAGAGGCCGCGACGTGACACTGTTTACATGATTCCTTATGACTGCATTTATTTGATGTCTACGATGTTAACATAATAATTAGACAAGCAAAGCGCCGCAAATATAACTGTGGTTAACACACAAATGCCATAATTGAATTTTATAATCTAGTTATTAGAACCTCACACTATAAAATATAGAAAAATGATGACGACCGCAGGAGTTATAAAACTGTGTTGCAAAAGTCAAAACTCTCCTCTGAGAATGTGAAATTAAATGCAAGAATTCCAATTATCAATTCAACAAAATACAATACAAATTCACATAACACTAAAGAATTCAGAAAAAAAATTACTTTTATTACATTCATACATGAATATCGTTTCTACATTTTTCGTCGTAATAGTCGTTTAATGAACGTCACCTGTTCTCTTTATTATTTGAAATTTTAAAAAATCGGATCTAAAAGCGATAGGTAACTATTAAATAAATTGGGCAGTTTGAGGTGACAGACAACTCAGTCACCTAAATAATCCAACAGACCCAAATAATATAACATGACACAAAGGTAATCAATATGATATTCTACATTTAAAGGAAACATTTTATATAAAGTATATATATACATGTCGGAAAGTAGTGTGTATCCATCCATCTTATTTCTTGAAAATAATAGGCCAGATACAAGAAGTGGTTTATTAAGTAAACTTTAATAAATCATCAATCAAAATAATAATAGAGATTGCGAAATAGGGAAGGATTCTTCTCAGTACGCGTTGAATTCGGAGGCCCGTAACAACACGCTGCTCAGCTCCACATCTCGGTCCAATAAAAGACCTTTTTTCACTCACGAACTGACGTACCACCCGTACGTTTGACAGCTCGTTTCTGTGTTGCCAAACGCCCAACCGAATACACCCAAGACCAATACAAACTTGACGTTCCGTTCAGAATACTACGACACGGCCATCTTGACCACGTCACACGTTCCTCGTGTGATACCTGATAAGAACGAAGTTCAACGGTAATAAGAAAGTGTCTCATCTATGCCTGTCCTGAATTGCTTCAGTTGTGCGACAGTGCTTTGAATTAACAACTACATTCAGGATAGTAAGCAAATTTATTTATCAACAATTTTCACGTAAATGTAAATAAAGAATCATGATTCACATTAAGATAATCTTGTTAAACCATTGACCAGTATTCATGCAATTTGTAATCACAACGGGTATAAATCGCAAGTTTTAACAACACTCATCACTTTGATTATAGACATGGTGGATAAATAAAATAAAGCTCGTCTCTGTGTTACTAACCGCCCAAAAGAAGACTCGACGTTCCGTTCAGAATACTACGTAATATAGTATACAATATATATATGTAAATTATGCTGTATTTACACTTTATAGAGTAGAAAACTTCTACATAGGTAAACGTCGCAGCATGGTTGTTAGTCTATTTCAAGTAATTACTGCGATCGCTGAATGAGAGGCGTGAACATCCTAATTCGGTCGGTATGTAGTTTTCCAATTATCGCACAACCATACCGGTCTTAAGACCCAGTCTCAAACTCGAGAATTCTATACAAACCTATCGAGACACGTTCCCGTTTCAGTGTTTGCTAAGAAAATACCTTCGTAATACAATGTTTGCACTTCAATACCAACAAGGTAGCACGCTTGCTTCAGTAAAGTCGCTTAATAGATATTTAATTGGTGTTTTCCTGTTTACGTAAAAGCATCTGTGCTTTCCCAAAACTATTTGAAAGTAGCCCTAAGTGAGTGTGTGTTTGCTCAAATAATATCAAGTCTTTGTATATGTATACACGAATAGCAAAACGTAACTATGCTGACACTTATTTTGCTTGTACACATCAATAAATCTTCCTTGAGCACTACGATTTATTTTAATGACATTTTCAGGAAACATTGCCACCTAGTAGCCGTTAAACTTTGATGAAAGTACTTACCTCATTAACTATCACATTCATTGGTGAAACACGGACACGACGTTCTGTATATTTGGATGGATGATATATATGTAAAGAGAACATGTTTGTTTGTCAACTAATAAATACCGGCTGAATGAATAAAACCCTAACCGGCATCGATGCTAACCAACTATTATATTAAAGCTAATTGTAAAAGCAATTGAATCCCAAACAGTGGTGTCGTTGACTTAATCTTTAGCGCAATAGTAAGCTTTGGAGATAAGCCTATTTTTCAATTAGAATGTTGAACATTTTAAAATAAAAATGTAAAAAGTTAAAGAAACCGCTTCTAAAGCCGTTAATAACGTAGTTTTATTACGACTAGTGAACGTATAAATGTTACAAAATATTCAAAGAGCCTATTAAAACTTTTGAAGATACTCAGTTGAAGTCTAAAAAACATCCTTGAAATTGAAAATAACACAATATACACTCATTTGCAAAAAAAACGGGCACCTAAACAAAATGAACCATTTCAATTGTTACTATTGGTTTGTTTGATAATTATAGGATGTTTTACTTTCACAATTTTGTAAATTAATAAGCAAATGATCGCTTTCGTCAGTATTATCATAAAATGTTGATAAAAATTATAGGTTTTAGTTTTAGTTTACTAGTGTATGCTCGTTAGTAGTGCATATACTCGTGAAGTAAAAGTTAACAAAGGTTTTTGTTTGTTTTTTCTTTAATAAAGTAAAAGCAGATGAATGTTTAGTATTGAGTGTGACCCCCTCTAGCAGAAATCACAGCTTGAATTCGTCTGGGTATGCTAGCGAGGATAGGATGCTTGTGGAATACGTTCCCATTCTGCGGTAATCACATTCTTCAGCTCTCTGATGGTCTGCGTAGCCGGTTGTACTGATCTTACGCGTTGTTTCAGAACATCCCAGACATGCTCTATAGGATTGAGGTCGGGAATTCGAACTGGCCAATCCAAACGACGAATGCCGACCTCTTGCACATACGCTTCCACATCGCCAGACCGATGGGCGCGTTGTCATCCATAAAAATTAAGTCTTTGCCTAAAGCGGCCAATTCGGGTTGTGCATGAAGAATTAGAACCTCCGTTATGTATCGATGTCCAGTCAGTAAGCCGTTTTTAATGAAGACAAACTCTGTACGCCTGCCTCCTGCCTCCTGCCCAAAACATAACAGAGCCCCCACCATAAGGTGTGACTACTCGTCTTCGTAGCACTCACCGACGTCGATCTTCACCGAACAGAGACAACCTGGCTTCATCAGAGAACAATACTCTATTCCAGTCTTCTTGAGTCCATGACTCACAATTTCGAGCAAACCTAAGCCTGGCAACTCTGTGCTCACGGAGTAACTTAGGGCCGCGGGCCGGGCGATGACTGCGTATATTGACCGCAAAAAGCCTCCTCCTGACCGTCCATAGACTAATATGCACATTTCTTACTTCCTCGAAGTTGATTTTAAGGTCTACATACAAAGACTTGCGATTTTTCACAAGAAAACGATCATCCCGTGGTTGTGTATATGGTTTTCTTCCAGAACTAGCCCTTCTCTCGACGGAACTATTGTTTTGATACCGCTGCTAGGTCCTTTGAACCGTCGAGCGACTCACAAGAAAACGTTCATCCCGTGGTTAGGTATATGGTTTTCTTCCAGAACCAGCCCTTCTCTCGACGGAACCGTTGTTTTGATACCTTTAAACCGTCGAGTGACTCACACTTAGCCACGAAGCATTAACTGCAACCCTCTTCGAACAGCGCAATAATTTTGGTAGCTTTTACCACTTTCTCTAACATTATAGAGACAGCTAAACAGCAATAAATGAAGCTTTGACAATTAAGAATATAAAATAAATTAATAAAACTTTACTAAAAATTATGAAAACCTTTTGGAACTTCGCACCAAAAATGTAGGATAAAAAGTGGTTTTCTGTAAAAACGAGTATCAAACGAAAATTTGAATTTAGAACGTACTATTTTAAACACCACGGCATTTTTAAAACCGGCCAGTAACATGTACAAATTACTGAAAACATTGTGATACTGTATTTTTTAAAAGAAGAATTAACATCAAAACCGCCGGATTTTTTTCAAATGAGTGTATTTTATATTCACATAAAATCTCATACATTGGCTTCACTCCGTGGTAAGTCGCTTAAAGCACTTACGTTACGGACATGAGACAACAGACAAATCACAAATATAACACTTAAATACATATTTTTTAACACACAGACACAGGACAAACACAAATATCATCATATAAATATTTGTCCTGAGTGGCGATCGAATCCCAAACGAAACTGAATCCTTAAAATAAGTACAGTATTGGCCAGTAAGAATGCTAGACTCAGCGATAAATAATACACATTTGAGTGTTTATTGTGTTATTTTATAAGAAACAATAACTATAAATCTCCATGCAAATTAAGATCTCTAGCTAAACTCATCAATGTATGTAGATAGCATTTGATATAGCGGACATAAAAAGCAAAATTAAGTTGAAATTTTATGTTTAATGATATAATTTTTATATCCTATAATTTATTTTACAATTAACATGCCAAACAAGTATCAAGGTCTTGGGTTTTGACCAATTATCTTTCTTTTGTATTTCCTTTCAATTGACAGATGTTTTTAATAAAGTTTTAAAATTAATCGAGTCACTACAGCGCTTTGCTTCCCAACATTACTGACAGTATTCAAAATGCGCATGGACGACGTCATTCATACTTTCGTTACCAGCACATGTCTCTAAAACCGGGACAAAAAGTAATTCCCTTTAAAATTCCGTGCACCGCATGATGCTCGGATAATAAACCGGGACGGGAACCGTAAAACTGCTCATATTTTTCCCGGGCGCATTTTTCCGGGACTACATCGCGGTCCAGTTTCACATCTCGGAGTCAAAGCACTTTACTGGTCAGATAAACAAAATAATTAAACGGTTATGGTAATACGGGAATGTTGCCAGCCGGGTGCTTTATGTAAATGTCCTGGTTTTGTGTCTCGGCACGACCCACCACAGTTTAGGTGGACGCAGGCAGTAGACTTCGGAATATATTGCACCAAAAAACCGCATAAGGTTATACATTTACTCTTGCAAACTACTTTAGTAAATGCCCATAATTTAAGGTGTAGGTGTAACTTTCGTTATTTTATTTATGTTCTTATCTTAACTGTTACAGTAAAAACACTAGAGGCCGTCAACTACTTGGTCTACTTGGTTTTCACTTCTTCCTCTATGCACATGAACACATCTTGCTCTCACAAATATGCTATCCATTTTTTTTTATTAAATATCAGCTTCTAAGGTTAGCATGTTTTAAAATCAAATAAAATAGGTCTTATAAAGATCGTCGGCATGTGTATTTCACTCTAACAGCTCTACTTCTGAACTACAATACAGCAAAATTACCTACGTTCCAGTTGTAAGGTGAAAGACATGACATCCCATTACCTTGCAATTTCACTGATTTTGGTGCAAAAATAAAAAAAAAACCGACCTTAAATAAAGAATACTTAAAACTTTATTGAATGGACTCACAAATACAGAAGATAGTAGTAGCATATTTTACATTTCCTCCAGTCACAAAAATAGGGGATGGATATATCTTTAGCCGTGTTATCTCTAAATAAAGGCGCGCGAAGCCGCGGCCAAAAACAAAACTTATCATGTCTTTTATGGTAGTTAAGTTTTCATTTACCAAATAATTTATGTAATGGTTTCTTCACTAGAAAACATTCTACAATGCTTGATTACTCTTTCAGGTGAAAATAAAACGTTTTATGTAATACAGTTGTTACAACAAAAAATATTAGATTTTTTTTATCTGGGTCTGTTTTTCCCAAAAAAACCTATTTTGTCGGAGATGTATGAAGTGTGTGTGTGTGAAGCGATGGAAATGGCTCTAGCAAATAGTTGACTTAATAAAAACTAACGGCGCTACGTTTTATTTATAAAAATATGTTCGTCTTACAAGACTTATTACAATTTAATTCATAAAGAACGAAATGTCTAGTAAATGTGTCAAAATCATTGCAGGTCCATCTGATACGCTACCCGGTTATTTTCTCACTAATCTTGTGGTTCCTCTGTTGTTTACGTTTGGAAGCTTATTATGTTACACAAAGGTTCTTGGTGTGTTTGGTGGTTACATATAACAAATAGCTGTTTCCAAGTCTGCGGTAAGTTGAGATTAAGCGAGACCGTCATTTTTTACTGTTATAAAACTTATACGTCGTGACGTATGCCAACTTAACAATTTTCACCCAGATAAGCGGGTCTAAATGCTCCCAACGTAGCAAGAAAATTACTAGAGCATTCTAGGAGGATAATAAAACATATGACTTACTAACTTTACTGCTACTTCTACCGGCATCATTGGATAATAGGTAACAATGTAGAAAAGCATCAGCAAACTCATAGATATCAACAACTAAAAAACCGACGGTATACCTATGGTGAATTTGAAATATGTAATTTGTGCGGTTCAGGCAGCCTTGATAAGGAAGAAGGAACTATTCTGCACTTAGAATAGTTCCTTCTTCTGTATCAAGACTTTGTGGCTACCGTACCGAGCATTTGAGATAAAAAACCGATAGACGGCAGTGCAAGTGCATGGATGGGCAGCAGTATCTTTGCCGCGAAGCTAAGTTCGTGCTACATGATTGCCATCGTCCCTACCCGATGGGAAATGGGAAAACATTGCACCTTTAAAGTAGACCCAACAAACGTTCCAAATGGAATTTTTTCAGCATATGCGGTTATCATAGGGTATTCGGTAGTGTTTCCGTCACTAGTCACACGTCATACGTTCCGTCACACTTCCGTCATTGATTTCTGTGTTATCTGATACCCATAACACAAGTGCTTTAACTGACTTATCTCGGTGTTGTATGAACGTATAAGATATTGTATGAATTTATTATTACTACATGTCCAGCAGTTGACATCCCACAGCTGGTTTGATGATGATGATAATGGAACGCCTTTTGTAGTTAATTGGCCAATTTGTCTAATAACATATTTGAAAGCAATATGCGAAATGACTAGTTAATCAGCAAGTTCTCAATCAACCTTTTAAATGGTGTAATTTTTTTGTATGTCAACATTTTTTTATAATAAGATCTGTGTTTGTTTGGTACTCCGTTTTTATATCAATTTATAGCCAACGTTACTAAAAAGCTTTATGTGGTCCTAATAACTACATAAGGCCTGAACTGTTGAAAATTATAGTCTATGAGTTACTGTCATTCATATTAGATACTGTTATTGAAATTTAAACTCTAGTATTACTTAACAAACATCCATAGATCCATATAGACTATCGCGTTTATAAAATTAGTAAAAGTAGAATGTGATGATTATTAGTTATAGTCTGTGATAAGTAAGCCACTACATTGCATGCAAAAGACCAGCCGGGCTAAACTTTAATTCGGTTTAAATTTCGACTAAACTCGGTTTTCAGTGTCGGGAATTATGGACTTTGTAATTCGCACTAAATGCAGGTACGCATGCAGCAGGTTGCAAATTAACTGGCATTTTGTTTGCTCCGGTCAAATTGTTTAAGTTGGAATTTGTGTATTGTACAGCTGTTAGTACGTGTAAAAAAACGAATTTCACCGACCGTGATTTGTCAGTGTTTGTCGCATGAATTGTAATTTATGTCCAAAACTCATTATATAATCAGTTTACACAAGTCTCACACATTTTTTTTTGCATTTAGACATACTCACATAGTATACTACTTAAATGTGGGTAGAACAAGACTACTGATGCCTGGCAACAATGTATAAAGTGAAATTTTTATTTTCAATCATATGAAATAGCGGATACAAAAATACTAAAATTTATTTTATATTTTGCTTACATTGATTTCAAACGAATAATAATCTTGCAAATACGCACTTTTTTAAGCTTGACAGACTGGCACTCATAATGAGGCGATGACGTATTAACTAAACATTAGCTGTCGACAATGGCACACACTGATTCAAATAGTGAGAATTGCTCTGACTCTTTACGCTCGAATTTTCACACACTCGTATTTAACGTTAACAATTTTCACGTTAAATAAACGCACCCAAATTATCTTCTTATTTGTCGTGAGGCAGAGTAGAATAGTACTTGCCACTGTACCAGGTGTCGTAAGAGGCGAGTAAGACACCAGAACCGACAGACGGCGGTATATCCATCTGGAACAGTGCAGCCTAAATGCACTGGGCGGCCTAAATGCACTGGGCGGCCATGGGCAGCAGCATCCCCGTCGCGAAAGCTACGCTCTGTGATTGTAAACACGCTTGCCCAGCGCAGCAACTATGGGCAAAAAACCTCCTTTCTTGGAACGGCCTATGTCTAGCAATTGACTTTCAATGGCTGGTATGATAATGATGATTATCTTCTATCATTCGTTTGATCATGACACTGGCAGCAATAATCATAATACTTGAATAAACATTTAGATGAATACGTAGTTTATATGTTACGTTCTCTTTTCTCTATTGGGTATCCATTATAATTTACGAGGTTGATGGTACAGATGGTAATGATCTTGTCCTGTGTAAAGGTCGTAGCTTCAATCCCAAACCGGGAAAATATTTATATGATGATATTTTGTCTGGGTGTTAAGTATATGTATTATTTAAGTAGTATATTTGTGATTACCCTGTTGTCTGATGTCCGTAACTCAAGAGCTTTAATCGACTTACCTTGGAATCAGGTCAATGTATGAGATATTGTGGAAATTTATTTATTTATAAATAGTTTTACACATTTTTACAATACTAACATATGAAATACCTTAACACAAATGTTGTGAGTTTAAATTGAAAAAGTTTACATTTCTAAACGGAATGGTTGGTTTATTCTCAAGACCGTTTCATGTGACGCGGTATAAAACTTGCCTCACGAATTTTGGACAATAACTTCGTGCGCGGATGAAACTCCAAGGAAACTTTTGTCTTCGGACCTGAAAGATAGACTTCGCTTTGTTATAGTATAAAACTGTTATAATCTAGAGCTGTAGTAATACTCGTGAAAGTTTTGTTACGAAAACCATGTAAGTAGGAACGTTTGATTTTTCATTAGAAATAATATTTTAAAATAAAAAGCAATCTAAAATTATTTGAATCTATTATATAAAGTAACTAGCGGCCTGTCCCAGCTTCGCACGGGTAGACATAAATAGGTAAAGATATTTAACTTATAAGCATGCTAATTAATACGATCAAGAATCACTAAATTAGAAAAAAATTGTATGCTTATCTTACAGCCTCCCTGTACACTACGTTGGTGTATTTGTTGGTGGCAACAAAACGTATTGATTTTCAGGAAATCCTACTCGAGAAAGTGCCGCAAACAATTGCTCTCATCGAGTGAGTTACTCGATGCGCTGCGTGGCAGCCGCCACCGGCATGTATTTTTATTTTAATTTCATGATATCTTTTTAATGGAATGTCCGATTTCAATAATTTAAAAAGTAATCATTAGGTATTGAAACAGTCTTAAATATTTAATTATTTATTTTATTTATTTAAATTTTTTGTCCTATCATTAATACTCTTCGCAGCGTATGCAATGAAAGACGATTTATGGCTAATTTTTTTACACCTACGATTGGTTTTAATAGGCTTCTATTAGGCTAGATTACTATAGAAATATCTATATGATATAAATATTTCTATAGTAATCTAGCCTAAGTTACTCAGTGATAATGTAGCTTTATTATGAAAAAATAATTAAATTCTGTCCGGTACTTTTTGAGTTTATTCGTTACATACAAAAATATAAATCTTTCCTCTTTATAATATTAGTGTAGATAGGTACTGACCGACTAAGTAACTGATTGATTCATCAACGCAAAACTACTAAATATATTAACGTGATATTTGTACTGTGGGTTATTTTGTGACGTATAGGTCTACGTATAATTTTTTATTTGTGGCCAGATCTGTTTAAAATTTCATGATTTTGCTATTTAACATAATTAAAGAAAAGTCTAAATCAATGTTTTCTAAAATTAATTAACTTTGCATAGGGAAAAGTTTTTGAATTATTGTTAAGGCCAAGAACTTTGTATATGTACTCCTAACAAAAAATAAGTAAACACGTATTATTCGATAATGCAAAATTCAACCCCTACAGAGGTAAAAGGGGGTGGCAATGTTTGTATGAAACTCCAATAGCTTTTAAAGCACGATTACAGAATGACGAGAATGATTTATTATTTGAAGCATTTAAAAAGTATAAAAATTTCAAAAGACTTTTTAAATTGTAAAGGGTTTAAAGGTTTAAAAAAGTTTTTGACTCCAAACCCACACTACACTTAGAATCTACCCTCATAAGTGAGAAAATAGAATTCTCAAGTGGAAGCGAATCCAAAATTAGGGCAAGGCATTAAACCGATTATAAAAAATAGAAATTGCCAAAACCAGCTTTGTACGGTATCACGGAATCGTTTAAAGGGGAAAAATCGGAAAACAAATTTACTTTGTAATCAAAAGAAGTCGGGGCGGGCTGCAAGTGGCTTATAAAATTAAACATTCTCCATTTAGAAAGTAAAAATCTTTACTATTTATTTCAAAATATATCGTCGTCGTTCAACGCGATCCAGTTGTTCAGATCTGTCTATATTCTAGGTCACGGTGACGCAAAGCGGCGCGACCTTTTCTGTAAATTTGTAGATGATACACTTTTTTATTTAGGTCTCTTAACAAAATTTTCGAAGTGCTTGAATGGGTTTCGCCTTTCCCAATTAATCATCATGTGTCGAATGAGTGCACTGACTGTGTGATCAGAATATGTTCAACGAGAGTGCGGTAGGGCGGGAGTAGTAACAAAAATAAAAAGATTTAAAAAGTAAAGGCTTTAATACCATTTTGTTACTCTATAAATTTAAGTTGGCCAAGTGTTCTTGAATATTTGTGGATAACCGGATATTATGGTTGATATGTTTGCATGGGATTCATGCATAATAATTAATCTATTTTACATACATGCACGCAAGCAAACCCATGTTCAATAAACATACGAATCCTTAGCCCAATTAAAAATGAAAGGAAATCATTCCACGGGTACTTTACATTTTGTGATTACTGTGTGTACAGTGTGACTAGTCGGTTTCTATGCTAGTCGTAATACATAAATAGTAGTAGTGCTACGCTATTTCAACCCATAATCTTATGGTAGCCGTGGAATGATTTAGTTTTATAGATCAGATGTCCTAAGCCAAATTTCACGCATCCATTCAATTGTTCCGGCTTGCTTAAAAAACAAACTTCTATTGAAACTTCTTGTTTTATAAGTAAACTTGCTTTCCTGTGACTCTGCGTTAAATTTTTCCTTTTTTTTACCTTTTCTAATATACGATCTCCTTGATGGTAAACGTGACCGCAGCGTATAGACGCTCATATCATCACAAAGATATCACTAGCGTGCTGCCAACCTTATAAACTGAAGACGGTATGTCATATTTACCCAGTAAGTTCACTGCCTCTCACCCTTTACACCAATGCAAAAATTTATATTTGGCAGTAGAAATAGGTGGGAGTGAGGTCCAGTGGAAAGAGATCATAATAGTAGGCTATGGACTTCATTGTTATCAAAATATAAGTCACATGCCAAATTTAATCCAACCGATTAAGTCATGATGAAGAGTAAACCGCAGATACACTTGCACAACTTGAATGTAGACTGTAGTAAAGAGATCATTTTTTTTTAACAATTTTACAATATATCTATATAATTTTACCAGAATAAAGCAACGATCCGTATGTTAAGGAAAATTGGATCTATGTCGGGAACATTTTGTGCGACAGATATTTACGACAAACTTTCTAACCTAAAACCGGAAGAACTGTATAATTACAGTACAAAAAACAGTAAGCTTATTAAAATTTAAAATATTCTAAAATTAAGCTATATTACAATTTGGCCCTCGAACTTTGGTATAAAGACAGAAGGCAAAGACTGTCGTTTTATGTATGTGCTGCACTGGGAAACATTCTAGAGGCACAGGATAAGGAAGCGCTCATTATACTCTCGACTCACCTAATCCAGGCTACTTCCAGTTAACGCAACCACATATTTCCGCGACATTTGAATTGTTTACATTACATGAGCGTACGCGCACTATTCCTTATAACTTAAGCAGAATATTTTTGTAAAAAACTCTACTCCATTTTTATTTTTGTATCTGCAAAAGTGTTATATACACCCGCTAGAAGATTTATTTATTTATAAAGTACATACTTACCGCCCGCAACTAAGCCCGCGAAGTCTTTACTTTATACTGACAGCTAAACTGTGCAAAAATATGTGCCGACACTTAAGAGAAAAATAAAAGTCAGATTTCTCTAAGGGAATTCTTGGGGTAAAAATGAACCGTCATATTATTCCACACTGTGATGTTGTGTCACATTCCATAATATGATATCGTGTTATTATGACATCCATATACAAACAAACTTAATCGTTTATAATATTAGTAAGATTATTCTTTGTAAGTTATGTAGATTCGAAGACACGTTTTGATAGAAACCATAAAGTGGCGTCGCAGAATATAACGGAGATACCCAAGCTGACACATGGCTACCCATCCGAAACAAATGGAATCCCCGTACTGAAACTACGTTCTGCGATTGCCGCCACACCTGCCCAACGCGTAATTTTTAGGCAAATTCCTTTAAAATTTCTATGGCTGTCCATGAATCTGAATACAGGCATCCTAGGCTATAGCCATTACATCGGTTCTGCTTAACTAATTTATGTTATTCTCTCAAATAACTATAGCATCAATGGTGTATGATTGGAAAAAAAATCTGATGTTGCAATTAACAAGCGCCCGATCTGGGGTTCAAAGCAATGATTTTCTGTTGCAACGTACTCCGCATTCAATTACCGGTTACTTTCATTGATATAGCATGATATAGCATGTTGCTATATCACCTAAAACTTTTGGATCACTCGACTTGTAATTCTGGCACTTCGGCACCACATATGAACATAACTCTTGTTATCTAATTTGGAAAACTGTCTTAAAGGCCTACAGTGATCTAAGCCGAAATATGCGCACTGTCATTCCGAATAAAAAGACTTCTGCATCAATGGAAAATGCTGTTATGAGGATTCATCATCATCATCATACTAGCCATTAAAAGTCCTCTGTTGGACATAGGCCTCTTCAAGAAAGGGGGTATGTTGCCCATAATTGCCGCGCTGGGCAAGCGTGTTGGCATTTACAAAACGCCGCTTTCGTGACGGGGAAGCTGCTGCCCATCCCCGCCCTGTACATTTGAGCTTCCTTTTTTGCATGGATATATATACCGCCATTTGTCGGTTCTGGTACCTTATAACTATGAGCTTATGTTATGAGGATTAGGTACCTGTAAACAGGGGTTGGAGTGTGTTATTAATTTTTATCATTACTCTTATGCAGGAACATATCTATTTCACTGTTACAACAGACGAAGAATTCTCAATCATAGATTTGATTCTTGGTCGAACATCACAAACTATAGTCCCATTATAAAGAGTAGAAGCCTGACATAATACATAAAGCAGCTCCCTAACGAGTTAAGTAAACCCTTAAGTGTAGAATCGAAATAGTTGCGGCGGTAAGAGGACCTCCCCCCCTGCTACTCCCCCTCCCCTATCATCTGGACACCCTCAGCCAACTTAATTAAGTTACCCACATCAAGTTTCTTTGGAATTACGTGTTTAATTTCTCTGGCCAGTGTACCTTTGCTTCTCGGTACCTAAACATGAATTCATTCAAAGCGTTTTAAATTTGCATTTCTTACAGAGCTAATTAGGTTTGTTATGTACCTTCAATGTTAATAAACCTCTTTAGGCGAACATGGATCTACAAAAATTGCGACAGGTAAAAATGTTATAATAACGGATTGAAATAAATAAAATATGGTTATTGTAACTTTTAAGTTCTAATGTTTTAATATATGTTATAAAGAAGTTAGGGTATAAAAAGGCTTGTTAACAAACAGTCTAATCGTTACAAATGTTACAAGACCAACCCACGCTGTGTCTGTGTCTAGCCGTGACGAACTAATAGATTCAAATAGATCTTTATGTATTTATTTTATCAGTAGACAGGTTAAATAAAGAATATTAATGAATAAAGAATATTTATATAAAACTAGGGCAATCTTTAACGTGGCTCTAATTTTAATATCACAAAGTACACCGAAATAAATAACAATTTGGTCAACGTATTTCTAATGAAATTATGGAGGCATCATCAATAACCATGTTTATCTGTAGTTGAGAGCTATTCGTAACTTGAATAAAATCTGCATTGTAAATTGAACTAACAGAAAAAAGAGACCAATGCCTTTTCATCTTTCCTCAACACCCACAACACAACCACAAATAGCTGAAGCATAAGAACTGGCCTAATCCCATTTTATTTTATAAATATAGGGTTTCAGAGTCGATAAAAACAATCCAAGTTGGAGATTATTAGGTTTAGAATCTACTCTGGTAAAGCTTTTAATATCTAATGGACATAAAAGTTCAATGTCACAAGTTTAATTTAACGTTAGTTTAAAAAAAACTAAATCTGAAAATTAACAATTTCTTATATAATATTAAAAATGGAACCTGTTTTTCAGGCCCACACGTCCAGGCTCTGTCTGGACAATTAGGCTACGATTGCAATGCGTCACGATGTGCAGCTGAGTTCTACTAAATGGTGATCATCAGCATCACAACATGTGACGTCATTAGTATAAGATTTTGTTGCTAACATTGGACTAGATTATATTCAGCAGTTGATATTTACCGATTGTTATGATGATGTCAGAAATCTAATGGCAGATTAACGTTGCAGAATTGTAACCAAATTTTTGAAGGCAGGCACAATATAACATTATATCTAGTAATATTACCAGGAAAAGAAATCCATCCTCGTTTTATAGTATGTACCTAATATACGCTTCTAAAGAGATGTTCTTTAACTAGTTCGCAGTTAATAAGTTTTGTTCTTCTGTATTCCAGTGCCCTAACTTAACTCCATATTCAAGTTTCTAAGCTAGAAAAGTTAAACCTTTATTCAACGAAGTGGTTGCTAAGTCCTCAGGTTTATAGGAAGATCTTCTTTTTCGTATTTTCTACAATAAAAAGTCAGTTAATTTAACTACATCAATAAAAACCAATACCTCTTCTCCATAAAACTCACAAGGAGTATATAATTCTTAAAATGCACTTGACGGATTTTATTTAAATTCTAAAACCTCAGCAGTCCTACAAGTTAGGCTCTCTTTCAAACTACAACACTTATCAAGTGTCTTACAAATTGAATTCTAAATCGAATCAACACTCACTAATGACGAATAAATAGAATTAATTCAAAAAAGGCCCAGGGCAGTGTATAACTTTGTTTAAAGTGGTAACAGGGTCTCTGCAATTTTTGGGCTAACGAGTCAACGTTTGTTTGGAAGTTGAAATTAATTTGTTTTGCGGTCTCGCATGCTCACTGGCTCGAATTATACAGACAAAGAAACGTGATATGGGTCTCTTAATGGCCATCACAAAGGATTGCTGTGTGCAAATTACAGGACCTCCTAATTACACCTAAAACCCACTCTCTCTTAATTTACAATTACAAAATAGAAAGTTTTCGCATTGTAACGCTGGGTGCTACTTGGATCTGATTGGCACTTAAAATTTGCCAACTCGTGCTCTTTGCGACAGTATAACTAGGTTGTGTATAAAACATGTCAACTACAGACTGTTAAAACAGCTCGCTATTCACTAATCTAAATTAATTTTTGTATTCTTCAATTCAAGAATATTTTAATAGTAATATCAATTTATGTTTTTATAACTTTAATTGTAATTGTAAATTGAAATCTATTATTTATATAAATTGAATATGTATTTTACGCTCTCGATGCTATCAGTTAACCAACCGCGTCTTACATGATAAAACTAATAAGTTCTACTTCAAGTTAATATTGCTAGTTGCTTGAACTATGATGTAGGACTTAGATAGATGTCCATGATTATTCGATGATTTTTCGTATAGAACTTTATCTTACTTACTTTTAAATACTTCCTTTGAGCAAATTAATTATTGAAATTACGTATCTAATGTTAGTAATCTAATGATTTGCTTCCAAAAAAAATACTTTCAACTATAAGGTTAGGTTAAACAAGTTGTTAGAAACCTATTCTACAATCACGTTCACAGATTCAAGACACCTATATACCTAACATTGGAGTCTAGGAGAGATCAATAAAAATACATATCACTTCGCAAGTATTGTTTTTGATTATGGCTGTCAGATACGCGTTACAAGATTAAACATGTCTATATACATACTCCTAAACGACGTGTGGCATCAAAATTCACATATGTTTAAGTTACGTAAAACACGCATTTACTAAGTATCCTAGTATGTCATACATGTGGCCTTTTAATGTAGTTACAAGTGCGTAATTAATGCAATTCTCTCTTTATCCCACTTGTACTATTCAACATGTTCTACTTACATAACAAAAGGAAACGCGCACGAAGCAATACAAAAATCTTCTTGCTTACCAATTGATGTTTTTAAAGCAAGGCCATACCTAATGCAAATGCCCTTTGTAATGTAAGCAGCAGAAATTTAATTAAGTCTCACTTCAAAGGATCATTAAGGGTCAATGGGCCCGGAGGATCTGACGCTATGTAAAAAGGGGCAACTTGGAAGCCATTTCCGACCTGCCTCAAGCATTTTACGGCAACATTTTAGCCTTGATTATTAAATTAAATTGCCTAATTGCATATATTAAAGAGAAGAGTGTTATTCGAAGAGGTATTATTGTTTTTTATGTCAGTACAGAAGTGCCACTTAATAAATCCAATTGTGAGACTCGAAAAGGGGATACCGTTTATGTCCGGTCATTTTCATGATTCAGTGGCAAGTTAATATGCGCTCACTCTATATTAAGTAGCATTTATTTAGGGAAGTAAACAAAGAACCGCTATCTGCCTAAAGGGAACATGGCCCAAAACTTTGGCGTGAAGAATATGCTATGGGGCTATGAGTTTATTCTTTCACCCGAGATATAAGATCTATAAACTTCGCCTTTAATCGACGGATTTTGATAAAAATTACTGCATAAGGATTTTTGAAAGGACAGAATGAATTGTTGAACCTTTGTTGCACGAATGTTTAATAAAAGATTTAACTGATATTTCATTTGATTCTAGTCAAAAATTAAAACTAACTGTACTAATTTGAGATTAATTTTAAACTATTATAACTACCAATTCATCAATATCCCTATTTTATAATAATTAACTTGCATTAAACAATCATTATGGTTCGCGTGCTAGTAAGTATCACCCATAGAATAAGGACACATGTTTTCGCAAGAATATGACTAGACTATTAACCTTGTGCCCTGAGGACATGTTATCACTTTGCCCTCTATCATCATCCTGCACCTGTCAAACCGGAACAGATTTCGTTTAATTTTTATAGTCACCTACATAATTTACATCACAATATAAAAAAACACTAAAAACTATAACAATCATGTTAATGATGAATTATATAAGTGACTATAAAATATATATAAGAAAGGTAATTCCTTACAAAGGTTATTTGTTGGATACCTTATTCTCACTTATTTCTTCATTCAAAAACCTGTGCTCGTGTTATTCTTGAGATGAAAAATTTTTTTTGTTCAGTTGTAATTTAACTGTAATACATTTACCCGTTCAATAATCATAACAAAACTACATACAGACTTTCAAAATAATAGTATAAACTCTGACCTGCACTTAAACCTAAATATGGTTATGGCAGTTTCAAGTATGCTTGAACTCGACAACCTTTTTGTCTAGTGACACTTATAACCCAGCGTGGTCATTAGGGTAACTGATCATTCGTGTAATTAGCGTCCGCGCCTTTATTATCATAAACGTAAATGTTGCAAATATTATTAATATAACTTTAATACTTGTGTTATACCTTCTGAAAATATTTTAAATATCGCTATGAGTTTTTGCTCAAGCGAATAGGGAATAAGATTATGTATGTTGTGCATTATATGATAGTAATTGGAACTGTCTGTCATAT
The DNA here is from genome assembly GCA_020976665.1 of Heortia vitessoides. Classification (NCBI taxonomy): domain Eukaryota; kingdom Metazoa; phylum Arthropoda; class Insecta; order Lepidoptera; family Crambidae; genus Heortia; species Heortia vitessoides. Next base: position 9,395,181 of record JACJUM010003129.1, read on the forward strand.
CTCATCACATATCAATTGGCAATTCACAAATCTTCATATCAGACATAGCATGTTCACAGATACATATCCTATTTATTCTCTCTTACGGGACTCTGATTCGGTTCGGGAATGGTTCGCATCCTACCTTCGAGAACGCCAGCAAGCGGTACGCCTGGGCGATGATTTGTCCCAGTGGTTGGGAATGGATGCTGGTGTGCCGCAAGGTGGCATTCTCTCTCCGTTATTATTTTCCCTTTTCATAAACCTTGTCACCAAATCTATTGGCTGCACTTACCATCTTTACGCTGATGACCTGCAACTATACACCCAGGCAGAGTACAATTACCTGGATGATGCCATTGATCGGATTAATGCTGATTTGACCAACATCACGAACTGGTCACAAAAGTGGTGTCTCTGTGAACCCGTTCAAGACTTGAACCATTATCTTGGGCAGAAAACGGCAATTATCCAGTTTAAAATATGTACCTGTAATTATTTTTAATAACGTGGTAGTACCCTACAGCACATGCTTTAAGAATCTTGGCCTATTTATCGACTCTTCCTTAACCTGGGATACACATGTTAATGAAATCAGCAGTAAGGTTACTGGAGCGCTTCGTGCTCTCTATCGATTAAAACATTTTCTTACTACCAAAACTCTTCTTATTCAATCCTTGTTTTTACCCATAATTGACTATGGTGACGTGTGCTGCACTAATATCTCTCAAGAACTGCTTAATAAATTGGATCGTCTATTAAGCAACTGTCTTCGTTTCATTTTCGGTTTGCGAAAATACGATCATATTTCGCATTACCGTTTTCTTCTCGGCTGGCTTCCTATTCATGAACGTCGCATAATTCGAGTTCTAACCATACTATGTTCAATACTTTTTGATCCGTATGCACCAACTTACTTAAAGTACAGATTCCAATTCCTATCTTCCTCTTACGAACGTAATCTCCGTTCTTCTAATACTTCTAACTCTTTTACAGTGACAGCTATACGACTCTGGAATGAGCTTCCGTTAAATATTAAGCAATCCCCAAACAAATTTATCCTGAAACGCTGTCTCCGTACTTTATTTACTGATGCTGCTTCTCTAACTTTATAACCCTATTTCTGATGTACGTTATTTTATATATTTTATTTATATCATATGTATTTATTGCGTTTATTTATACAAATATGTATGACACGTTTATCTATTTTGTATGTATATTATCTGCACCACTATATATATATATATATGTCCCTGTATGTATATATATATATATACATGGACTTGTAGTTCTAATAAAATCGCCTGTACAGCATTAATTGGTTCTGACCATTCTGAAATACATCTGATTTAAATATAACCACAATAAAGGTCACTTAATAATTGGAACCGTTTCCTATATTCTTTGCATCATGTAAATTTTACTACTATATTTATATTGCTATTTATCACTCAAATCACTTTTTCGTCTAAGTTTCTGCACAGTTCTCCTCAACCATCTACTCAGGCAGCAGAGGCTCAAACATTTTATGTTAATCACGGCTCTGCTTCACAAAAATGTGCCCTCGGCCTCGAGACCGCGGTCTATTCACATGCAAATTGACGAGAGGGCCGTTTGTATCGAGACATGACAAGGAGGCAGGATTAAAACGCTCGCAACAAAGACGTTAAACATATTACATGGGTGTGTAGGGTATTCCTGAGCTTGTACAGTTATCACTATTTTATATTACAGAGATCATAAAGAGGTTTTATTACAAAATATTTTATTTAGCTTGTTCACCGAGTTTTAATTATTATTATAGTCTCTTCTTCTTACTTCTTTCACTCTCGCATGTTATACGATGATGTACTATGCCACTGACTACTTTCTACACCATTACCACTTCATGCCTCAAATTTATTCAGTTTTTTCGGGCAATTCTATTTAACTTTTATACTGGATGAACACTAAGTCCACTGATACTAGATATATTAAACTAGTGCTGATCATCCGCCTGATGATAGACCCCTGTTTGCTTGTTTCGGCAAAAGATTTCGCTGTTTACACTGTCTTGCTCTGTCTACACCAACAAAAAAATGGCCAAACAAACACCCGAAGAAAATAGGAAATTATCGTTATCTATTATTAAATGCAAGAAACCCAACACTGCACCATCTGGATATCTAAAAACACTCCTTAATATCTACGCACCGGTGAGAATAAGGCCAGCCCAGCGACCGGTGCTAGTTTCTAGAAAAGATTATTGTATGTTGCCATAAAATGCATCTCATTACCAATACTAAATTGTATCTAATCTCTACTCTGCCGCCGAGTGCTTTTGCCAATTCATGCATACTCTGCCTTCATTTACGCTTTTCTATTTGCCACGTATATGTTTTCATAAAAGTTTTATTGTTGAAGATTAGTTTTATATCTAATTTTATTTTTATTTATATTTCTGTAATTAAGTAAAAATGCAAAAATCGATTTAATAGGTAACTCATCATAAGTTTTAAGTATTTTTATACATACGGACATTTACTATATACACTCATGAATGACCGCAGAATTTGACCGCAGATATTTGATGTTGTGACACCAAATATACTTTACAAGGTTACATCGCATATTATGGTGCAGTCTAGCTAGTCAAGCGGGGTGCGAAGTAATTTTAAGTAAAACGTATTTTATTTTGATAGAAGGATTAATACCAACGTATAAATGAAGGTTCTTTTCTAATAATAGCAGTTTAATTATTTTAAAGATACGTGCAGACCATTTTTTATGTGCTCTACAAAGTCGTAGTACATTGTTTTATTCTTTCAACGATACATAGTTTTTGAAATGCACGCGATGTAAGATATTCTTTGTATTTTTTAATCCTTGGGCTACATTATTGGAGTTTTATCAAGGATCCTTAAGAAGTCTATTTTTTTACTGGTTCTAATTCTATTCAATGCAAACAAACAGTTCATTATTTCGTCTTCATGATATTAATTTAGTTATGTCCATATAAAAACACTCAGAGGTAAAACATATATTAACATTTACACTTATACTAATTTAAACTGCATTTAATAATTGACATGATTGAACTGAACTTGTTTTGAACAGTTCTCGACTTAGAATATAAACGTAAACTTGCTAAGAAGTTTCTGTAAAATTCAAGTTTTATTCATAATAATAACAAGTTCATAACAGTATTGTTTTTGTGAGAGTTCGACGAATAGCAACTCACAAAACTTAGTCTAAATGCATGACTGAACAATAGGTTTTGTGAGAAACTCTTGAATTGGATAGTTATGTACTTACTTGGAAATTTCTCGAAACTAATAAAATATGTACTTTCCAAACTGTTCTGCTTTCAAACTGATATTCTTTGCAATGAAACTGTTATTGCGTTGTAGATATCGGTCAGACAATATCAGATTGTTTATAGGTATTTGTTTATTGAACAATATCTGTCTAAATGTCGTGCCTCCCTCTTTACCAGATATCGTAAGAGGCAACCAAGGCAACAGAACCGGCGGTATATCCATCAGAAATATTTTAGCTCATACAGGTGTACAGGGTGAGGATGGGCAGCAGCATCCTCGCCGCAAAAACTGCCCTCTGCAGTTGCCGACACCCTTTCTTGGGTGGCCTATATCCAGCAGTGGATAAGTTCAGTTCAGTTAAGTTCCAATGGCTGAAATGAAAATGTATTATTTTATTATAATATAATGAAATGTCATATTTATTGAGAAATTTTAAAATATATGTAAATTTATAGTTCTTGACGTCTTCTCTGCCCCTGTCCTTTTGTTCCGGAATTAGTTCCGGTCTCTCTTACGTTATCAGGCACTTTTGTAAATCTATTTTGATAAGATTTGGCTTGTATATGGTATACTTCAACTATCGGGAGAAAAGATTGTAAAAGCCGACAGGGTTTTGAACCGAAAGTGTTAGTCCCGAAAAACGCAAAATAGGCCTTCAATTGCAGTAATCTGCCCAAGCTTCTTTACGACGAGTCGAAGCTTGCGTATTAAAGCACTGATAGATAATTAAAAGATAATTTCAATTTTAAAAGACCTTTATTACCTAACTAATAACAACATTTGCGGTGTGTAGACTATCAACAGAAGTAAACTCTACTCTCTCATGTTCCTTACTATATTTACGAATATATACTTTGGCTTTGCTTTCTCTTTCAAAATATATGTCTGTACACAATATATAAATAAAACTTAAACAACGAACAAAATATTTGCACAATGTCGTTCTATCTCTAAGAACCTGTTCAGGTCTGATTGAAATGTCAGAGCATTACTTGTATCGACTTCTCAGGGAGGTAATAATTGCTTGTCTGTAGATCTCGATACCTCGACTAGGCACAAACCTGCTATTGTCGATAGTTACCCTCCGAACAACCCTGATTGAACTATTTGGTGAAGATTAAAATGTTTCTCTAAATTGGATTTGGGGAATCGATCGGTTGTGCTTTATACGGTACCGAAACTAGAACATCACCTTAATGTTTCTTGAGTAAACAAAGGCAAGTATTTATCTGATTGAGTTAACAAAATGAATTATAATAAAATATAAGTATAATAAGAGCTTAAAAATAAAGAAACATAAGGCATTCTGTATTATTCCAAAAAAAGGAACTAAGAGACAAGGAAATGTAAAGTGATTAGTCTTACTTTTTAGAAAAGAATGAAAGTTAAATAATAACGTTCCAAACAGTTGAAAGAAACTTTCAACTGTTTGTAACGTTATCTACTTTTTATTCATTTGTTTTCCGCGACACGCAAAAACTATTGGTCATAAAACTATTAAATAAAAAAGCTTTATGCTTACTATATTTAATAAATATATTATTGAAGTCGAACTGAAGTCTTAATATTTATCCATTTATAGTCTACCTCACACTGAGAAACCCCATTATTAAGTGGGTTTTAAGTTGACAAATTATTAGAAAAAAAATTGGCTATATTGCATTTTTAATGCAATATAGCCAATTTTTTTATACGATATATACGATATATCGTATAAAAAAATATATAGATATATTTTACACGATATATTTTATACGATAATATAGCGATTTATTAGCTCTGTTTTTTTTTGGGTTGAGATAGGACTAAGAAAATAGACTTGAAAAGACTTGACTAGAAAACTTGATTTTCACATCTTCAAAAATCCTTATATGACACTTCACTAAATCTACAGATACAATATCACATTTGCACGTTTATTTCACGCCATCTGTACACAAATGCATTAATGTCACTGGAGAGTCACTTAAAAAGCATCCTAACGTGAATAATCCATTCCAATCCATTAAAATGGTACACGAATATAACGTTCACATATGTCGTGTAAGTGTATAAAAACCGTAGTAGGTAAGTTGTACTCTCGCACAGAGGGTTCTGTTTATTTAACGCCTTATAACCTCTCTTTCGAGTGTCATCAAAATAATTACTTGGTATAAGTAAGAAATTCATTCGAATCAAAAAACCCATCCAAAACAACTTAGCTTTAGGGCGGAGACAGAAGAGGGCATTTGAGCAAAAATTTGAACCACGCCTGCCCAGCGTAACTAATGTAATTTATCTCCTAAAACAATAAACTTCGATTAAAAAGAGCCCTTGCCTTCATATTAGCGATATTTTATAAAAATAACTGTTAGGTAACCAATAAAACTGTCTCAATGAGCCGTTTATAAAAAAAAATCTGATCTCATTTTTTTGTCGGCCGGATTCGCGAAATCTGTATGTAAACAATAGATGTAATAAGAGAACCTAAGTTTTGTCATCAGATATCCCGAACCCAAAACGGTACGTTGTAGTGTCGCCTGTGAATCTCCTCGTCGATTCCGACGTAGCCCAAGGCACAGCGATTGCGACTCGACTCGTCGCCGTAAAAAACTTACAAAACCACCCGTTCTTCGTGCAAACGTAGTTTAACTGCGCGTTTACTCTGTCTCCATCGGCTTTATGTGTTGTCCAATCGATTTGCGATCGGCCATTACTTTTTATTTCGCAAAAGGAAATGATTTTAGCGCTATCGTTTCGTAGAACAATTTTCATGCATCGACTGCTTTATATTTATTTTTACAGCTCCCGCTATTTTGTATGCACGGTGATTTTATGTAATACGTTGCTAATTCATTTAACTTTTTTTACAATCTGTTCTTATATTAATACTTTAACGCATATAAAGCTATTAACAAAATATTGAAGGATTATTTCCATTATTATAAACATTCAACTGACTCCGAGATAAGTAGCTTAAAGCTCTTGAACATCAGACAATAGACATGTTATTATTAAACAATAGATATTCAGACACAGAACAAACACAAATGTTCATCACATAAATAGTTGATACTAGATGCCATGACCTTTGGTGCACAAGAAAAGAACACTACCGAATCGCTCCATCGGGCACGTCAGGATGCTGCTCACGTTCTTAATTAAAGTCATTGCATTGAATATATATATTATATAAAACAATGAAAAGGACGTGAGCATTTTTCCAGTTCCACACCCACAGTAAGTTCGTTTTCAAACGGTGAAGATTCAAACAAGTCGATATTTAATCAAATGAAATACATTTACAAACAGGATATTCTAGACCTAAAAAATATAAGTATGTATAGCCTATATAATATAAAACAAAACGCTCAGCACCAGAAAATATATAAAAAGCCGCATAGTAAAATAGCTGTGGAAATTAAACGCATGCGTCGAGCTTTACGATACCGCCGAGACCGGAAAGTCATTCCCTTATCCTGTTCCGGGACCACTTCATTTGGCCGCTTCCTGTGCGCTAGGTGTTTTTTTCCGAGCTGAATTTTGATAGTAAATTAAAGGCATTGCGTAAACAGAAAACAAACACAAAGAAATTGTACACACAGAAATCCTACTTTGAAGTTATGAAGTTTTATAATATTCTAACATTTACGCATTCACTACTATATAATAAAACTACTTTTTAACAGTACTTACAAATAATACAGTAATACTTGTTTGTTTGACTGTTTGGTATTATACTTTGCATAACTTTTTTCAAGAGTGGGAAAGATGTTATGAAAATAATAATAAATAACTTTGTCACTATTTAATGTAACTAATAATAATTGAAGTAAATCTTTCCAGATCTATGAGGTCCTTGCACCTTTCATTTGAATCAGTGGTAGAGTTTTCAGTCTCTGCACACTATAAATTAGAACCTCTTCCCAAAACTATCTATTTGTGAAAACGCAATAAACTCTAATTTTAAAATTATCCGAATATATTTTTTATGTAATTCATAGATTATTCGTACGATTTTGGGATTTATGTATACAATTTTTCCGTGTTTTAAAGGATTAATAATTTGGAATTAGTATTAAGTAGGTAGGTATATTGGAGCGACACTAAAACTTTGGATAAAGGTGATTTAAGCAATTTCTAATAGTTATATCTCAGTTTTCTTTTACCGTGCTTAAACCGTCAAGAAATTATGCCAGTCAACACAACACTTGGTATGCATTTAAATTAAATTTGATAACTGTTGCTTAGATCAACCTACTAGAAAAACAGAATTCAATTTGGATTTCAACATCCGCCCTCTCAAACGAGACAAACGTGTTTCTTTTATTATTCACCCTAAAAATAATTATACAAAATAATTAAGATGAAAATACATTCGTACTGTCCAGAAGTCAAAATATTCAAGCTAAATAAACGAAACAAAGCGAAAATAAAACCGGCATTAATTAAATAGGGTGTCGCTCTCACAAAGTCCTCAATGTTCGAACGTCGCCGAGGATTTATTGGAGTGGGAGTCAATTATTATTGAAATTTGCTCTCATTTTGGCCCAGTTTGGCAAAGGCCTTAATGTGACAGCCTCTTTATATGCCCTGAATAATGACTTTTGCATATGGCCGTAGAATTCCCTTTGGAGGAAGATGCGATCTTAAATCTTATGTTTAACTGAACCATGAAATTAACTGAGATATTTTTATCGATATCCGCGTTCAATTTCAACATATATATTTATATTCTATTTTTAAAGCATAGATAATTTGTGTTTTATTTCGATATAAAATAATTTACAGTTAGTATAATCTACTGAAAGAGATTGTAGTCAAATCGCATAAGAAAAAAATTGCCTATCATATCAAATATCCAATGTGTTAGTTAAATTACTTTCCCAGAGCCATCAAAGAAATGGATCCACTTTTTACTATTATTTGTTGGTTGGTTTAGTTACTTTAGGGGTTTTATACATTAAAAAATGATCTAATTTTTAAACAAAAGATAATATTTATTAAAAGAAATTTTACTTTTGTACTGGCTCCGGGACTGCAAAAGAAAGATGCAGATTCGGAGCCCGCCAGAAGCCTGGAACAAATTGTTTTTATTTCTAGTAAATGTTATCTTTAGGTACTTTAAGGTTTAGGTCTGGATCTCAACAATACATATTGTGTTTTAACAAGAAGAATTCACGAATAAAATAATCATTACGAATCCAAACTAATTACCAAAATAACAACAGAAATAAAACAAAAGAATACATCGGGCCACTTACAATTTTTGTTTTTATAATATAGAAGAAATCTTTACTTTGTGAGCGGAGCAATACATGGCTTTTAAAATATTTTAAACCTCCACCTGTGTTCATCTTAATTCTCCATCTGTGTCTCATCGTCGCGCAGTACTTATGAGACTAAGATCGTGTTGATAAGTTTTTTTACAGTGAACTAAACGCGGTAACTGAAGATCACCACTATAGGAAACAATACTATAATTACGAATATTCCTAACAGTATAAGATTAATTACATCTCGAACAGTAAATGTTTTTACGTATTTCAATCAATATCAATAATTCCAAAACGACTATCAGAGTGAACTCAGCAGCAAGTGTAAATGGAGAAAGATAGCGGATCGGCTCATTTCATCCGTGTGTTGAATAACACGCGGTATTTGAGGGCACCCTTGTGCTGCATGTTTGCTCCGCAAATAGGTTCCCTGACGGTCATCTAGACACAGTCTAAGCAAGAAGAATTTCATGTTCAAGTTTTATGTAAGTACGAATATAAGGAATATAACGGAGAGTAAAAGCTGGAAATAGAGTCAAAGTCAAATACTTTTATGGGCAGCCGAAAGGTGTCAAAAAGGGCACAGCTGGCTGTTCATAGAGGCGTGTTGATTCCACCACTGACATATGGTAGTGAATGTTGAGTGTGGTAGAAGAAACAAGCAAGTAGAATAAATGCTGTTGAAATTAGATCACTTCGAAGTATGTATGGTGTGAGTTTTATAGATAGGTTAAAGAATAATGTGATAAGAGATCGATGTGGTGTAAAGATGATGTTGTGACAACAATAGAGAAACGAATATTGGGATGATTTGGACATGAAGAAAGGATGAAAATAGAATGACGGCAAAATTATATAGAATGGCGGTGAATGGAAGAGTTGATATATCATAACCAGGTAAAAAAGGTATTACAGAAGGGCCAGGTCAGAAAGAGGTACCAAGAATAAACGAACGTGTATAAAAGGACTTATGCGAGTAAGAGAAGCGAGAGAGGTATGCTAAGATCATAATAAGTGGAGGTCCATCCTCTCTAACAACCCTGATAGGACACAGGCGTGATGTATGGATTTATATATGGCCACTAGTTTGCAAAAGTAAGTTTTTTGCTAACTTTCTAAGTGGTTTGATTAATACACATATTATCCAAAATTACTGTGCTTCATTGTACTGAGATTCATTAAACTAGAAACACCAAAAAAGGAAGATATAATCTTTTTTTGATTGATCCGTTAATAACTCATATAGGTAACGTAAAAAGGCTGTAATTCCTAGTCTGTGTCTAAAATTTGTGCGTGTTTGCATTTGGCTTAAACCGTTGTTGCTTAGGTTCAAGCGAGGTTTTCAGAGTTTAACGGCTCAAACGTCAACTTTTATTAAAACTGTTTTTTCTTTACTGGCAAGAAGAAATAATTAAAGTAGTCTTGATTATACTGGCTGACACTACAATATATTTGATTTGGATCGCCGTTATCAATTATCCATACAGCAAAACGTGCATTCTGCACAAACAAAGTTCATGCTCAATGATTTTTATCTTTTAAAATATTTGTAAGAAAATAATTTAAGTCACGATTTCATTCTAAGGAGCTTACGTAATTAATAGCAATTTATTCCCACCCGGGTATTTAATTACTGGACGGGCAAAAAGTTCTGTCGGACACAGTAAATAATTTACCATCAAGTTGGCGACAGAGCGATTAACGTAACGTTTGCACGAGAACTCTTGGTATCCAGGGACGTGGGAGCATACCACAAGAGAGGCTGCTATAACTGGTTTGTACTTATTATAAAACTTTCTGAACAAACACTCCGTATAATTATATACAACTATACTTTGTAAAAACAAAAATGAGCGGTCTATATATTTACTGCTGGCAATGTCTTAATTAATAAGTACCTTATGCCCAGGACGTATTGAATACCGGAGTAAAGGGTAAAATACATATTCATAAAGTTATTGGGTGATACGCCATTGTTTTGTTTATGTTTAAGTATTTAAAGACTAACTCTATGGTACCGACCCGTAGAGCGGATGCATTACGAGCACCGCAAAGGATGCAATTTCTATTCCCTCACTACCACAACGTTTTGGCGTGTGTGTCAATAAAATGAACAGAACAAGCTATGTTCTCTGATATTTACGTATAGAAACAAATACATCAAAATCCTTGAAAACACAAGGGATTTGTTTGGCTTTGCGGGTGGTTTACGGGTGTCAACATTTTCGTGGTCGACTTAACGAAGTCACCCGTATTACCATACTTGGTCAGAGTTACCGCGATACGTTAGATTTTATGAAACAGACTATCAAAACTAATAAAGGATTTTTTTTATAAGTATAGAACTTGAAGTTGGCAACACTTTTTTAACTGGCGGCCATTTTGTCAGTTGTCAAATGATTAGTTCGATGTTTAGTTCGATTTGACATTTCAATATGACTACTGAGACTGCTTTACAGAG
>JACJUM010003129.1:9423158-9470379 GCA_020976665.1 Heortia vitessoides
TTTCTTATATATATCAATCATGCTTATCAAAGTAATAAAACCCCTAGGTACATTGATATGTCCTTTAGTATATGACAATGACAATGACAGCAACATCATTTAGGTGTTAAGAATACCTATCGTATCTAAATACAAGTCACGGCCGCTGGCAAGTAAAAGTAAATAGGTACTTTTTCATTTTTTTTATTCCAATGTATGAGATGTTCTACGAATTATTATTATTGTTATTTATACATAATTTTTTGTTTTATATTGTTCAGAAACCATTCAGCCGGAGATGCGATGTAATCTTAATAATAACATGAATAAATTCGAAATGCTTCACCTATGCAATTGAAAAGCCGCAAATCATAGTTAAAACTGTTTTAATTTCCTCATAATTTATCTACTACATGCACTACCATTAATAAAGAAAGTCAACACAAACTGCAAGAAAATAGTCAGTTTGAAATGACATTGCAAATTCACTTGTATCGCCTTTTAAAAAAAAACAAGATATAAAGTACAGCTATGATTCGCTGGCCCACTTTTTATGTATCTCCTTTAGATGTTCAAAAGCACGATTACTTATATTTAGAGTGGGTACTATTTCTAACAAACCATTTTCCCCTATTAAACTCAAACCAGCCAGACCTAAATATGTATGCATTGGATCGGTGCAAGTGTCTGGCCACTTGGAGAACCCGCCGACGACGCTGTCCTGCGTTTCATAGACGTACTTCCTATTGTTGCCATAGTTGCTCATATGAAGAATGTCTAGTATTTTCAAGGACGCACCTACCCAAAAACTGTAACATGTGTCGACGGACTTGTTCGGTCTGCCTTGGAAGCCGTCGACTTGCCTGAAGAGAAGCCAGCGCTTGAGTCCCTCGATTTGCTGCTCCGACAGTTTGTCCAGTTGTTTGGTGAGGCTCAGGGTTGCTAGTGCGCAGAATGTGGTCCCTCCGTGCGATTCTAGCTCTGGGCATTGGGCAATGCCGTAATCATAACACTGCAATTAAGTTTATGCATAGATTAATCACTTATTGGAAACATTTTACTTTCAATACTTAAGAGCTATAAAAATCTATAAAGGTATGCAGATGAATTATGTCGATGGATTGGTTAGTCGACTTTTGTTTTAAAATCCGGATGCACGCCAATGGAGATACAGCAAAGACAAAGTAGTTTTTATCCAAAAAATAAATATTTTTTATACAGACTAAAAGTAAATAAATGTACACTGCAGAACCTTATCGACCATAAAGTAAAACCAGTGTTTGCTGATGATTTCATGACAAGCGTCTAATCAAATTTATTACAAGTTACAAGGTCATATGGGATATTATAATATTATCATATAGATAAATATGTATAACCTTGAGTATTTCAGTAGTTAAATAAACACCTTCACTAATATACAAAGAATTAAATTTGTTATAATATACATTTTATACCTATGTTTGAATATAGCAATATAACAGTTTGTAAATCGATATCTAGGTCAGCAAAAGGTCGTGGGTTTAATACTAGATGACTGAGGTGTCGCGGCCGACGGTTGGTTGTATGTCCATCCGAAATAAGATAAGCTACCTTGTCTCTGTAGCTTACCTTGAAAAATAAACAAGGCTCGATTACCACTACACCTGTCCAGCGAGGCAATTGTTCCAAATGGTCGAATAGGCTTTATATGTATGGCATAATAGTGTCCATCCTGCATCTGGTATGCCACGATGCCTTTGTACGTACACAGAAGTTTCTAGAGTAGAGCCAAACTTTAGATTGAATGGATGCTGGTACCTTAAGCACAGGCCCAAGTCCCAGTACTGGTATCGTAATACAAATTGTATACATATATGCTGTGCATTACAAACAATGTATGTCTATAGATTGTTTTGTAATGAAAACAAAGCTCAAAGACACTCATCACTATTTTATTTTTTGTTGGGAAGGCAAAGTTTAAAATCTCGGTGTGATCCTAACATGGAGTACTGATGCCATCTCTGGACAGGAGCCTAAGTACCAGCTTGAACTTTTTGGTCGGTCCAGAAACGCGTTGTCAAGATTGTTGACAATGAGCTCTTAGTCTACGGATAGATTTTGTCTCCATACGTATGTTATACCGTTCTCACAGTAGGCTTTGTTTGACTTTATACAAACGGGATGCCCCAGGATATTCCAGACATCAGCCTGAGCGAGATTAGAATGGTCCTGAAGCAACTTAAGAACAACTGAACTTCTAAAGGTGGGTGGAAAACTGATACTTATAGCCCTTCAGAAGCTCTTTAATACCGTCGTCCTCGAGGGCATAACGCCAGAAGCATGGAACAGGAGCGTGCTGGTGCTGTTCTTTAAGAAAGGTGGCAACACTTTGTTAGGAATTACCGCCCCATCTCGCTTCCGAGCCATGTTTATAAGCTATTTCCTAGGGTAATTACAAACCATCTCGAATGCAGGTTTGATGGCTTCCAACCTCCCGAACAAGCCGGTTTCCGAAAAGGCTACAATACCCTAGACTAAATATTTACGCTGCGGCAAGTTATACAGAGACGGAAAAGTATAACAGGCCATTATGCTTGGCGTTTGTGGACTATGAGAAAGCCTTCGATTCGGTTGAGACGTGGCTTGAATCTCTTCAGCGATGCCATATTGAATATCGGAACATCGAAGTGTTGAAGTGTTTGTATGACAACGCCACTATGTCGGTCCGAGTACAGGAGATGTGTTCGAATGCTATCCTCTCAAAAGGGGTGTTAGAGAGTCGTCATATCATCATACAGAGAAATCGTCGTGTATCGTCATACAGAGAAAGACGTCATATCTCCGAAACTGTTTAATGCCACTTTGGAGCACGCCTTCAAACTCCTGGAATGGCAAGGATTTGGTATCAACATTAACGGCAAATACATCACTCACCTTCGATTTGCCGACGATATTGTGGAACATGGCACATGGCAGAATCGATGGAAGATTTAAGCACAATGCTCGAAGACCTCAATCGAGTTTCTCAACAGGTGGGTCTCAGAATTTACATGGAGAAAACTAAAGTAATTTATATGCCCATGCTCTACCAAACCTAATTTTAGTTGAGAGTTCACTTCTTGAAGTTTTTGCTTGTATGTATACCTAGGACAAATAGTCCAATTAGGTAAATCCAACTTCAAGAAAGAGGTCAATCGCCGAATCCAACTCGGCTGGGCAGCGTTCAGAAAACTGCGATACGCTGCATATTCGTCCGACATACCTCAGTGTCTCAAGTCGAACATTTTCTACCAATATGTGTTAGCGATAGCACATTTTCTAACAACCTGTCACAGTGAAACGTGGACTCTTACCATTGGCCTTCAAAGATAACTCAAAATAGTTCAACGAACTATGGAAAGGGCACAGCTCGGAGTCTCTGTGCGCGATTGAATCAGGAAAGAGGAGATTCGTAACAAAACCAAAGTTACCGACATTGCCCGGCGGATTGTTGATGTAAGTTGAAATGGCCATCAGGGCATTTTGTAAGCGCATCGTAGGGCGTCTACCCGCAAGTTGGACAGATCGATCTGACTAAAACTCTAGCATCGCGCTGGATACAGGCCGCATACAAACGGTCCTATTGAAAATTACTTAGTGAGGCCTATGTTTAACAGTGAGTCTTATGGCTGATATGATTATACAAACGGCTACTTTCCACACACTTTAAAACCAAAATGATTGCATACCCTATAGTTTGAGAGGCATTTCCTCCAGCTTACCTATGTTAAAGTTGTGGAAATAATGTTGTTTTCCCAAAGGACTGGAGTAAGAGGCTCTTCAAAGAGAGATATTTTACAGGGTCGGCAAGATCTGAATGATACCTCATTGTTTCGGCCCATTTGTTTTGTTGACAAAATTCACACAAAACAAATGGGCCGCATTCTTGCAGCAATTCTTCAACCAGCGACCTCAACCACTGCTCAAATTTGATATACTTACAATTGATTTAAGAATATAATCAGTAGCCTTCTCGACGTCGAATCCCGACCAGTCATCAAGAATGTAACTGATGCAAGCTGCGCAATACACGAACCGCATGTCCGACTCGCAACCGGACAGCGTCGCCGAGAAGTTACCTTCTTCCGTCTGGAGTGCCTTGACACCTTGACAAAAGAAAAGACATTGTCTTAATAGATATGGACAAGAAGAAAATCTGTAGCCTACCTAAAATTTTGCGACAAATCGAATTATAATACTACCGTCTGTCAGAAAAACGTCTTGTTTTTCATAAAACAATATTGCGCTTATAAATCTGTCAAACTATACGCAGCAAGCGCAGTAAGCAAAATTTATTACAATCAATTCAGTAGTTAAGAACGCTATCCTGGACAAGCAATGTGGCAAAACTTTTACTTTTACATATGTAAGTACTAGCTAATCCAACAGAAGTTGTCCTGTCTTTACTATTCTTATATGTTTATCATGAAAAAGAAATTGTGATAAAATCTACCCAATCTCTCAAGTTAGATCAAACTGTAAAATTAGTAGTTTAGGGGTTAGAAGATATAACACTATTTAAGGTTTTAAATGTAAGAAAAGATAATTTATTGTGGTGTCAAGTTATATAAACTTTAAAACGCAATTTAAGATTTGCTTTGAGTACTACGGAGTACAGAGACAGCATTCACTTATCTGTTCACAGCATAATATAGTTAAATGTAAATTAGGTTGCAGTATCAATATGTCTATTGAATGTTCAAATTCGGAATTATTTTAAAATGAAAGAACTGAAGGATGATGATTCTTAAAATCGACACTCTATTAACCTGTTTTAAAACATAACCCTCTGCTATTATGTGTCCATCAACCTTCTACACAACTTATAATTTTTAAAGTAAAAAAGGAAAATCATTGTGAGTAACTGTGATCCTAGTCAAGATTATTAAGGAAAAAATTAAGGCAAAACTGTAGAACAATTTGGAAGTGTTACATACTACTATTATTAATTATGTTTGACAGGTTGTTAATAATTGACTATTGCTATTGATAAATAATGAGGAAAATTCCAATGAATAATATAACTAATAACAAGATATATATTTACATTTTTGATTACTAACCAGCAACTAAAGCTTTCCTATTAATTCTGGACAAATCATCACCCAGTGCTAAGAGTATGCACAATCCTGTGTATGTCATGGCGAGATGGCCACATTTGTAATGGCTATTTAATGGATCCAAGTCAATATTGATGGTAGATGACCCTTGGAAGCCACATGAAGACATGTCTCCATCTATAAATGAAATATAGTATGGAAATAAAATAAATTAAGACATCATTATTCTATGAGTGAGAGTTTTATTTTTGCATTTTGTTAATATGAAGAAAATAATAACACAGGAGAACATAGAGATTTATAGTTGTATCATTTTAATAGAATAACAGAACAACAAGTCTATAAAAACTGACTCATGTAACTGGCTGTTTGCAATGAAGGCTACTTGTATGCACAGTTGATAACAGTAGCTATTTTGTTTACTCGGATCACAAATGATACCATTCTCATTTAAAACATAAGCTTCATATCATAATAGCTGTAGAATATAATTTACATATAAGTACTATTTTATAAGCACATAATTATACCTGCAACATACATAGTTAAAAATTAAACAAACTGTGCAAAATATGTTTATCATTACTTATGTTTATGCATGGAAAAGATGATAAAGCATGACTATTTTATTATTTTATATGCTATCTTGTATTAAATGACAGTTTATTTTTTCCTATATAAAATTTAAATAATATGTAGTATGATAATATGTTATTAGTTGTACATTCAATTCATAAAGAAGATCAAATAATGGTATGTGGATCATTCTATGAGTATAAACACTAAACTTAAAATTTTGTTACTTTTACAAATACACACATAAAATGACTAGCTATTACTAACACTTTACACTTACTGTTCTTGTTTGGAGGTACTTGCAACCTATAGATCCAATCCACTATTCTAGACCTTAACTCCAGTGAAATTGATGATATTGAACCTAGCACGTCCAAACCAGACACAGAAAAGTATGCTATGGTAACCCTGAAAAAACAATACTTTCTATTATTTATGTGTTTAATCTCATAATAAAACTACTATTTTAGCGGTTTTAAAACATAAATTATTTAACTTTTAGCAATATTGAACAAAACATGTAAAATGTAAAAGAAATCATGTATTAAAACTGCTCAAAGCATAGTCCTACAAAATAAATTAAGGGAATAATAACACATAAGTTATCAACAACTTGTATTATTTATTTGAACACTTTTAGCTATAAATTTACACAAATAAATAAAAAACATAGCTTAAAGAAGATTGAGCATAGATATTTAATTTAATAAGATACAGATACAATATGTTAACGGATTTATTATTTATGCAGAAATGTTTAATAAATATAACTCCATTAACTTCTGAGCCAGTCACAGTTATAGACTTCAAATAATATGAATATCATAGCATTATTATAATAAAATACGAAAATTATTGAAAGTATGTGCATTTTAACAGGACAGTTTATTAAGTAACTGAACATTTTAAAATAAACTAGGTTTTTAGCAAAAAAAATTTTAACAGTCGCATCATATAATTCATTTCTTAGCTAACTGTTACACCCGTTAGAATATACAAATATCTAAGAGTTGATGAGACAAATATATTACAACAGTCAAATGAAGAAACAGAAATATTTAGTGATATACTAGATAGCTATTTAAACACTTAAAAAAAACAAAGTATGATAAAACTTAAAAGTAAATTTGTACTCATAAATTTTAGAAAAAAAGGTTAGGCAAGGATATAATTGTTTTATATATTTTTTTTTTCTTACCTTGTAGAATCATGTGATGAAAGAGATGATGGCAAAATATTTAAAAATCTCATAAAGTATTTAATATGCTGCCGATGAGCCAATTCATTACTTTCTAAGTAACTCATTTTTTAAAGTTTTATGTACTAAAATATTGACAAAGTACGAATTATGCTACACTGTGGGGTTCGGTTATAAAACAGACTTAAAATGGTATATATACAGTTGTTCTAAATATTTTTATTCATTTTCCACTAATAATTTCATTTATAAAACATAATTTCTTTGAAAAAACTCTTCGTCCGAAGCCTACTACGTCAAATGTCAAAGTGACAACAAATGTTCTTTTGACAGTTTATTAATAGGGAAGTACAAACGATTAAATTATACTATAAATCTTTGATAAGAAAATTATCATTATCTTTATGTTTAAAAAATACTTTACTTTATATTATATATACCTATTACACGAGAAGAGAGATAGAGAAGGTATTAAACATGCTTATAACCATTGTCTATTGACCATGTTTATAGCGGTATATGGCTAATTATAAATAGTCTCAGCTAACTAACTACAAATCTATTACTTAAAATTTCTTAAGTTATATTCTACAATCTGACATTTGTCGAGTTCAGTTTATGGTGTAATAATAATAGAATGTTCTATAGAAAGTAACAAATATACATATCTAATATATATATATATATATATATATATTCTGAGAGTGCTTCTTTCGAAGCACAAAGAAAGTTTAAATTATTCCTCTAAAGGGATGAAAGTGCTATTTTTGAAATTTATTGGATGAAATAGGCTCGCCACGCTACGCTCTTCATTGAAAATCATGAACCATATGTAATATATATTTTTTTAATTCTCCTTTAAGTGGGTAAAAAGGCAAATTTATTATCAAAGTTCTACAACTTAACGCGGTTGTAACCGCTCGGTAATGCAAGTAATATTATATTGTGTTGTGGTTAGGGTAGTTGCAATGAAATGTCTAACTGCTGAGTAAATACTCTCTATGTGAAATAGGTATTTTATTCAATACATGTAATTAGGTTCAGCGTACAATTATTAATTTACTTGTTTGAAGTACGTTGGAGTATTCTAGTATAATACTGATTGCATTAAAAAGGGAGACTCCAACTGTTTTGTATAAGTACCTATGTTAGATATAGCAGCAAAATATTAGCTCATACGTAAAATCGTAAAATAAAACTATATATTTGCAATAGAATTATAAAAGTCGAAATCAATCATGGGAGTAATATAAGCCGTAGTAGAAGTAATATATTTTTTTACAGTGCAATCCTTACTAATGTTATAAATGTGAAAGTAACTCTGTCTGTCTGCTTGTCTGTTACGTTTTCCCGCTTAAACTTCCCAACCGATTTTGATGAAATTTGGCACAGACAATCTTTAGACCCTGAGAAAGGACATCGCCGACATATATTTTTTAATTTGAAATAAGGGTTGTAAGGGGTCGTAAAGGGGGATGAAAAGTTGTATGGAAGTATCGCTATTTTTAGAGCTAGAAACTTGAAACTTATTTATCAGGCCATTGATTCGATATAAATAAACATGACATTCAAAGTTTAAATAAGTTAAGGTAAAGAGGTATGGTACCCAAAAAAACTATTCCACGCGGACGAAGTCGCGGGCACAGTTAGTAGTCTATATAACGTAGAATTATAAATAGTTTATTTCAATTTGTTTAAGTTTAGAGAAGGTTAAACGGTAAGAAAAATAAAAAACAAACAAACACCTGTCAGGTCACTTAATTTATAACAAAGCAACAGAAAGAAAATTATGCATTTTTAATCTTTACGTGTGAGGTACAAAATGAACAACGAGAAAAAAAAAATTTTGATGAATAATGATTTAATTTTTTTTAGGATTTTAATAAGGGTAGGATAAGATAGGATAGTATATACATAATGATCTCCTATTCCCGGCGTTGCGGAAAGTACAGCCTCTTCGCAAATACGTAACATAATGTTAAATCCCATACCTACTAGTTTTTGCAGCTTTGGCTTGCTACGCTGAAGGCGACCAGCTTTAGCCATTCCTTCTCGACGGGTGACAGTGGTTTGTGGTGAGCAGATCCCACTGCTGCTCTACCCCACCTCCAGCATTTCAAATAACACTAGTAATTTTCCTGTGTAATACGTTAAGCAACAGATCAACCTACCAGAATCTGTCAAATTTTTACAGTCGATTTTGAGCTCAATGTACGGGTATTATAGATTAATATCGATTGCGAAGTTTGACAGTTTAGGGTAGGTCGATTTGTTTCTCTGTCCACGGCGAAAGACCACGGAACGATGTTTTTACTTAGAAAAGTTTGTATTAATATTGATTTCCCTAATTTTAATTCAAAACATATAATTTATATATTTACTTGTGACAACAATAAAAATATGAGTTATAAATACTTGTTTAAAATTATAACTTAAAAAAGTTATGCTTTGTGAAATAAAACTTTTTATACGATGCATAATCAAAATTAATATTTTTTAAGTTATAAAATTATCTTTAACAACTCTGTGCTATTATGTTTTATAACTTTGCCTAAAACTAATTTGCTCTTAAAATGTAAGGTGTATTTTGTATGTTAATTGAAATTTTGGCAATCAGCTTTATGCATTTCAAAGTGTCAGCAATATATTATTATTAGCATGATGTTTTGTTTAGGATATAACAATGGTAGTCATTTTACTAGAACCATAATTAATTTAATACTTTTGCTGAGGCGTCAACAAGTCTTCATATTGAAAACTGGATGAAAATCCAAAAACTATAAATCGATCGATTTAGAATCCAGAGACAATTATAATATAGATATTACGATACTACTGTACCACTTCCTTACCACAGGTTCTTTTTCATGGCTGACGTTCATAGGAACAAACCGGAGTCATGAAGGTTCTAATTTTATATTTTAATAATTATGTTATTAATACGTTGAAATAAAGTTTGATAATCCTAAATATCATCATTAAAGTAGTATTTAGTTGGTTTTGGTTCAAATATGTTGCACGATTATTCAGATAAAAGTTGATATGTGATGCCGTGTTGTGGAGAGTGAAACTTACAAGTTAAATATTATGTATTTAGTGTGTTTTAAACTATGTGACTCGGCCTATAAGTGCACATACCGTGTTCATCTTCGTATATGTTAGGTTACTATGTAGCTGCTACTTGGTACGTTGTTTATAACCTCTAAAATGTTTTGTAGCTGAACGTTTCCTACCCGGCTACGGGATGTCAGAAGTTGTTCGAAGTGGTGGACGAGCACAAGCTCCGTATCTTCTACGAGAAGCGCATGGGTGCTGAAGTAGAGGCTGATCAACTAGGCGATGAATGGAAGGGCTACGTACTCCGCGTTGCTGGCGGTAACGACAAGCAAGGTTTCCCTATGAAACAGGGTGTCCTTACTAACAGTAAGTATTTGTAAATTACATATCTCTGCTTATTATATTCAGTAATTGGTTATTACCATGCTTGAAGAAATTTTGGAGCCGTCGTCCATACCTTAATCTTAATACTGTTTAGGTAACTTTGTTGTATAGGTTAGTTATTCATACTGATTGAAGTGCAGCGTTATTAAACATTATTTACTTGCATAAAGTACTTAAGTCTTAAGATTAGCAAAATAATTTGTAAGGTTTATGCCTAGAGTTTATAGTAATCATGATTTATAATTCGAATTAATATTTATTAAATTTTTTTTTGTTATGGGTAACTAAATGTGACAATCATTACTAGTATTGCTTGAAAGTTGGTTGTGATCATATTTTATTCTTTTTTCAGGTCGTGTTCGCTTACTTATGTCAAAGGGTCACTCATGCTACAGACCACGTCGTGATGGTGAAAGGAAACGTAAATCAGTCCGTGGTTGCATTGTTGATGCTAACCTGTCTGTACTTGCTCTTGTCATAGTCCGCAAGGGCACCCAGGTAAATAAATAAGTTACTGTCTCATTGAATAATTTAATGATAAGTTTTTAAGTTTTCCATATTTAATACCCTGGTCTTACTATTTTCAAGATCTTCAAATCTTGGTAATTATATGCGACAGGGTATATTACTTGGTATTTATAGGACCAGTCTATGAGTCCTTATTCAATGACATTCCTTTCATACCAAACAAATCCTACTATGCAATACCTAATCGTAAGTACACTATGTAAAATTAGCAAAAGTGAAATTGGTATCCTGTTTACAGGAAATTCCTGGTCTGACTGACGGAAACGTTCCTCGTCGTCTTGGACCCAAGCGGGCCTCCAAAATCCGTAAGCTGTTCAACTTGAGCAAAGAGGATGATGTGCGCCGCTATGTTGTTAAACGCCTGCTCCCCGCTAAGGAGGGCAAGGAAAATGCTAAGCCCAGGTATAAGGTAAGACAAAAATTAACAAACTGCATATTACTTCCTAATATCCCTGATCTAAATATTGGTTCTAAATATTACAATATTTAGAAACATCAGCATCAGGGTACAATATATTGGCACTGAGCAGCAGATTCAGACTCTTTTCTTGTTTGAATACTTTTACATTGTGCTGAACAAATTGTCATTTAATAATGTGTTATGTGCCAATGTGGGGAGCATTAGTAATATCTTAACTATTATTTTAGATAATATATTAACATTATATTTACAGTGGGTCCCCGGTAGTCCGACAAACATTTTGCAGGGCAGTGTCGAACTATCAAATTCTTCGGATTATAGAGCCTGCCTAAGACCCCCTATAGTCCGAATTTTTTTTACAAAAGAGTACCTTGTAATCTGACAAATTACAGATCAAATGATAAGATTCTCGACCATGTCGGATTACAGGGGGCGACGGAATACCGGGGTTCCACATACATATGGTATATATTGGTTTTAACAAGATTTTATGGTGGAAAAAAGGAACAGTATTTTAGTTTTCCTCTTTTGAAGTTGCTAGTTTTAGGTTATGATAATTCATTTTAGTCTACAAATTCATCATAGTCAAATATTCATAGCTGTGGTCACAGGCAAAACAACAAAATGCAATAAATATAGTAGATTGTTTTACATTTCTTGACAATTTTAACAGTTTTTATATTTGTAGTATTTGTTTTACTAGTTAAAGACAACAAAAGAGCATTGTTTATTCATAATTCAATTGTTTTTAGGCTCCCAAAATCCAGAGACTAGTGACTCCTGTAGTTCTCCAGCGCAGACGTCACCGCTTGGCACTGAAGAAGAAACGTCTAGCTAAACGCAAGTCCTCTGAGGCTGAGTATGCTAAACTGCTGGCACAGAGAAAGAAGGAGTCTAAGGTATGATAACTAAGCTTATTACAAAGCTTTGCTACTTAAGATTGGTTGTGGTGATGGGATGTTTTTAGAGTGAAATGGGATATAACCACTTCCACTGTCAGTAAAGTTTGAAGGACTTAATTAAAGATTGGAAGTGGTTTTTACTTATTGATTGTTCAATGCAAATTTCGGGCAAGCAATTAGTTATGGTCTTAATTTTTGGTATTGCAATGGAAGTCATCATAAGTTATTGTATAACTTGTTTAATAATTTTTACAACTACATCACAATTTAAATGATGGCTTCTAATTGTATTAGCTACAGCAGATACCATATGACCACTTGCTTTATGTGTGGGAATTGTATTTTGCTGTTATATTGAGGGCTGTGTCTTACCCCTTGGTTTATGTTTGATATGGGCTAAGGTATTAAATCAGCGACACTTATTAATCAATCTAATAGTCAACACAAGATGGAGTGGTTGTGTGTGGATCCTCCTACTTGTACCTAAGCATTTACCAAAAGTGTCGTTTGATTTTATTTAAATGTGGCGATGGTGTTATCCTCAATTTTTTTAAACTGTATGTACGAGGGGTGATCCAAAAGTAATGATAATAAATATTAAAAAACATGATTATACCAAATTTTTTAATTTATTTTTCTACATAGTCTCCTAACAAGTTAATGCATTTAGTCCATCTTTTTTCTAAACCTAAAATTCCCTTTAAAAAAAATCTTTTTCTTGACTCTCCAAAAAAGCCTCTACAGCGGACATCACTTCGCTATTTTCTTCAAATTTCTTGCCTCGGAGGTGTTCCTTGAGCCGAGGAAAGAGATAGAAGTCGCTGGGAGCTAGATCTGGCGAATAGGGAGGGTGTTCGACCAATTCAAATCCCATTTCTTGAATGGCAGCTATCGCAGCTGCAGCTTTGTGAGCCGGTGCATTGTCTTGATGAAACAGCACTCCAGCGCGCAGCTTGCCGCGTCTTTTTTCCTTAATGGCCTCCCGCAATCTTTTTATTTGGTCTGCATAGTAAGAGCCTGTAATAGTGGCTCCCTTTTCCAAATAATCCACCATTATAATTCCTTCTGCGTCCCAGAACACGGAGGCCATAACCTTCCCCGCCGAACTCGACACTTTGAATTTCTTCGGCGTCGGTGAAGAGGCTCGTTTCCACGTCATTGACTGCTGTTTCGTTTCAGGATCGAAATGATGGATCCAGGTCTCGTCCATGGTCACAAAACGTGACAAAAAATTTTCCTGGTCAAGTTGAAACTTTTCGAGATTAGCCTTGGAAGTGTCAATTCGTTTCTTCTTTTGTTCGTCGGTTAACATTCTCGGTACCCAACGCGCTGACACCTTTTTCATATGCAATTCATTTGCGAAGATTCTTTGGATACTGCCATATGAAATCCTTGTGACCTCAGCTACGTGCCTGATGGTCACTCTTCTATCTGCCAACACGATATCTTCAACTTTTTTCACGTTATCCTCAGTGAGGGACGTGGATGGGCGTCCTTCGCGAGGTTCGTCTTCTGTCGATGTTCTGCCCAACTTAAACTCCTTGGCCCAGCATGCAACTGTGGAATAAGGAGGAGCAGAGTCCCCTAATGTTTCCACCAAGTCGCTGTGTATGTCTTTGGTAGATAATTTTTTCAAGCAGAGGTACTTGATGACGGCTCTAATTTCTTTTTTCTCCATTTTGATGTTCTCACTCCGACAGGTCGAATTCAAATGAATGTAGCTCCCGGAAATCATGGCCTATTTATATGATTTTTCTAGCCTGAACTAGTGTGTAGTATAGCAATATACATGATTTTTTTTGGATTTTTATGTGCACTGGAAATAACCGATTATCATTACTTTTGGATCACCCCTCGTATTTATCCTCTGCTTACATAAATTCTTACAAATTACTACCTGAATAGTTTTATTAAAAGTTTAAAAAGTTACACTATTGTAATTTATGTTTAAATGTTGAATTCTTGATGAGAAACCTAAAACTAAGTGAATATTTTGTTTTATTCTATTATATTACTATCTTTTATCACACATTTTATGCTAGTGATTTTTGATAGTTTTAAACTTTATGTGAAGGTGGTACAGTTAATATTTTGCCTACTTTTTGAAAAGCGACCATTCTCCCAAGAGATTTTACTTTTGACTGATAAAATCATTAATAAAAAACATTTTGGTAAATGCTAAGTAGCATTCTACACAGTCAGAGAACTAAATACAGAGAAATATTTTTGTTGTCTCTGAAGGTGTGATGAATGTTTTGTTCGTATTGTTATATGTAATCATCTGAATACTAATGTTTTTTCAATTTATGAACCTAATACTATTTCCAGGTGCGTCGTCAAGAAGAAATCAAGCGTAGGCGTTCGGCTTCAATGCGCGACTCTAAGAGCTCCAACCAGAGCGCACCGCAAAAGTGATCACTTATAAGTAATAAAAAAAAATAAAACCTTCATACATGTTTTTAATTATACTTTGCCTTCATTAGACGAAACTAATGTAATTCTACAAAATAAGATGCTTTGAACATATTTTAATATAACGACTAACCAACCATTGACATATGGACTGTTTATTTTAAAAGTGGTCCATTTTCATTGCTTCGAGAAAATTAAAGACTATATTTGGTGATTTAAAAATACAGGCAAATTATATGAGGTTTACTGGCAGCAACAATAAGAGGTACTAGCATTGTTTCTATTGTTTTACCAACATTATATTTGTTTATTTTTTTTTTTTGCTAATTAGACTACGATAACACATTTGTGACTTACACCACTTTCAAAATTAGACAATTGTAAAAATCGATAAATTCCAATTTTGAAAAAAAAATATCGCTTAAGATCTACTTAATTTTTATATAATTCTGTTTAAAAATACGCATAACAAAACTAAAAATTTTATTTTAGACTGTATTTACATAGTCATTACAAGAATTTACTTATTCTCTGCATGTGGTAGTGTTTCAAAATATGCATGATGCACCGATAGGGTAGTAGCTGCTCATGCTCATGTGTATATATTTTACGTACGTTTACGACCTATTAAGGTTTTTGCAAGGTTAAGGCATTTTGATCAAAGGCTGTGATTTTTTCAAATGTTAACGGTCTTCCAGGACGCAAAGGTAATCAATTGATAATTTTGAATTCTGCGTTTGTCAACGTTGTTTTATAAAAAATTGTATATTGGGCAATTTTGAGGAACCTTAACCAACATTTGCAATCCAATGACCTGTTTCCTATTAGTATATTTTTTAAATCTGTTTTTTAATTGCATTTTGGAGATTTTTTGTTGGAATGAAATTCTCCCGTTTAATTTCATATAAAATGAATTTATCCTGTTTTCTACATTGCGCTTACATCATAGTATTCTTGTGGTGTGTACACAACATTCATTTTTCTTAATGCGGTGAAACCGCGGGACAAGCTAGCATAAAATAACGTGATAGCACATTTTTCTCAAAAATGGACTTCACAACTCAAAATAAACGGTCCATATACATAGAACCTGTCGATCAAAATACAATTTCTCGCATAATACGCCATGTTACGCCAGTCCCTACAATTTAAGTCATATTTTCATATTTCTTAACGCTTAACGATTCTTCATCATTGTTTAATACGCCCGATCGCGCTCTAACGCCCTAGAGGCTCCCCACACGCCCGCCCGCACGTTTACCGCCCCCCACACGCCCGACCGATCAAAAATCGCCAACAACCAATCAAACTCAGCTGCTGAGCTTCACTTTCTACGTTACGTACCATTTTAAAGAAGAGAGAGAAATTAAAGAAAAATACAGATTAGGTGTGCAGAGAAAAAAGCTAAAGGTTTCATAAATTAGAAAAAGTTTTAGTGGAATGGTTTCATCAAGCACAAGTTTTGAAACTCCTTATAAGTAGCCCCATAATATGCGAGAAAGCGCGTAAAATTGCTGAAGGCTTACCTACAAATCACTGATTTTAACGCTTCAAATGGCTGGAGAGATCGTTTTAAAAATCGCAATGGCGTAGTGTACCGTTAAATCAGTGGGGAATCGGAGTCTGTGGCACAACAAGATGTTTATACGTGGTTGGCAACACTTCCCGAGTTGTTGCAAAATTACGAATCGCGAGACATTTTTTACGCAGGTGAATACGGTTTATTTTTTATATTGATACCAGATAAATCCTATGTTTTCAAGGAAAAAACTTGGCATGGTGGTAAAGTAAGTAAAGAGAGACTGACTGTCCTGGCCTGTGCCAATTCTGATGGGTCAGAAAAGTTATGTTTGCTAGTGATAGGCAAAGCAAAAAATCCGCGTTGTTTCAAAATGTAAGATCGCTCCGCGTAACATATGATGCACAATCTCGAGCTTGAATGACCAGCATTCGGTTCATTGACTGGTTAAAAGCTTTAGATGTTCACTTCCAGGTTAAATATAGATGCATAATTCTATTCATTGACAATTGCTTCGCTCATCCTAAAGGCGTTGAACTCAAGAATATCAAGCTTGTGTAGTTACCTTCAAATGCGACAAGCAAATTACAACCGATGGATCAGGACATTAAAAAGGTCATAAAGCAAGGTTACAGAACAAGACTGATACATCTTCAAGAAATGGAAAACCCTGACAGCAAACAACCCTTGACGTCCATGATGTGATACTAAACATTGCAGTGGCATGGGAAGCAATTAAGATTAACAATTGTTTCCAGAAAGCAGGTTTCAGAGATAACGTAATTGACGTCGTGTTGGAAGAAGAAGAACCAGAGATACTGCGGAGTTTTCCTGGTTATTCTTCCATTGACGACAATGTAGCACCCTACGAAATTCAATCAATTGAAGATCTTATTGAGTATGTGAACAGCACACCAAACGAAGACCTAAGTGATAATTATGAAGACTAAGATGAGTCAACTCCAGTTTTGTCAGGCATTATCAGCTGTTAATGATTTAAGACGTTATGTAGTTTCTTTGGATCAAAGCGAAGATGCACTAAAAAAGTTAAATTATATTGAAAATGTTTTAATAACTCTTGCATTAAAATCTTTCAGCTTCATATAATTATAATTACACTACGTCTTTTATGTATGGTAGGGTGTCTAACAGTGAAACAGTCTGACACAATGAAACAGTTCGATATTTTAAAAACGCGGGTTTGTAAAATAGCGCGCCACGTCTTGTCCGGAACCTTTTGTGATCCCCCTGGATCAGCCCAGTTTGTGTACACGTGTACAGCTTGGAAGAGAACATGTTCGTGGAACTTTTTTGGATTTCTCGACAAAAAAGTAGGAATTTTCTATTGTTTTTATACATTTTTCATAAAATTATACAAGCATGTTACGTATTTCCGAGAATAACGTGGTAAGGTACAAGTATACATTTACATGACTTAGGTGAAATATAATCCCTTCCGTTTTAGTCGATAATTCTTCAGGTTTTTAAAATATAACCCCGGTGGTCAACAATGAAACAGTTTGGGGATGGACATAATGAAACAGTGTTTCATTATATACTATCTTATTTTATTGTATACCACTGTCATAATTAATGTGGTTATTCATAATGATTTTATTTTTTATGTGTAGTTTATATCTGCGTTTTAAATTAGTAGATATCTAATGATAATCTTTTTAAATTAGTAAAAATCTACAAACAATTAAGTAGAAACATGGTTAAAATTTTGGCACTCACTAAAATTTTATCTTATATTAACGCTAATTGCATTTGAGTATTTTATATCATTATTTTCGTTTTTGCCATAGATGCCGCGCACTAAATCTACAAAAGGGGACCACACGTCAATAAACATGCTTCAAGCTATTCAATTAAACAGACAGGGATTAAGCGTAAGAAAATCGGCCAAAGAATGTGATGTAGGATATGCTATATTATTTCGATATTTAAAAAAAATTAAAGCATCAGTACTGCATTATTAGAAACTCAAAGACTAACTCCTAACTATGACGTCAACAAAATTTTTACCGACGCTCAAAAAGTAGCAAAGCACTTAAATTTTATGAACGTCAATCAAACATCTTGACTCTTGGGAGAAAGAACAAATAGCAGGTAAAGAATAGATTCCCTCTTTCAAGTCACGGCATGTAGATCTATCACTGAAAAGACCTGAGGCATGTAGTCTGGCTTTAATAAGGAATCCGTCAAGAATTTCTACAGCAATCTGAAATATGTTATGGAACGTCATCCCGATTTTGGCAATGGATGTAGAGTATACAACCTTGATGAAACTGCTACCTCCACAGTGCAAAAACCACAGAAAGTCTAGGCACCAAAAGGGAGACAGAATATTGGAAAAATAACTACCGGTTAAAGAGGGACACTAGTCACAACATGTTGCATCGTATGCGCATCGGGGCAAGCATTACCACCGGTTCTTGTTTTCCCAAGAAAAAATTTCATACATTTTATGCTTAATGGCGCCCCGCCAGGATCTCTTGGATTAGCGGCTCCAACTGGGTGGATGAATGCGGAACTCTTTATTCAAGTAAAAGGTTAAGACTGAACCAGATCCATAAACAAGTACCGAGAAAGATGGGCTAGAAAATAAGTGCTTAAGTGAAACTGATTTGAGTGGACTAGCCGATGAAGAAGAGCTTGATGAGGTTAAGTTGCCTTTGCTTACAGAAAATTTTAAAAAACTTAATCGTGAACCTGTGGAAAATGATTATGTGCTGGTTTTATTGGATGCTAAAAAACCAAATGTTTATTACATCGCAAAGATAATTGAAGTAATGGGTTCTAATAAATTTGGTGTTTTATTTATGAGACTGAAAGTTAAAGACATGATGCAATGCCGCATGCCATTGGAACCTGATCTTTCGGAAATTAATATCAAAGATGTAAAAATGATTCTTTCGCATCCGCAAATCAATGGTACTAAAATCCGGAACTCAACCTTTGTTTTTCCTGTCCGTGTATCACCAAACATAAAGTTGCGTTAAAAGGATTCGTCGTATTTTTATAGCGTAGTAATTTATCACTACTAGGCACCTACTTGGTTCTAAGTGCCATTAGTTCCATATTAATTTTGGTATTTGTTACTTTGAGACTAATTAATATAAAGACTATTTTCACTATTAAATGTTTATATTTAACGTAAGTCTATGCCTACAGCTTAATGTGGTTTTTGTAACTGAAGACTACAAGTCGTCAAGACAATCTTTGTAACTAAGTATTTAAATTGTTAACTAATTATTTAAGTGTTTTTTTTTAACACCAGATTCTAATTAAAGAGTGCCATAAGAGATTATTGTTTTGTTGTGACTAAAGGTCTGAAAAATATTATGTTATTAAAGGTCCTACCTACGTGTCTTACTGTGAATAAACCTTTTCTGATTTATAATTAAATGTTTTATATCATTTACTTGTTCAAACGTCAACATTAAATTCAAAACAATTAGTATAAATACTGATTCATTGTTAAATAAATGGTGCTTCATTGTGTACACCCAGGTGGACACAATGAAACATTTTCCATTTATCAAAAAAATCCTTTTTGTGAGTTTTGAATTTAATAATTATGAAAACGATTAATCCAATTTTATACCTACATAAAAAAGCTACACTCATTTGCATAAAAACGGGCGAAAAAATTTAATTAAAAGATTTTACTTCTTCGAGGTTATTCTTAAGGTCTACATACGAAGACTTGCGATTTCTCAATGCGCGACTCCCAAGAAAACGATCATCAAGGTTGTGTACATGGTTTTCTTCCAGAACCAGGCCTTATCTCGACGGAACCGTTGTCTAGTTACCACTGCCAGGTCCTTTGAACCGCCAAGTGAATCACACTTAGCCTCTGAGTCACGAAGCATTGGCTGCAACCCTCTTCGAGCAGCGCAATAATTTTGGTAGCTTTTACCACTTTTTCTAACATTATTGAGACAGCTAAACAGCAATAAATGAAGCTTTGACAATTGAGAATATGAAGTAATATCATAAAAAATTACTAAAAGTTATGTAAACCGATATTATGTTTGGAACTTCGCACCAAAAATGTAGGATAAAAAGTGGTTTTCTGTAAAAACGAACATGAAACGAAAATTTGAATTTAGTACGTACTGTTTAAAATACCACGGCATTTTTAAAACCAGCCAGTAACATGTACAAATGATTGAAATCATTTTGGTACCGCATTTTTTTAAAGAAAAATAAAATTAAAACCGCCCGTTTTTTTGCAAATAAGTGTATAAGTAGGGATTAAAATGTTCATTTGGCCTATATTAAAGCTAGAGGTATGTAGTGAAATAAATCATGTAACTTGAAATATAGAATATGTATTAAATAAAATATAATAAATTCCTAGCAACAGTGACAGTTAAAAACTAGAATTTGAACAAACGCATACAGGTCGTTCATGGGACAGCATAGCAGGACGTTAGTGTTTGCTTGGCATCTTTAGAAGACCTAAGCCCACGTATCTTGCCATCACTCGAAGATACGATGGATTTAACTTTTTGCGTTTCTCTAACAGAGATTTTAAAAATTTTTCTGATGACTCGTTAAAAGGTTTCTGGTAGTCTGAGGCCTGGAATGGAAAATCTTTTGAAACCAACCGCACGTTACTCGAATGTACATTGGTTTTAAATTCTGGTACCGTGAAAATGTTAAATGTTGCTATTCTGCCATGTATCTGAAAACTACACTATACCCCAGAATCTAGACTAAGATAAGAAAGTGTATATACTTAAGAACATCAGTTTCAAATGAATTTTACACGGCAAACCAATATAATCGAAATATAATTGAAACGTGAAATAAAATAAGGAATAAATGTTAATACAAGTAATTATATCTTTTATAAATTAATAAGAAAAAAGGCTATGCTAGAACAGTTTTGTTTATAAATTTTTATTATGAATAATCCCATCTTAGTAGAGCTATAATACTTGAGTAGGTACCTATATTAAATTTAGAGATATCTATTTCTCACTTCTAAATTAATATTTAAAAATAACAATATCCTATGCAGCATTCAAACGTTGTTTTATTGTTGCTTTGTGTTATTATATGTGATAATTTATTTTTCAAGGGCCCGATAGCGCATTCATATCTGCATGTGCAGTACCTAGTATTTCTATCTTGTGCGGATGCGGATTTGATCCACACTAAGATCAAACATTTAAATGATATTTATGTTTTTTCGGCGTCTGGGTGTTAAATATGTATTTAAGTTTTATATTTGTGATTCCTTTGTTATCTGATGTCCGTAACACAAGTGCTTAAAAGCAACTTATTTTGGAGTCAGGTCAATGTATTAGATGGTGTGTAAATGTACATATACAGTTATCATTAAATAAATACACAGCGCGCTGTGAGCTGTTGCTATTAATGATGCGTTTATCTGCGGAAAAGAATTAATAAACCAGTGCTTACTTAAAATAACTATTAACTACTTAATAATATTCCATTTTTGTTTGTCATACTAATATGTATTACAAAAGCAAAAAATTGTAAGAATGTATAGACGGGTGTTGATGAAACTATATAACTATTATAATTGTAATGGATTAATATAGCTCATACATTAGAATAACACTTATTTAGTTATAAATTTAATGTTATTTGCGCCCCAAACGCCTGCCAAGTTCCATACGCAAATCTGCTTATCGTCGTGTTGTGTTCGAGAAGCAGACAACAACGAACAAATTTCTTTACATAAACCGAGACAATGAGGTCGTCGACGCGCAGCTGTAGGATGCGCGGAGGCGACTACGGCGCTCTGCGCTGGAAGATGCCGGGTAACCGTCTCGACGTGTTCTACGTTGTCACAGGGGTGTGGGCAGAATTGGCGTTCTAGGTGTTCGGCGAAAATCTCAGCGCGATCCTCCGCGCGGTATCTCGGATGGCCATCTGGTCCGAGGAGGGGTCTGATTGGAGCCGGTTTCTTAGAGATCTGGCGACATAGGCGATGGACGCTGTTCCAATCTTCGCCCGCGTTCTCTATATATCGATCCCAGCTTTCTGCTTCATGCGACCTCAGTTCGTGTCTCACCTGTTCGGTGAGGGCGTTGAGCTGACGCTTGAGGGTTGGGCAGCGTGTCTGTTGCCATCTTTTTCTTAGATGTCGCTTTTTCGCTAGTAGGTCCCTGATGTCCTTGGGCAGTGGTGGAAGTCTACTGCTGCTGGGCATGGTGCGCGATGATGACTTTGCGGCATCTTGAATGCAGATGGTGAGTGCATTGGCGAGCTGCTCGACGTCCTCAAAGGTGGTAATCGGTAGCGTAGGGGTATCCGAGTGCATGGCAGAGCTGAACGCCTTCCAGTATATGGTTTGGCGAGCAGCCGGTGGTGTCACCGTGGTCGGTCTTCTTTCAATGACCACCAGCACCGGGAGGTGATCAGATTGGAGGTCCTCGAGGAGGGTCTCCTGCGTCAACACGCTGTCCAGGCCTTTATGGATCGCGATGTCGATTACGTCAGGTGTATGGGAAGGGTGGTTGGGATAGTGCGTAGGAACCTCCGGACCACTCACGGTGAAGCCGTGGTCCCCCGCAGCTCGGAGCAGCGTCCTACCCTCTCTGCAACAGCGCGCAGAGTTCCATGCCGTGTGTTTGCTATTCAAGTCCCCCGCCACTAAGGTGGGCAGGGGGTCCGCCATCAGTTGGACCATTTCGCTGGTGATAAAGCGGGTACCTCGCGGTTTATAAGTAGCAAACAAACGTATGGGATGGCCGGCGTGGACTTCCACTCCGAGGAGGTAGAAAGACTTGGGGTCAGAGGTAGGGCTCGGAACTATTAGGGGTTGGTGGATCAACCTGCGACGTACCAAGACAGCGAGTCCGCGATATGCGATGTTGCAATCTGACACCTCGTCCTTCCGGTACAGGTGGTAATTGGGCACCTTGATTGAGTCTATGGGTTTCAGTAGGGTCTCAGAGATTAGGCACACGTCAATGTCCTGTTCCTGAAGTAGAATCCGCAGCAGTCCTATCTTCGATCTGAGCCCGATGGCATTCCAGTGTAGAATTCTAAGCGGTTTATGTTGCGCCATTGGTTTGCAGTAGCTGTGCTACACCGCCAAGGATGATTGGTACGGCGTTCTCGCCGGACCTAATGGCCCCGAGTACGTCTTGTAGGACGCAGATGGCTCGCTCGGTGTCCATGAGCCGGCTCTGAGTTGAGCGCGGCTTTGGCTTCGCCTTCGGTTCTTACTGCGGCGCTGGGGCGGCGACTGCCTTCTTGTTGGGGTCTTTCTTCGCTGGGGCTCCCCTCTTGTTCGTGCCCTTGCGTTTCCGACGGGGGATATTCACCCCGTCGTTGGACTCAGCTATTAGGTGCGGTGTTGTTGGTTGCGCTGGTACACTGCCATTGCGTACCGGAGACCGCCCGGCTAACGCTGTTGTGCCGGCCCTTTTTATCCTGGCTTCCTGCTGGAAGACTGGGCAGCCCACCGAGTTTGCCGGGTGCGGTCCTCCGCAGTTCGCGCATGTAGGGGGCTCCTCGCGTGGGCGGGGGCAGTCACTGGCGGCATGTGCTTCCCCGCATCTCACACACGCTTGTTTTCTGTGGCAGCCATGTGAGGAGTGCCTAAATTGTTGGCACCTGTGGCATTGGGCAGGCCCTTTCTTTCCTCGCCAGGCCTCGATCTTCACCCCGGGCATGCACAAAAGCTCGGTAACTTCGTAGATCGCGGGGGTGAGGTCAGGTGTGCGCTGCATTTGGGCGAAGAAGATGCAGCCCGGCCTGCCTTGTCGTGCGCGTATCTGACGCACAAATTCGGGTATGAAGCCCAGGGATCGGAGTTCCTCTTCAATATCACCTGGGTCAGTTTCCAATGAGAGGCCTCTAACGCAAAATTTGGCGCTCTTCTCCGCGGGCAGGGAGTAACTAAACCAGGAGAGGTTCTCCTCCTTCTCTAGGTTCGAGAGGTAACTCTGAACCGCCCGGTATTCTGCCTCCGCGGTTGGTGTGAACCGCACTCCCTTGCCAAACTGTCTGGCATTTGGTGCATGTCCCAGAACCTGCTTCAGTGCCTTGAAGTGGCGAGCCCAGTCAGGCAGTTTCTCCACTACAAGGGGCGGGTATCTGGGCCGCTTGGTTCCGGCGTCGGTCTTGGGCTGGGGGTTGGTGCTGGCGCTGGTACCTGTGGCAACATTGGCATCCGCCTCGATGATTTTGGGTTGGGGTTGGTTTGTTGTGGATGGCTTCTTTACCACCACGTCGCTAATGATGCGGACCTTCCGCGTAGCTGCACTAATTGCGGGCCTTTTGTCGGTCGTGGTCGTGGTGGAGGTTTTGGTTTGGAGCATCGCGGATGCCGCTGTTGCATATGAGCGGGCGGCGATGTTCCTAGGGGCGGCTGCTGGTGTTGGTGGGGGCGCTGCTGGTCTAGGCACCGGTATGGGAGCGGGTGCGCACGGTCTGTTCTCTGCACGGGAGAGGGCGGATGTGGATGCTTGAGGCTTGAAAGGGGGGCGGGTTGCGATGTACCCTGCCACATCTTCAAAATGCGGGTACACCGCCGCTTGCAGCTTGTCCAGGGCCAGCACTTGGATGTCGCTGTCCTGTTTATCCTCCGGTGTGTCGACACCCTCTCTTCGCTTCCGAGGGACGCGTTGGGGCTTCAGTTGAGGTTTGGCTCCAAACTCCCTCAGTAACTCGGCCGCCGCGAGCAGCTGGGGGGAGGAGCGGGCTTCCGGGGTTGGGCACGGAGCGGGGGGGGGGGGGACATAGCTTCCCCATGTCCCAGGTCTTGGTTGGCTTCTTGGGAGTCGGTGTCAATTGTGGCATGGGTGGGCGTTCCGTCTCCACCCTGTCGCTGGCGCCTTGAGAGCGGCGCGCCGCTTCCGAGGGTGACGTCACTTGCATTATCTTCTTGGGCCTGCCCTCTTCGGGGTCGCCGGTCAAGGGGCGCTTCACTCCGCGTAGGGGGGGGGGGCGTAGAGTGGGATGTTGGCGACGATCTCGAACAGGGTCTCGTCAATCTCCAGTTTCTCCTTGGAGATGCCTAGTTCGAACTCACGCAGGCGGCAGTAGGCGGCCATCCATCGGAGCAGCCCGTCCGACAGGGAGCGGGAAGCCTGCATCCTCTGGACCAGGATCATGTCCCGGTACCAGGCGCTCAGTGGTCCCTTAAGGGAGATGGTGGGGTCTTCGCGAATAAGTGGTGTCTTGAGATCACTTGGCGGGCTTGAGTCCGTCTGACACGGCGAAGGGGGCGCGACAGGCTCCCGCGGAGGGCCGCCCTGGCAATAGAAATCGGCCCCGCCATGAGGCAGAACAATTACTGCCGGACTGCCCGCAGCCCGCACCGGCCGCGCGTCCCCCGACGAGGACGGCTGACTTGTCTTACTTTCTTCTTTAGGTTCCATAACTATTTTTGTCCGAGGGTACTTGGACAAAAAATAGCCATGGAACGTTCTAGGCTTCGATCGTGGCGGCTCGCTGCGCACGGAACTGTCAGCGAGTCGGATTCTCAACTCCGAATCACCATGATAAACCGATAGGTAGGGGGAGAAACTTATAACACCAAGTATAACTTCGTTCGGAAATTATAACAGTTTGTGTGATAAGCATCTCCGCTGTCCGTCTGTCCGCTAACCGCAGAACCAGTTTTGATGAATTTTAGTATGTATAGATATAGATGGGCGGAATTGGAAAAGAAAATAAAATGGCCAGAAAAAAATTACTATTATAATAATAAATTAACACGCCATTTCATCCGTTGCCTGACTCCTAGATAAACTTAAAACGCTTGTTATGGATGTCAAACAGAATAATTATTTAGAAGATTACAAATATAATACATAGATAATATAAATAACACCCTAAAACAGAACAAATACAAATATTTAAGATATAAATATTTTCTCTGGGTGGGGATCGACGACTACCAATGGCACAGAAGATAGGACCACTACCATCTGCGACATCGGGCCCGTTATTCAGAAATGTTCTAAATTACCTGTATATTATCGCAGTGGGGCAGTGAAGAATAGTCCCTTGCTATGTATCAGATGTCGTAAAAGGCAACTAAGGTACCGGAACAGGCCGATGGTAGGTACATAGTCATTCTAAACAGCATAGCTCAAATTGAACAAGGCGAGAATATTCTCTGCGATTACCAACACGCTTGCCCAGGACAATCATGGGAAATAATCTTCGTTTCTTGGGGAAGTCTATGTCCAGCAGCGGACATTTTGTGGCTACTGTGATTATTATGATGTGATTATGGGAAATAACCTTCTTGATCTATTTAATACAGAGTATCTACCTAAAACGAACCTTTAAGTACTAGTAGAACTAAAAACTCAAACAAGCCCTCGAAGAAAGGAATCAATCATCAAATCTTTATAAAAAGTATCGTTTTCTACAGTATATGTGTGTATCGGTGTGTGTTACATTTAAAAAAAAGGCTCTCAAAAATAACTCTCTATTTTACTAGCCTATCGTCTGCATAAACAGAGAACTAATGTATGAATGGAGTTACTTAGATTACTGTTACTAAACATAACTTATAAAAATAATATACATATTCAAAAAAATATGGTATAATTAAATACCATATAATTTCACTAGATACCATTATTTTTTTAAACAGAGTGAAAAAAAATCACTTTCTTACTGTAGTTTTAGCAATCCAATACAACTCATCCAAAAGATTCCTATGATTCTCGACGGATTCCGGTAGGTAGTGTATTCCTTCACACTGCGTAAACAAAACGAATAATTTTAATAATGATGGCGTGCAAACGAAAACATATGTTGAGCAAGTGGAAACGCTATATCAACCTTATGATTAGGTACTTTAATATTAAACTCATCGAACTAAAAAAATAAAGTGTAGATGTTAGCAGTTATAATATTAGCAAGCATTTTGTGTAGTGGCGTAACATGGACTAAGAAGGCATATAAATACGGATCAACAAGGATATTTTATTTCAATATCTAACACCTTAGGTCGTCTATTTATTACGCCACTGTTATCCAGTTATAAGATAAGCTTGCACTGAAGATCTAATTTTGTTTTCTAATTATTGGTAATTGTAATTTTTAGAGCCAGTTTAGTATTATGCATTGAAAAACCTTATTTTACAAATAAATAAATTATCTCACCTCTGGAAGAATATTGAAATTCTCTCGTTGTATGACATCCATCTCCATATCTAGCTCGGATGCACGAGTAATTCTATTCACAGCAATGCCTTGCAATAAAAATGACCGCAACCGCATTAGGTTTGGCGTATCTTTCTTGTTGGCTAACAATAGCACCAACATAGCTTGTCGTTGATTAATCACAGTTATCCAGTTTTTCATCTGAAGTTATGCAGATTTTTTAAGAATATTTTATATAAGTTATTTAAATGCGGTTTATTGGCATGTTTATTCCATAACTTCAATTATTATTTTCTTTAGTCAACGCAAAACATTAATTCCATTGGTGAAAACCGTTTGAATAATCTTGATTTTATTGCAAACTATTAACTAGTACCTAACATAGTAAGTATTTCTCGTTTTCGTAAAAATATGGAGGTCAAATATAGTTTAGAATCTTTACAAACATACATAAATACGATATACTATTTCAGGTAGGGATGACTGATTTAAAAAAGATATACTTAATATATCCCATATTAATTACTTGATGAAAATGTAGCTTTCTGACCGTAAAGTAATAAAAAATACGGCCTATATTTGAGGTAAATCGTAAATAACAGAAAATAAAATCTTTCCTCTTTAAAATATAAGTTCAATCTTAACCAAATATAGGGGCAGGCGAATATGATATAGGTACAAGTGGGCCCGACATACGTTTTTCTGCATGATATTTCAAACGATAAGGATATAAAACAATTAAATAAAAGACAAATAATATAGATGAATAACCTAGATACCGACTGCAGCGTCATCTGTGGGGGTGATTTGTGAATCTAAACCATACATTCATTCAAGTGGGTCCAGCTGTTTAGGATAAGTTCAGAAACATACACATGACAGTAGGATAATATATGAAACGATAGTGAGATTTAAAAGTTATGCCCATATTTGGCAACCGTTTCTAGAAAAAAATATAAAATGATCATAAAAGTAGATGAGAAAATATTGTGAGTTTTGTTATAAATTAAAGTTAAATCTATCTGTAAAATAGAGTGAGAGAGTGGGTCCTTATTAATTAATGTACATATTTACGCACTTCTGTAACTGAGGACATTATTTTCTTTCCTGCTTTACCATCAAATATACTCGACATAACTTTTCCAGGTCCCATAGCCAAAAAGAACTCGTCTAAATTTGTGATGTTGTCCAAAGATGTACTATTCTTCTCGCTACAGATGTTTGATGTGGATTTACATTTTTTGTAAAGTCTGACAAAACTTGTCTTCCGTGTCTTGGCAATATTCAGAATAACTTTATTTTCTTTCTTATTTTTGATGTCCTTTTTATATTCGATCATTCTGTGTGTTGAGACTGTATTAGCTTCTCCTCTACTCGCTTCTGTAATTAAGGAATCTATTTCCAAAGTGATTAAAGTTGACGGCTTGTTGTCAAATTGCTCATCTAGTCTCCTCTGTAGAATAGTAATATCGTTATCTTTTTGTACGTTCAGTTCCGCCGGTAAAACGATGGATACTTTGAAACGGAGAGTAAAATTGTGTTTCCATAATTGTTCTAAAATATTCTGGAATCCACAAGTTTTGTTTTTACTGTTGTCACATGCCATTTGTTTATCATAGTGTTGTGGCTTATAAATCTGCAAGGTTGTACAAGGAGCCACTGACTTTGGGCTAGTCACATTTAAATTTGGCCTAATTTTCTCTTTAGAAAACATGTCACCTAGTGGATATATTTGTGCAGACATTAGAAACCTAGCTGGCAAATACTTCGGAAGAATTTCAGACTCCTGTGGACATTTGAATCTGTTCCTTAATTTAACAATATCCCCATTTATGTTTAATACAGAAGAAAAAACACCCTTTGATAATTTTCTTAAAAACGGTGATAATCTAACACACGACGACAACACCGGTTTAATAACATTTGTGCTTTGGCAGGGAGTTAATTCACTTATGGTATAAAGAGGGGAATCGTTTTGGTTAGTCGTTGGCGTAGGCATCTGTAACAATTTGTGTGTATCTAATAAAAATTTCATCATTCTTGGCAAAATGCTGCATATTTCAGCAGGCAACATAGCGTTTAGTATAGTAGTCTTGCATTTAAAGATTTTGCCTTGACTCTTCATTTTTGAAATAGGTATGAACGGCAAAGCATTATTTAAAACTTCAGGATTTATCTTTTGTGAGTTGTTTGGTATGGTGACATCAAAATGGACCATCAAATTTGTTGTGCAATGTTTTATGGCGACTTCTTTGATGTTCATTGCTTTTATCTCCAGGGGAGCTATTGTTTCATCAATACTAAGTAAAGCATCCAAACAGTCATCCAACTTCGCTGGTTTTGAATCAGTACATAAATTGACATCATACTTATTTTGCTCTTGTCCTCGTGTATAAATATCTTTACTAAAAGGATTGGTTTGTACAGAAGCTTCCTTTGAACCTAGGAACAAAATTAAATACTTTTATTTGAGTAAACGATTATTTATCGCGTTCACTTTAGATTGTCATGATCTTTTCTGTAATACAATTTAAATTAAATAACGATTCATAAGGTGAGACTGAGGACACTACGAAATATCATTTTTCCACGAAATATCAGTCTTCCTTCAATGACATCCTACATGAGAACAGCATAATAATGTGAATGTCTTTAAAATACGTTTGCCCAAAACTTTGCCGTGGGGTTTA
Organism: Heortia vitessoides; assembly: GCA_020976665.1. Classification (NCBI taxonomy): domain Eukaryota; kingdom Metazoa; phylum Arthropoda; class Insecta; order Lepidoptera; family Crambidae; genus Heortia; species Heortia vitessoides. Next base: position 9,453,027 of record JACJUM010003129.1, read on the forward strand.
CCTCCAGAGTAGAATAGTACCTCTCCCTCAACCTGGTGTCGTAAGAGGCGACTGATCTAGAATCGGCAGATGGCGGTATATCCATCCTATAAACAGCTCATATGCACAGGGAGGGGATGGGCAACAGCATTCCCGTCCAGGCATTATTACCACGATTACCAACACTCTTGTCCAGCGTGGCAATTATGGACTAATTACCCCTTTTTTGGGGAGACGTATGTCCAACAGTGGACTTTTAATGGCTGATATGATGAAATCTGGCAAAAAAACTTACGCGAATCTGTCTTATTTTTAGTATTTCGATTATAATAAATTCCACATTTAATTTTTCGAATAACATTCTCAATGAAATCGCTTGCTCTTTTTTCTTTTCCCCATGGATACTTTGCGAATATTAAAGATTTGTTCTTTTCCAATCTTGGACTTAATTTAAGTCGGGCAATTGGAGGTGTTAACTCGTAATTATTACCTATACATGCATCAGCTTTCTTCACGGTAAACGTTTGTTTCTCGACTAGAGAAATAATCTTATTATCAACATTCAATGGTGCGATTTGTTCATCCGTTTCTTTTATAAAATTGTTCTTGTAAAGAAGCTGCAACATTTTATCCTTCAACTGATGCATTGGTTTAATAATTTTAGGTGCACCTATTTTAGTTTTGGTAACATCAGCAGGGCGTTGAACCAATTTATTACAGTCGTTCAGATCTTTTTTAAATCGTATATGTGCGATCGTGTCGTCATCGCCTAGTGTCGATTTAGTTTTACAGATATCTTTATTTTTAAGCTTGCTTGCTTTCCGCTCGTCTTTAAATTCATTCACAATTTGATTGGGGGCATGTAGCCATTGCTGCATAAAAGGCCAGATTTTTCGGTTTAATCCTTCAAAATGCGGAGGGTCATAGTCCATAACATGGATTGAAGTAGAACCAAGTTCATCTTTGCCTAACACCACTATAGGAAACTTTAATTTTGCTAGTCTTTTTTTTATATCAGTTTGGGTTAATTTTGGAATCACTACGCCATTACCTTCTGAAGACGCCACATTTGAATTTCTTTTTGGTACATATTTGCGTTTAGAAGGAGAACCCTGCGGATTTCTGCTAAAAATGACTTTAGTTATGCCTTCAATTTGGGGATTCGATTCATCGGAGGCTTTCCTCAATAGTGTTTCAGTATCCCCTGTAAGAAAAACTAATATTTGTACGTTATATTATAACACTTTAATAATATCGCAATATCATAATTTTACCTTTACTACTGATTGATGAATTATTGATGGCCTCGCTAGTTTTAGAAGAGAAAGTTTCACATGTTTCTTTACATTGACCTACTTCAGTTTCTTTACATTGGCCTACTTCTTTTTTTTTCTGTCGATGCATATATTTTACGTCGTCACTCTTTGTACCTAGTGAATGTACCTTAGTTTTATCGCTACTGTTTTTAACAAGAGGCTGATTCCTATTACTGTTCCATTGTTCATTCTTAGCCTTAGACGTATTTTCTTTTAAAATACATTTTTGGATTTTATTATTACTTTTACTATTGATTATTGGATCATTCAAAAATAACTTTGATGATAAAGCCGGCTTAGATTCAAAATGTAAAGTCTTAGATATTTCATTACACGAATCATTAACAAGGTTAGTTTGAGATAAATCGTTAGCCATTTCATATTTAGTCATAAGATCTGTTTCGTTTTTCTGCTGATAACTAGGAAACATTATCTTACTAGTTATATTTGATGAATTTATTTCTGCATCATTATGATCTTTATTAAAGTCATGTTGACTCAAATGTATTTCATTTTGATCCTTTTTAAAGTTATGCGTAATTGCCTTTAATTTATTTTTTTGATTGAAAGTTTTTTTCTCTCTATTCTTCGATTTATAATATTTTTTTTTGGTAATACAAGTGTTATTAAAATCGTCGCACACTTGATTATATTCGTCTTGTTTATCAATAACGGTAATACGATCAAAACTTGAAGATGCCGAAAAACTAGCCGATTTGCTATCAATTTCGTAATTTGAAATATATGCAAATTCTTCTGTGTGGCAAGTTTTAATTACCCTAAAAGTAAAAGATATCGTACAATGTGTATATTATTACATGATGATTAACAAAAACCAAGGTATAATTACTGTGTGTTATTCCGATTGTTTCGTCTTTTGTTTCTTATTTTTTTCGTCTTTGGAGTAGGAAGGCTGTCTTCAGACATAGGAGGTGAAGGTCTGAATTGGAATCGGTTGATATTTCGAAGCACTGCCCAGACATTGTTACCATTAAACCCTCCCTCACTTGTACGAGTTTTGTTTGAGTGATACTTATTATACGGCATAGATTTATGTTCTCCATTAAAGTGCTTCATCATGTCAGTGGAGCTACAATCCAGGTCGATGTTCATTTGTGAACAGTACCGGGCATCTCTGTCATAGAATTCGTAGTTCTTATTTCTCACTTTACGTTTTCTAGATGGTACGTATCGCTTCTTTGGTCGAGTTTTACCACTGCCGTTGCCAAAATATTCGGAATCGTTCATATCGCTTACAGTGCATGTTTGAGGAATTGCAGCTGGTACATTAGGAAGCGTTAGAACAGATTTTTTAACCTTCTTACTACCTTTCGACGATTTAAACTCGTCAGAATTAGCTTTATATATATTAGCGGCTAGAGGAAACGACGAGATAACATCAGTTTCTTTTTTATGGAACACTTTCCTTTCAGTAAATTTTGAAAGCAGTTGAAAACTATCTGGTGAAAGATATGGCGACACTTGTAGTATATTACATGTCTTCAATCTACTGCTTTTGCTATCTCCACTGGTGTAACAGCTACCCTTTACATTTAATTTGAAATTACTAGATACTAAACCACTCCCTGAAGGGGACGTTTCATGTAATTTGTCGTGTCTTTTTTCAAACGAGTTGATTGCCATAGTAATATTAATTTAGGTCAAAACTAAGGAGATCTGAAATAAATAAAGACTTATAGACGCTTTTTTACTTAACATTTTACTAAAAAACAGTCAGCTGGTACATTAAATACCCTTATAAACGAAATCGAATTTCTACAAATACACATACCTAGGTAAGTAACATGTTTTAAAATACATTCTTCTAAAATAAATAGTAAAGAAAAAGTAGGAATTTTAAAGTTCTAAATTTTTCTTTGTCTTCTGTCTCTATCTATAAGCATGTAAATTCAGAGTAACTTGTTTATTACCTGCTTCAAAACAAAAACCAATAATTTCGATCTCTGCCTAAACAAACGTAAACTACATTGAAGAAGCGTATAATTATTTTGGATTAAAACCTAAAAAACGACTCAATGCCATTGACATCAGTAAATGATTGTTCTTTAAACTATGATTGACAATCCTGCAATTCAAATGTTTTCGACGAATACAAAAAATATATACCAGTGCCAACAGGCTCCCCATTCAAAAATATTTTCTTGCTTTTTGTTCTAATCCAAGAATAATGACGCATCTACTATATATTTTTTGAAAGTAATAAAAGTTCTCATTTAGTTAAAAAATCGTAGTTTTAGTCAGTATTTTTTTATAGAAAATCTTAAACATTTAAACTGCGACTTTATCTTTACTATCAATTATTTTCATTCTGATTTTAAACGTAATTTAAGACCTGCTGATTTTGACATTAAATTTGTAGATTTCATAAATGTCACTTGTATTGAAGAGTCAGGAGGCGTTTTTTATTTGAATCAAATAAAACTTTTATTAAAAATGTCCACTCAACAGGGCGAGATAATCCAATATGTACCGTTTATGTCGTTCGTGCATCCTTCATTCTGGCACACGCTCACCGAGCAGAAACTGGATATCGACAAATTGAGTGAAAGTACTAAACAAATTCATGGGCGGTTTACGTACCGCGATGATCTTGGGCCAATTTTCGAAGTAGATGGAACTTCTTTTAATAGGTTGGTTTAGTAAACGTGGACGGTAGGCTATCTTCAATCAAGTTTACTTTATTGGAATAACCGAATGTTAATTATAATTAAAGTATTAGTCATCAATCATTTTTAGATGTGTAACAAATAGTTTAGGCCTCATCTACTCATTTATTTGCCCTGGAATTGTTGCTTGAGTAATCCAGCCTTAGGATCATTAAAGCAGTGAATGTTTACCTCTGCAGGACTAGGATTTTATACAGCACAATTTTCCTTTATTCAAGCAGTTTATGGGTTCTATTGTAACTTGCATTTTCTGATATTATAGACTTCCAGGAGATGACCATTTCTACCAAAATGTGACTGGAAAATTAATGAATAAAAACACTATAGAGGAGTTTAAAACCATTGATAAAGCTGACTTGGTTAATTCTGTTGGTGACAATATTTGGATTGAAGCTAAGAGAAACTCATGGATTATCAACCCATCATCTTTACTGAACTTTATTATACTGTCATTTGCAGTAAGTATATTATATATGTTACTTAAATAATAAATTATTTTTACCAAATTCTTATATACATGAAAATAAATAATCAGTTTTAACACATTCTATGCCAAGAAAAAAATCGCAAATTTCTGACTGGGCCGTGTCTGTCAGTGATGGTTGATATATAGACTTTCAGTTCAAGCTGCTTCAGTCAGTGATGACCGCATTCTACAAGAGTTTTTATTTCATTCTTACAGGCCGTTGGGCAGTGATCACAAAATAAATTGAATATTAAGTGACGCGCGTGGCCCACTAGTTTCACCATACGAAGTTGGTTTTTAAAAAAATTAAGAACTTTGAAAGAAAAACAACAAATACCATACAAAAAAATTTATTGAACAATACCACAAAAAAAAGAAATCATTTGTAACTAATGTTATATTTAAAAGGACCACATGGCCTCTCACTTCAAGATACGGGCGGCAATTGCAAACGAACGCGGGGAAGCGCGAAGGACTACCCGCACAGTCTCCTGTGTTTTTTTCTTCTGGTAGGCTGCGTCGGTCAATGCTGCCTGACGTTAATTATTTCCATAAATAGTGGCTCAAATTGACATTTGTTATTACTACTTAACATTTGTGTAAAAGATAAAAGCATATTAGGAAAAAAAACAATTTAGTAATATTATACATAATTGAAAAATTTAATAGGCCTAAAGGGAAACTTCACTGGCGGTCAGCACTGACCGCATTAGCAGAGAACGTGTTAATGACTTAGATAACTACTGGAAAAGGAATATTGTAAAAACTCACTTGCAGTAAGAACAATAAATACTTTATTGGATCATAAATAATATAACTTATGATTAAACTAGAATATTTACCACTCTACTATAACATAACATACAGACACTGCAATTTTATTATTTGTTCAGTAATAAATTGTTCTATTCCAGGACTTAAAAAAGTTCAACTACTTTTACTGGTTTGCATTTCCTGCTCCAAGCCAACCAACAATACATTTAAGTGAAAAGAGCAAAAGCATTTCCACACACTTCAATAATAATCAGCTAGAGGAGCTTTCGCAAGCATTTAAGGCCCTTGATATCAACCAGAGGTGTTTTTTCATTGTAACAAAAAATAATGATAGAGTGATTGTCAATGAATTATCAAAAATTTTGGACAGAAATGCTACTGTTGAAAATGAATTAAATATTGTAATGACAAATACTTACTTTGTATTCCTGAATCCAAGTAATAGTGGGAATCCCGGATGGCCTCTTCGGTTGTTTATAGCAGCTTTGCTGCATCACTGTCCCAGCTTATCTAACACTGACATACAGGTTATTGGATTGCGATGCAGCTCTAATGGAGGATTGGAGAATAGTCTCATATTTACTATTAAAGCTTCTCCGGTAAGTTTCTTACTACACTTTGTTTCATTTGTCTTTAAAAATTAAACATTACTGTGAGCTTGGTCTAGATCCAAAGGGGTTGTTTAAAGTGAATATGTGTGTTTGAAAGTCATCTCTAAACTGCTTCTATTGGTCAATTACTACACAAAGCTACAGATCAACCAGTACAATTTTGTCAAATTCTTCAAACAATTTTAGATTCTAATCCTTAAAAGTTCACTATCAATTGACCAATTTGTATAGTTTATTCAGAAGCCACCACAATGGTATATTAAATGACTTAATTTAATCTGTCTTCATGAAAAAAACTGTGAATAATAAACAATTACAAGTAAGGAATTAGTACAATGCTTAACAGCTTTTGTTTATAACACGGGCTATGATCTCAATTAGCGTTACGCGGGCGTGTGCGTAATGTTCACGTTTAAATATCGCAAAAACAGCCTGCCTGAGAGGTTTACATCGTGTTTGTGCAGGCTATCATCCTAGTGTTTGTGCCAAATATCACGTTGCGAAAACAAAAGACACTTTTCAGTCTGGAAAGTGTGTGTGCCAAAGGTGTGGCGAGCCTAGTGGCGGTTTTAAAAATACAAACGCTGCGTGCTCTCCGCAATCCGATCAAATTGAAGAAACGCTTTGACTAAGCATCTCAGTGAGATCCTTAATCCTTGGATAAGTGCCTAAAAACCAAATTCTTTTACCTCTGATAAAAAATTTCCGTCTGTGTAAAAAACCGGTTATTTTCTATGGAAATCTATCCGTAGTAAAACATCTTTTTCTGTGCTAAAAGCGCTTATTGATACTTCATTCTAATAAATGTGAGCAAAAATATAAATATTACATGATCAATTAAATTTTATCGTTTAGAACTTGAAAGCAGTGGAGAGTGCGGGCTGGGTGGGATGGGAAAGGAACGACAAAGGCAACTTTGGTCCGAAACTTGCCAACATGTCAGCCTCTATGGATCCTGTAAAGTAAGAAAGTTTTCCATTCTTATAGACAATATAGTATGATTATGTGAAATCTAAGCAAGTCATGTTGCTTTCAACTTAAAACGTAAATAGTTAAATATTTATTTTTTTCAAATCTTCTCTATTTCCCAAACAAGTCAAAAAGAAAAGAGTATATTTATATGCGCCCACCGCTTTATAAAATAATCTTGATTATTTATTTAGCTTCGTCTCTTTGCATACATAACTGAACATTAACTAACATATAGTAATATGTATAACAGATCTATGGAATAATAGCTTATTAAGCTATTTAGCTAATTAACTATATTAATGTACATTGATATATTTAATAGAAAGAAGAAACAATTTGTAAAGAATGTATGGTGTAAGTTTGAGTCATAGATAAAAGAATAGATATACTGTATAAGAGATCAATGTGGTGTAAAAGATGTTGTGACAACAATAGAGAAAAGAATGAGATGGTTGGGACATGTAGAAAGGATGGATGAAAGCAATAGAGTGGATATAGGACGACCTAGGCGAACATACTTTAACCAGGTAGAAGAGGTATTAAAGAAGGGTCAGGTCATAAGTACCAAGAATAAATGAGCGTACATGAAAGGCCTATGCGAGTAAGGAAAGCGTGAGCGGTAAGCCAAGATCGAAGCAAGTGGGGATCCATAGTCTCTGCCTACCCCAATGAGACAGGCGTGATGTATGTATGTAAGAAAGATTACAATAGCTGAATGATGATTAGCTCCAAGAAGTACATTGTTGAACGTACACCTAACCAACACTTGAGTAATTCAGACTTAATTGGCACGCCGGACAGGTATGATGCTTTTGCATAGCGTAACTTCACCGCGATACAGTGGCCCATTCCCGGCGTTTGATCTATGCTGTTTCGCCGGATATAATATGTAATCTTGCTATTCACAAAAAGGTTAATGTTTATGCATGTATATATAGTGAAATAATTTTATTCAGGCTAGCTGATGCGTCATCTGATCTCAACATAAAGCTGATGAAGTGGCGCTTGGTCCCTGACATCAATGTGGACGTGATGAAGGATACTAAGTGCCTACTGCTGGGGGCCGGCACTCTTGGGTGTCATGTAGCTCGCAATCTACTTGTAAGTTTCCATATTTTTGCATACGAGCCAGAGCTAGTTCTTAGTTAGGCCAAGCTCTAAAGTTTATATTTACACATTCCTACTTATGTTGTATGTAAAACTATTTAGTTCGGTATTTATATCAAAAAGTTCTGTTGTCAATTAAAATATTGTGAATTCTTTATCTTGTCTGTTAAGAGGATATTAGAAAAGCTTTGAAGTAATCCTCATGCACGCTTTCCTTCTTACAAATGCACATACAAATATGACTTCTTTTCTACCTTAATTCATTGTAAGGCCCGGGAATCAAGGTAACCAACCACGTTGATCAAAGTATTTGTCAAATTTATCGTAAAATGATTACTATAGAGACTCTTACTTATGTTAAATTTAAACTATATAATTAACGTTATGTTAATTGCGAATATCCTGGTTCCGAAGTGTACATGAAAAATAAGAGAATAAATCCGAAGTATGTGAAAAATAAGGTTTTCTATTTTGTCTCATAAATTATAAGCGCATACTGTAATTGCATAAAATTATTTTTTTAAAAATATGTCTTATAATATATGTCCATATTAAGAGGATATCATAACCAAGATAAACTTACTTTTAAACGTATATATTAGAACTAACAATCCTACTAATATGGCAAACGGGCCCGTTGGCGCAGACGGTAGATCCTATCTTGTGCGCCAAAACTCGTGGGTTCGATCCCCACCGAGAGTAAATTTTTATATGATTAATATTTGTATTCATTCTGTGTCTGGGTGTTATGTATCTAAGTATTATATTTGTGATTCCTCTGTTATCGGATATACGTAACACAAGTGCTTTAAGCTACTTATTTTGGAGTTAGGTCAATATGAGATGTTAAGTGAATTATTATTTATTTAATCGTGAAAATTGTAAGAATGTATGGATGTATGTTTGTTACTTTCACGCCGAACCGACCGAACAGACCTGAACGAAATTGGCTCAGAGATGATATTTTATTCGTAGATAATGTGGAATAATTAATTATATTATATTATTATAAAAAACAACAGGCTTTTCTCACAGGCTTTTTATTCCGAAAGTGTGTTCCTGTTGATAGATTTAATTTTTAATTTTTCTCTAAGGGCATTCTACTTCACTTCTAATTTAGCCGTGTAAGAGCTACATAGACTTCTTTCGGATATAATAAAAATTCCTCAGGGATGGAGATATAAAGTAGTTAGCGGGCGGGAAGCTAGCTTTTTAGATAGTACTAGTATGTATGTACATTTTCAGGCATGGGGTTTCCGCCATATTACATTCCTGGACAGTGGCAAAGTGTCGTACTCCAACCCTACCCGGCAAGTGTTGTTCAACCACATAGACTGTCTCGGGGGCGGCAGGAGCAAGGCCGAGGCGGCCGCTTACAATTTGCAGCAAATACTGCCTTCTGTTGTAAGATTTTATTTTAATTTTCAAACATTTAAACGTTCATATAATAAAATGACTCATTACCCACCATAGGCCTCCCTCAGAGAGAGGTAATTTTTTTAATATTTTTTAATATAGATATATTATAGTAGTAAATAGTTATATTGCAATCGTGATGACAATCGTAGAGCGTGGCTTCACAATGGGTATACTGCTCTTCCCCGCCCTGTTAAGCTACGCTGATACGGGCAGTTATACCGCCATCTGTTGGTCACCTTAGTTACTTACTCCCGGTTCAAAGGGAGGTATTATTCTACTCGGCCGATAACCCACGGATTGGGAATATTTAACTTTTTCATTTTATGTTCGACATTTTGGTTACCGTAACCGTTACCGTTTCCTAGAGTGGCAAAGGTAACCAAAACGTCTGACATAAGAATTATTGGTAAATTTTATTTATTTATTGGTAAACTAAGTGTACAATAAGTACATTTACACAACATGCGTTGTGCGATTTGACATTAAAAATTAACCGTTAAAAAGTAGTTGTATTAATATATATACATTTTCCGTCCCTCCAGTCATATGTTAAGTTTGCATATTTTACTTATAGTTGAGTAAAGGTATAGCGGCTCATATTCCGATGCCAGGCCACCCTGTTGGCGATTCCATGAAGGAGGAAACTGTCAAGAACATCAAGCTCCTCTCGGACGCTATATCGGAACATGATGTGGTGTTTCTGTTACTGGACTCGAGAGAAGCAAGATGGTTGCCCACGCTTATGGCAGCTGAAAAGGAAAAGGTACAATTTAATGTGATATCTAGCTTTTAATGTGAGTTTAGTTTTCTAGTATTTTTTATTGCGTTGATTTTGACACACAGCCAAATGAAAAACATTTGTAAAGTAAACTGCTATAATTTGAAATTATATCTCTTCAAAAGTAGTTTGCAATGGTATCTCACTTTTACCTATTTTTACCGCCAAAAAGTAACTATCGCGTTGCTGTTTAACAGTGAACGTTGATAAAGGCCAACGACATTACTATGTGATTTGACTAAAAAAAATGTGCGTGACCTAAAGACAATATATCTTTAGGTCACGCAAACCGTATGATGTTTGCCAATTTAGTACCAAAGATTCAGATACGTGACTTCAGATTTTTCTTACTATTACTGTCTTATATCCGTACCCGAAAATATAAAAATACAATGACAAAATTAACAACATAATTTGGTTTTGTTTTCACATAAAAGTAAATTATAAGGTAAAACTATATTTTCCATAATAAGGAAACTGTTAATGGAGTAAATAAATAACGATGGAGTCGTAAGGTTCTGAGAATACGTACCGACATACCCAGCGTAGGATGTCCAGCCACAAGATGCACACGACTATGCTGCGACATAAGATGCGACCTGACTAAAACCGCAGGATTGCGCTGGACGCAGACCGTATGCAATCGGTCAATTGGAAATTACATGGAGAAGCCTGTCCAGCAGTGGACGTTTTGCGGCTGATATTATGATGATGATGTAAAATAAGTCACAGTCTGATACTGTAACTACTGTACTATTGTAACTTCCAAGCGATAATGTTCACAAAAAATTATACTCTCTCTTTCAAGAAAACCCAATGATATAAAACCTTTGAATTGTAAGAACAAATCTATTATTGCACTCCAATGAAGTCTACCTTAAACATCTTCCACGAAAAAACAACGATACACGTACGAAAAATGATTACATAAACGTGCATAAAAACGCCGTAACTCTGTCAAATTATTGCCGTAAAGTAACTGAAACGTCTCACATAAAAATTCGTTTTGAAGCTGTTAAGAAGTATGTAGTTTTCTTTATTAATGGTAACTTTAATTGCAGATAGTAATAAACGCAGCGCTAGGATTCGACAGTTACCTAGTGATGCGACACGGCGTGTTCGTGTCCTCCGCCGGCAGCGACACCTCGGCTGGGGTGTCGCCAGACGCGGACATCGTACCCGCCACTAGGCTGGGCTGCTACTTTTGCAATGACGTCACTGCCCCTGGAAATGTAAGTTGTGAACTAATTAAACCGTTTAACCATTGTTACAATAGATTTATGATATAAGAAGACGTTTACAATATGAAACCATTCAGAAAATACGGGGATTTATTTTTAAGAATGATACCCTTATGCTCTAGTAACAAGTGGTACAATGATGATATATGAATGATATTTAAATAACTGCTCACGAATCTCAGCTGTGTCGCTTTTTTTGTATGAACCAATTGCTGGTCTACAACGATGTCCATTCCAGAAGACTAGCGAGTGGACAAGTTCCTTAATGACCAATGATAATGATGGTGTTGATAATGATAATGATGAAATTGGCCTGAGCATATCCCGCACGCTCTGCGAGACATTCACGTAAAGCGTAACCTTCAATGGGCTGACTTTCAATATTAGATATACCGCCATCTGTCGGTTCCGGTACTTCAGTAATTTTTTATGACACTTGTATGGAGAGTTATCATACACTGCAGTACCCCGGTAGGTTTAAATTGTAGTGGTCCTTTCTCACATCCAGTCGATGAAAGACCGCACGCTGGATCAGCAGTGCACAGTGACGCGTCCCGGCGTGGCCGCGGTCGCCGGGGCCTTGGCGGTGGAGATGTTGGTCGGCTTGCTACAACACCCCTTACGGTAAAACTTATACACACAATTCACAGTAAAACAATTTATTTCGAAGCTGAGAACAATCCATGGGACATTCCAAAAACATTCTCATAACCGTAGACTGCTGACCGATTTCAACGTCGTCTTTTAAACACTAGAGTATGAGAGATACTTCAACAAAGTTTGACTTAGCATTTGGGATGTTGCGAACATTAGCATTTAAATTGATACGGAGCTGATGCGGATGCGGGAGTATAGCAACCCCGAAAGCTTCCACTCGGCATATTTTTTTCAGACACTTCCAACAATCAAGTGATATCCTGCAATGAATTTCTTTCAGTTTCTAAATGTATATATGCTAACCCTACAGACGTTGTCCTGTCTTAACTATGTATGTTTATCATGAAATATCTCTCAAGTTGGATTAAAATGTACACAGTAAGCAAAAAATGATTATATAATTGGTACAGTAGGTTAGACATGTAATTATAAATAAAACGGATATCTAATTATGGAATTTCAGTGGAGAAGCGCCAGCAGTTTACAATCCCAAAAATGACGTAGACAATGAACCGCCATCAGAAACTGAAGGCGTGCTTGGTCCCATACCACATTCCATCAGAGGATTCCTACATTCCTACCAAAGTGTTCTGCCGACGTGCGCTAAATTCAAACAGTGCATCGCTTGCTCGGATTTCGTAATACAGAACTATAGAACGGAGTCAGAATACGACTTTCTGTTCAAAGTCTTTAACAGCGGCACGCATTTGGAAGACATAACTGGCCTGTCTGAATTGAATCTGGCTGCGGAAATGACTCAAGTAAGTTTACAAAATAACATTAGCTAGTACTCTGTAAATACGCAAGCATGCGCGATGGGCATCCATAGTTTATGTAATGTCGATACCGAAATTAAGTTTGAATAAAAGTAATTTTCTCACAAACGGTGGTTGAACATTTGATGACATGTGCGTAGCTGTTGCGACCAGGAAATTATTATGCGCGAAGCAAAAAAAACGTGCAATCTGACACGTAAATTTGATATGGAGAACAAGAGCACAAAGCTATTTCTTTTATACAAAATGCACTGGAGATACATTAAATTGATATAAATAACTATAACACACTGTTACTGTTTATATTACACTTAGGCACATTTAAATAAAGTAAACGATGTTTTTCTATTGAATGTCAAGCAAGTAATGAAATAATTATTACAAAATTTTTGAAATTACGGTCAAATCACGACCGCCGGTCTACCACTAGTATTAATTTATAAGTTGACTGATAGACAAATTTAAACAAAAATCTTCAAATCCGACTATCTCGCTAGTCAACACATCTCTATATTAGCCGTAGAAGTTAAATATTAAAATGTAAGAAGGGGGCATATAATAGCATAGACTAAACAAACCACTTGACTCCAATTTACAAGATCATAACAAATACCAATGTATCATTTTCAGGTAATAACTTTTTCTGATGAAGATGATGAATAAATCTTGGCCTTCTTGGCATAGCTTCGTGATGGTCAACACTCAGCAGCTGCATTTTAGTTTTGCAATGTACGCTTCATTTGTGTAGTAGATGTTGCAAACAATACGCTTTATTTATTGTGATATTTTATATGAACTATATTCTGAATGTCGTTAGAGTATGTAAGTCATTACATTTATAATCTATGAAATACTGGTTTTAATTAACCGTCTTATGTATAATAATCCTTATCCCTGCTTCATTATTACAGCCATTGGAAGTGCACAGTTGGACATAGGCCTCCCCACCCGCCCGACAAAATTACCGCGAAAATCGCAGCCTTTTCTCGCCCTCTCCATGGCACAACACGATCATTAACAGTCCACATGCATTCGTTCAATAGAGCAGTACATCGCGTTCGCCGGCGAACGCCAGCATTCCCTGCTCTAACGAGCGTTGCCTCTTGCTAAATTTCAAATTAAATTCACCCCCAACGACGGCCGCCCGACCCTAGCTCGAGCTTTTAGAGGCGCCCTCGGGCGATCGCCGTCGATCCCGCTCAGATCCCGTAAGCCTTGAGGGTGCGACCGTAGCTAAAGGCGCGGTCGCGGCCCCGGGGCACGCAGCGCTAATACATGCGGGCAAATAATTAAAGGCGACTGAGGTACCGGAACTGACAGATGGCGATATATCCACCCGAAACTGCGTAGTTCAAACGCAACAGGGCGGAAATGGGTAGCAGCATTTCCGTCGTGAAGCTATGCTCTAAAATTGCTACCACGTCTGCCCAGCACGGCAATGATTGGGAAAACTGCCCCCATTCTTGGGGAAGCCAGTGTCCAGCAGTGGATGTTCTGCGGCTGTAATGATGATATGATGAACTGTCGGAGAGCGACAAAGAATTCTTTCCGGAATAACATAAGTTCCTTAGGGATGATATATAAAGTAAAGGCCACGCGGTCAAATTGGGGGCGGAATGCTAATTAATAAATAAAAATTCAATTTAACCAGGTTTGTCTTATCAATGGCAAACATCTAAAATGAATCAATGAAAATTACAGTATTACCTAAAATATATTGCTTGTTTAACAATTGTCAGTTTACGTTATTTTGATGTCAACGTTTTGTCATTTATTGTTACAAATCTTACCTGATGATGATGATTGAAAATCGTGTTGATCATCTTATATAAATAAAAATAAATTTAATTTATAGAATTTATCATAGATGTCGGACCTCATAAAGGTCGTCTGCATTGGTGCAGCTATTTCTACCGCCAAAACGCAGTGTTTGCATTGCTGTGTTCCGGTTTGAAAGGTGAGAGAGGCAGAGAAATTACTGGGTAATGAAGCTTCAAATCACAAGGTTGGCAACGCGTTAGTGATATCCCTGTGATATTACGAGCGTCTATAGGCGTGACGCTTACTATACCACGCGAACTATATGCTTGTTTGTCGATCTGGTCTAATAAAAAACAATTTTTAGCCTCTTCATAAACTGCGTATTTTATTTCCGTCTCCGTCTTTGCTGTCTCCGTCTTAGTACGCATCATAAGAATGTAATTATTAGAAAACTAATCGTTATTCAAATATTGGCGAAACGCAATAGCCATACCGATGGTATCAATGCCAATATCAATACCAATAGGATCCCGATGATCCCAACCGATATACCGTTTAAATTTAAAAGACTTCAATTTTCGATACGTCTCGCATTTGCCATGACCATCGACAAATCACAAGGCCAATCCTTAAAAGTTTGTGGTTTAAATCTAATAAAATCAATACGTGGCATTTCTTGTTCACGGGTCGGAAGACCATTTGCGTTGTTTGTTTTTGCGCCTGATAATACAACAAAAAATGTCGTGTAAAAAAGGTACTTAAGTGAAGAACAACCTATGTAATAAAATACAGAAATATAATGAATGATTAATGTAGTTATTGTTTTTTGTATTTTTTCCAATAAAAAGAAACAATCTTATTTATTGTCTTAGCTAGTATGTATTTAAAAATTCATCACATTCCCAGATCTTATTTCGATGCATAGGTTTTTTAACACGCTTTTATTAGCTTGAGTTGCTTCTAAATGTAACGAAATCTTCAAGCATAAATTTCACCAACTTCTAGAAGTCTAATTAATCCGAAACTCTGCACACTTATTAAGTACCGATGACAATGCAATAATTTGCTAACATTTTCCTTTTATCTTTATTAATACTAACAATTTAATAAATTCTTTCCTAGTTCCTCTGTAAAGGAGTAAAAGAAACAGAGCTAGTGCGCGACCTGCGCATCATGCCTGTAGTTTCAGACTTACTCTTTCGCGTAATAAAGAATAGTGATGCGTATTTGTAAGGATTTATTATGCTCTCAGATTAAGGCATGATATATAACAAAGATGTTCATTTAATTAGTTATCCTAAAAGGTCAAGGTTACCAAAAGATGATTTAAACTAAAAAAGCTTTTAAAATGCATCAAACTTAAAACTAAAAATATTTTTTTATAACAAAGTGAAAATTGTTCATTTCATCGATAGTTTTCATCATGAACAAAAATACTAGTAGTATTCTAAACAAAGCGTGGGATGCGTTGTGCCAGTTTTTTTGTAGACAATTGTTTTCCTGTTTATCTGCAATCGGATATTAAGCATAATCTTTCGTGGTTAGTTTGAATAAGGTGCGATTCCAACAAATGGTACCGAACGTGTTGGTATAATAGTACATATAGAGATTTTTAAATTACTCATCTTTTTTGGAGAGTTAAATCATCTCGTAGTGTATTAGGTTCTTAGCCAGTCATTTGTATGTCTATTCAACCTATTCATATAATCCTGCGGTTATTGCAGGCATCTTCAGATAGTCGTGATTTTTCTATTTCCTGACAAACCAATGGGTACTTAAAATTGTTCTTATTGCAATGTTTTGAAATCTCTGGAGGATTTTATATTGGAATAGCTAGCACAACACCAGAGTTCTGCACCATACATTATCGAGTTCGAATACCTCATTTTAGGCAACTTTTGACAAGAACTACGCAATAGAGGAAAATCCTAAGCAGACTCTCGGAATAAATTAAACCAACAAGAAATGACTAACAAATTATAATACGAATATAACTAGGGTTGCATAGTCAACTGAATATTAGGGAGCGCGCTGGTCGAGCCAGCGACGATGGTCTTGACCGGCTTGGGCGGCTTGATCTTGCGACCGTGGCGGCCGTCCTTCCTCTTCCACAGGCCAGACCGCGGCCGGTTGCCGAGCCAGCGGTTCCGCTGCGGAGACCCTATGGGTGTGCTGCCGTGATCAACGTTCGAAAGACGACCTGGTGGCGAGAATTATTTACATATATATCATAAATTTAATAGTAACCGAAAATGTCAATGATAAAATGTAAATAAACCGCGTTTTAAAACTAAAAATAGTAAACTATTACAGAGAAAGAATTGTTGAGATAGTTTAGACATGTAGAAAGGATGGATAAAAGTAGAATAACTACACAAATATATAGAACGGAAGTGGATGGATGAATTTTATAGTACGATTTTGGCAAACATATCTACAATGACGAGGTATGTCAAGATCGTAACAAGTAGAGATCCATACTCTCTGCCTATCCCGATGGGACACAGGCGCGATGATGATGTTTTGCTTAGAGATGTCGCTGAATTTCTGTTTCTTTAAAGCGTTATGAAACTTCGCATAGCCGAAGTATCGTGCCTACTGCTTAGTTTTACTGGTATTAACTAGTATCCCGCATATATTTTCGTTGCTTAGTACTCTTCTTTAAACCAGTTCCCATAAAACCTTTTATTATTAGCCTGCCTGGACTGCCTGGACCACTAGTAATGGAACGGAAAAAATATGGGTAAACCACTGTTAATTATATTTTCCCCTTGCAGAACGGAAAAAATATAGGTAAACCACTGTTAAT
>JACJUM010003129.1:9470389-9489978 GCA_020976665.1 Heortia vitessoides
ACGGAAAAAATATAGGTAAACCACTGTTAATTACATTTTCCCCTTGCCACTAGTAATGGAACAGAAAAAATATAGGTAAACCATTGTTAAGTATATTTTTCCCTTGTCACTAATAATGGAACTGAAAAAATATATGTAACAAAAATATAGGTAAACTACTGTTAATTATATTTTCTCCATGCCACTAGTAATGGAACTGAAAAAATATAGGTAAACCATTGTTAATTATATTTCTCCCTTGCCACTAATAGTGGAATGGAAAAAATATATGTAACAAAAATATAGGTAAACCACTGTTAATTATATTTTCCCCTTGCCACTAGTAATGGAACGGAAAACATATAGGTAAACCATTGTTAATTATATATTTCTGCAATCCTACAGGGTAGATCCAAAGCAGTAGGTCCAAGCATGTAGGCAAGTGTTGGCATAGCTTTGTAATTTTACAAGTAAAAATACATACCGACTACTGCCATGCAAAGTTGGTTAAAGCTAAACAATCGCTTTGACGGCATTTGTACAATCACTTGATCGTCTTGTTTTCGAATGATAGTTCCAAAATTGCCTGCCGCATGTACATACAATCCACCTCTACCTGAAAAATAAAAGTAAAAAACTTAAGTACAAACAGATCGGCTCCCATTCAACTTTTACAAATAGTTCAAAGGTTCACAACCAATTTAGAAGCCAGATGTTTTTTTTACTAGTTACTTATTGCGATGCATAAAGTATAAACTTACTCTAAGCTATTTTAGATAATAATCTATTCTATAAATAATGTAAATTTAAAAGAGATTGAAAAAATAACAGTGGTTACTAATAAGTAACGACTCATATTATTGATTTGTTTAAAAAGTAATAATGCTACCTGAGAATTAAATAAAATTAGAGTTATGTCCCTAATACACTTTTTTAAAGGTAAAATGGCATATCAAAACTCAATTAATTACCTGGCTCTTTTTCAATGCAATGTATAGTTGTTCCAGTTGGCAATGCACCCAATACGTAGGCATCGCCTTCATTTGCTCTAACTTAAATGCAAAGAAATATACATATAAAAAAATTAATAATAGAAAAAAACACAATTACTGATTTTAAGTCTTATGTATGATTTATGCAGAATGGGCCGCATTGGAGCGTTTAATTTACGTTCCTAGTTTCATTATCACTTATATGGTATATATTGTAATAAAAAGAATATATCCTTTTTATAATAAATGCTGTACTTCAGGAACTCTCATTACTAATCCTCAAAATTCCACCCGTTAGAGACTATTTTTGTGTAATATTCATTTATGCAATCATATTATTTATAGTATTAAAAATACGTTAGCAAGATTCTTATCCGTAACATATATGAATTAGCTTAGTTTAAAATACTAATTACCAGGTATTCTGGGAAGTGCACGGGAAGTTTTCAAGATATCTCCTGCCTTCATATTCTCCGTGGCTAGTATATATTTAAGTTGGTCTCCAGCTGCTACTAAGGCTATATGAGGTGTTCTGCAGCCATCTTCCATAATCTGAAATAAAAAACCTGTATTACAATTTTAATTTTAAAATTAGAAGTAGCAATTAGCATAGTCCAATATACATAAATCTTAGTACTTGCTTGAAATTTTTTTTGGCTTGTAAAAATCGACAGGTTATATTATTCCAGACATTCTTTGGCGATGCTCAAATTATCAGTGTACTCTTTTCTGTATATCTTGCTTTGTCTCTATCTGATGAGCTCAAGTTACACATCATTTAATTTTTTCAAATATTATTTTCTAATAGGTACATAAATCTGACATATAGCGACCATGAGACACACTTGCTACAAGTATTAATAGCTTCGTGGACCTCTATAAATAGTTCAAGCTATTTAAAACTCCACGATAAGTTGCGTAAAGCACTTATCACAGTTTTAAATAGCACAATTATATTTAACACCCAGAAACAAAACAAACATAAATATCATCACATAAATAATTGTCCTGCTCAGGGCTCGAACCAACGATCTTTGGCGCACAAGATAGGATCTATACCATATGCGCCATCAATCCGTTACATAAAAATATTTTTGATTATTTTTGACCACCTATTTTACTCTTTATGGTAACTACTCTTGGTTCCTGCCTGGTTTTACACTACATGTTTATTGTCAAGACACAAACAAGATAATTGGTTGAATGTTTACATGCATTAAAATTGTCACTACTAAACAGTCCTAGGAATGTATTGCCAATTTTAGCAGAATTATAACAGTAACAGATTGTATACTTTTATTTTATATTGTATTATTATTAAGGGGGGTGAATGACACGCGTCTGTAGGAGCTTACCTAATCATCACCCTGTACAGGCGCCCCCCGGGTACTAAATGAGTCATAGTGTCGCCGAGTGTCGGGCGGCGGTCAACTTATCAAACAAAATCCGGGCTGAGAAGCCTAGTTAAGGTTGATAGTACATTATCAAACCAACCCGTAACCGCAGAACTGTGATCGGGGATCTTTGCTTAATCGCGAGGATGATAACCTTTTGAAAATATTCCCCAATCCTACGATGTGAACCGTGCCTAGAGGATGCATGGGTGGTGGGAGACTGTAGATGTAAGCGACATCCTCGGTGGACCTGGCCAAATCCGTTGGATAGTGCCTTCTAAAGAGAATAGGCGTTACCCTTCGAGTGACTTAATAAATCCACTTTACTCGTGGGATTAAAATAAACAATACTGAAAACCAAAATAAAAACAAACCCTCTAACAAACAAGTTGTGCGCGAAGGCAGCGCAGGAGAAGGTGAACAGACCCATCACAATGGTGAATTCTTCTGGTAGCACAAATAAAAAGTGTTCAGACAGCCAAAAAGTAAGAGACTATCTGATAGCCCACCAAGTACACAAAAACATGGTCAAACAATACAAAAGGTAACACCTTCTGCTAACAGATTCAGTGTACTACCAAATCGCCGAAACACCAACAATAATTTAGTATGGCAAAGAAGATCTGTTAAATTGACAGAACTATTAAATAACACTGTAACCAGTGACAGATACTCGTATAAGATCATTAAGAGAGACCAGCTAAGGGTAATGAAACAGTCACCAGAAATATAGAAAAGTCTAATACAAGTTATCCGAGATAATAACTAATTAGGACACACTTTCACGCCAATGCTAAACAAATGCTAGAGAATTGTAATAAATAAATTACATCACACCACTTTAAATACCCTAAGGTAAAGAATATTGAATATATATACCACTCAAGAGTCATAATCGCGGAGCCCAGGAAGTCAATTAAGATTCCACAGTGTACCAGATGCCAACAATATGCACACACGAAAAGTAATTGCATGCGACCTTACAGATGTGTCAAATGCGTCAAAGGTCATAAAACAACTAACTGTCCTAAAAAAGACAGAAACACGCCATCCACTTGTGCTCTTTATCATGGGGAACATCCTGCCAACTACAAGGGTTGGCAGGATGATACTATATACAGAGATCAAAACAATAAAAATGCCGCACACCATAAATAATAAAAGAGACCCAACTATTCTAAAGCAAACCAAAAATACGAATACAAGTCCGTTACCTTCCCTCTCAAGATAATTTTCCCTCACTAAGACTAAGTTGTTATACCAGACAACAAATCGAAAATAATCAGGAAAGAAGTACACAAACACATTCCACTCCGAGACTAACCGAAGCTGGAACAGAAGACCAGAGATCACTCAATCTCTGCCAACAAACTCATTAGAGCTTATCATAACCAAACAGTCAGAGAAGATAGATATCCTATATATAAATTAAATACGATGGGCATGCCCACAATCTTAATAGACTTGTGACGTCACACTTTTACGGTCTATTGAGATCGATAGGCTGATGATAATAAACGATATGCCTTAATAAATTTAAAAATGTGCCTCAATTGCACAGGAAAGATTATCCGAGTTAGCTCTCCAAAATATACTAATGCTCTCAACGTACTTTCAACAGGGGAACCCACTTATTGGCCAAACGATAATAATAAAATCCCGGACTTAATAGACTTTTTTGTCAATAATGGAGTTCCAGGTCTCTACACTAAAATAGAGGCAAAATTAGATGGCTCTTCTGACCACACGCCCGTGATATGCACATTGAGTATTACAATCATCCTGATAAAACCACATGAGACACCTTACAACCACAAAACTGATTGGGCAGCTTTTCGGGACTACTGAACTGAACTTAAAACAAAAGATGACGTAGAGGAAACTGCATGGTATTCGACAAACTTAATCCAAAAAACTGCCTGACTATCAACTCCGTATATTGAACTGATATTACACAGCCAGGTAACTACTTGGGAAGTGGTAAATGAAAATACAGGTGATGATAGTCCTAAAGAGAAGACTCAGGCGCCAATGGAACACCAACAGGAACCTCCAAGACAAAAAAGCACTTAATAAAGCGCAAAAAGATATCAAAGAGAAACGAAGAGAAACACATCATACAAGGCTTAAGATTATTCCTTATGGAAAATAACCAAATCGCTAAAATGGCCCAAGGCAATTCCTCCATTGAAACAACCTCATGGTCAAGAAAATCTCAAGATAAGGCAATATTGTTTGCAGTCTTTTTTAAAGAAGTATTTACACCCAATGAGTCTGATAATATTGAAACAAAGGAAGAGATAAACGAAATCATACACAATGATCAGTAGATGTCTCTACCATTAACACAGGTTACACCAAGCGAGGTAAAAAAAACCATAGCACATCTAAAACTAAAAAAGGCACAAACAACTACCAAATGAAGGAATAGTTCTTCTGACAATCCTATTTAACGCAATATTAAGATTACAGTATTTTCCTATGCTTTGGAGAGTATCTGCTATAAATATGGCAGCCAAATCGGGAAAGCCTCCAACACAAGTTACTTTGTACAGACCCATTAGCCTCTTACCGCTAACTTCCGAGGTTTTCGAGAAATTACTCTTTAGACGCTTACTTCCAGTACTTGAAGAACAAAACATAATACCAGACCACCAATTCGGCTTTCGCGCACACCATGGAACGACAGAACAACTACACCGAGTGTGTCACACAATACACTCGAGACAGACACTCGAGAGAAAGGAGTACATACCGCTCGGCTATATTCCTTGATAACCTGCAGGCTTTTGACCGAGTATGGCATGAGGGGCTTCAGTACAAATTAAAACCACCTACCGAAACACACATATATGCTCAGGACAATATGCAGATGCTACTGCCATTCTCTCTTGTAATAAAGTTCCACCAACAGCATCTCATTAAAATTACCGCGACAATCGCAGCCCTTCCCCGCCCTCTCACTGGCACAACACGATCATTGACACTGCACATGCATTTATATAATAGAGCAGTACACCGCGTACGCCGGCGAACGCGTGCAGTCCCTGCCCCTACGAGCGATAACCGACAGCCTTAGAGCTACCGGGCTCACTTCGTCTGTCCTCTTTTGATAAATTTTATAATTAAATTTAACCCCTACGATGGCCGCCCGTGCCTAGGTCATTACTTTAGAGGCGCCCTCGGGCGATTGCCGTCGATCCCGCTCAGATCCCGCGAGCCTTGCGGGCCGACCGGGCGACCGTAGCTAAACGCACGGCCGCGGGTTACGCAGGATAAATACGGGCATCGGACCTCTCAGAAGAGTAGTAATGCACCATGGTTCATATGCAACACGGAAATACATGAGTATCTGCAAATATCAACAATCAAAGAATAAATTGAGAAAACTTCAGAGGCCTATAAACAACAACTTCGCCAACACAGAAACCATTTAGCATCATCTCTACTGAATACCAGCGAACACACTTTGGTTAAAAAGAGCATGACAAGCCATGATCTAGTCAGTTGAAAATGAGATGAAACATAGGATGTGCATATCACAATCCCATCAAATATAATTATAGCCTCTTGGCTGAATGGTGAGGAATAAAAAAGATGCTGTATTATTGTATTGTAAAACCAGAAATACCTTATGTATTATTACTATTTATTTTTTGTTTGTGTAATCTATAATTACCTGAATGACTTTTTCTTCCTGTGGTGGACCTTCCTTAGGGCCATCTCTGATCCATTGTATCCAGTGATATTTATGCTTGATACCACCTCCTATACCCTTAGCAACAACTCTACCTGTAAAAATTTGATTTCATGAGAATCATATCAAGTGCGATTCTCACTATGTAGTACCATTGCTATAATAAGTTCTTGGATTGTCATCAGTATTATATCAGCTATGCCAAGACCACTGCGGAACGTAGGCCTCCCTGAGATAGAGGGAATTTTGCCCATAATTCCTGCACTGGGCAAGGGTGTTGGCAATCTCAGAGCAGAGCTTTTGATACAGGGATGTGCAGCAGCCCATCTCCACCTACAATGTTCCTAGATAAACAGTCACCTGTCAGTTCTGGTACCTTAGACTCTTCTTACAACACCTGGTATAGAGGAATGTGCTATTCTACTCTGCCAGTACCTCACAGCTAATTATTGTATATATAATATTTATGGCAGCAAGTACCCAACAACTTTCCCACTAATTATTACCTCATTAGTAAACAATCAATTAATAGTCAATAACACAGGTAAACATCTATGGTTTTTATATTAGATATACTTTGTTTATTAAAACTAAACATCTCACTCTTACACAACATATTACATATTTAAGTACACAGGTTACTTATTGTTTAAGTCTGCTGCATACTGGTGTATTCTCATATTTGAAGGTAAGCAATACAGTAGTATGGTAAAAATGGTTTTGAAAATTTATTATACACAACATACCTGTAATAGGATCCCTACCGGCTAGATTAGTTACTTCTAGGGGCTTCACGGTATATTCTTCTGGAAAGTGTACAATTCTTCTGTAAGCTTTGCCCAGGCCTGGTTTAGGCTTTTCTATGTTGGGTTTACTAGCTAAATTTACTGCACTTATATGTATAGCTCTCCTGCTTATAATATTTGGCGTTATGGTTAAGGTAGCAAACAATCTATTTAAAGCCATAATTAAAATAGCTGTTATTATAATTTCATAAAAGGTTTTCTTTTAATTAGCTTTTTCAACAATTAGTCCTATAAGCTAGAGCTTCAATATATTAATACCTATATTATTTATAACCTAAAAGTCCACCTATAAGTTTGAAATTTCAATTGACGTTCAAGAATACAATAATAACCAGAAGTTTTTTTTTTATTTAATCCTTAAATTACTTTATTACTATTAAACAACAATAAACACTAAAATAAATTTAAAGGTCTTCAAGCAAATTAAATAAGTTAAATGAAGGATCTGAAAGAAATTTTTGTAAGACAAAATATTTTATAATCAAACTGTTCGTAAAATCAAACATTGGTAATTCTATTATGGTTATCGGTAATTTAATTATAAAACGAAGCAAAATAAAGTGCGTTGAAGTCAAGGCAATGCAAATGCAAGGGGCAATCATTAAATTTATTTCTTAATTAAGTACAATTAGGTTTTTGAATGCAAAGGATATATTTATTTTCCTGCAAAGTAAAAAAATTATATAGATGAAATTCTGGTATTTATAATTATTTAATTCACAAAACATGTTTTGTTTATTTATTACATCTTAAAATAAATTTGAGGCTGAATGACTGAAAATCAAATTCAATTTTAAACGTAAACTATTAGCTTGACGCCCTCTGGCGGAAATTTTCTGACAAAAATTTATCGTGAATGTGGCGTGTGTTGTTTGTAATATTGCGAGTCGTAAATAAAATGCGTTTGGTGGCTTACTAATTCTGGTTGTAAGTGTATTACTTGTGTGTTAAAACATTAATCTAACAAAATACTATATGGAATTAATAAGAACTGGTCGAATTAAGTGCGCCGCTTTCGGTATTTTGTCATATGTTGCACGCCTGCCTTGGGGACAAAAAAAATAATCAGTAATTTCTATGCTAAATTGATAATGCAGTAAGTTTTCTAAGCTTTTATTTATTAAGTCTTGTTTTCATATATTTTAAGTCGTGTTCACTATATAAGATAATGCTTATTTATAATTTGCAAAAGGCAGGTTACAAAAGTTAGAGCTCTTTTTGCTAATCGTAACCGTCATTGTCAATAATGTCGATTTATGCTTATTAATTATCATAAAATCTAATATTTTTGTATAGCCTGCAATTAATACTACAGATAAATACTTATAGTATGTTAATTATAGCTGAATATTTTTTGTTACAGAAATAGACACAACCAGTCTTCCGGCACATTATTGCGCTTTCTCGTGACAATGCCGTGCCTTATATTTGAATATATATACTGAGCTCTTTATCTCCAATACCTCATGATGCTTATTAGAGCTGAAAGTGAATAATATCATAATGAGTCATAATTTGGCTGGATTGCCATCCTATAGGCTACCAGGCCCTGGATTAGGACCTCCGGATTTTAAGCCTCCTATGGATACTCCAACTCCACCAACATCTGCACCGAGCAATCCAAAAAAGCGGAGAAAAACATCAAATGCTAATAATGCTTTAACACCGCAGCCTCCACCTACAGCACAGGATCTTTTGCCACCTCCTCTGACAGGTTATGGAGATACTATAGTAGCATCTAATCCTTTTGATGATTCACCATCCACTGTTTCCCATAATGGTCCAATGATGAACCAGAATGGCCCTATGATGAGTCAAAATGGCCCAATGGGCATGATGGGTCCCATGCATAGTATGGGTGGACCTCCTATGAGACACATGAGCCCACTACCACATAGTATGAGCCCAATGAATCAACAGATGCCTCCAAGGGGAGGTATAAGTCCAATGGGAAACATGAGCCCCATGGGTCATATGGGTGGTATGTCACCCATGGGAGGGCCGAATATGGGCATGAGTAATCATAGTATGGGTCCTGGAATGGGTGCAACATCCAGATCTATGGGTAGTCCAATGAGTCCTATGAATTCAATGCCAATGGGTTCTCCAATGGCATCTGGGCCAATGGGTAGTCCAATGAATATGGGTTCAATGGCTGGCAGCCACATGAGTAATAGTCCAATGGGTCCACCTATGCACAGTCCATTAGGTGGAGGATCAATGAATGGCCCTATGAATGGGCCAATGGGAGGAGGTGGTCCAGGTATGAATGTGCCCAGAATGAATGGTCCTATGGGGCCTAGTTGTTCAAATGGTTCTATGGGGCCTACAAGTTCTATTATGTCATCAAACACAATACAAAGTGGTGGAATGGGTCCTGGACATTGTGGACCAATGAGACATGGAAGCCCCATGGGTTCAGCAATGGGTAGTGGACCCATGGGTGGTAATGGACCAATGACTTCCATGGGAGCTGGACCACCTTATGGGGGAGGACATATGGGACATGGAGGACCTATGGGAATGAGTGGAAGTGGATCGATGGGCATGGGTCCAGGACCTGGTAACATGGGAAGTTGTGGCCCTTTGGCTGGTATGAGTGGAATGGCAATGGGTGGCCCTGGAGCACAAGGAGTGGGTCCAATGGGTCAAGGAATGGGTATGTTTGGACCTAAGCCTATGCCTGTTAGTGCTGGTAAGGTTTACCCCCCGGATCAACCTATGGTGTTTAATCCTCAGAACCCAAATGCTCCACCTATTTATCCCTGTGGAGTGTGTCACAAAGAAGTTCATGATAATGATCAAGCAATTTTGTGTGAATCTGGATGTAATTTTTGGTTCCACAGGTAAGCTATATATATACAAATATGATAAGTGCTAAATATATACAAATACCTATTAATCTCAAATACTTTGAATGAGTGCTAATAGCTTGTACTAAAGTATTAGCAGCAAAAAATATTTTGGAGAAATGATTATTGATGAATTTAATTTACTATTCCTAAGTTTAAAATGATGTATAAATTAATTCAAGATAAGTGTATGTTCTAAAAATCTTAAAACTAAAAGAAATAATATTGTTGTACTTATATACTTGTTATTTTTATAGTACCATAAAAAAAAACTGTTTCAGAGGCTGCACTGGATTAACGGAGCCCGCATTCCAGTTATTAACAGCGGAAGTATATGCTGAGTGGGTGTGTGACAAGTGCCTACATTCTAAAAACATCCCTTTGGTGAAGTTTAAGCCATAGCGCTACGCTACATCTCCCCCACCACTACCTATTTGAGTTTGATCCCTCCTAGATGCTATAGGCAAAATGGAACACAACTTTTCTGTGACCTGATTGATTAAAACAAACGCCACAATGGCAGTATCTGGTCCCAGTGTTTAGCAGTAAGCTCATCACAAGTATTTATTTTACTTTACATACAAGAAGGACACTTAACCGTGAGGAATTGTTAGGTTCAGTACCTTTACTTGGGCACATAAATGGTTTGTGAGTTGTCTTACTAAAAAAGATCTCATGTTGGATAGTTGGGTAAAGTTAGGCAAAATATTTGAAGACCTGAGTAAAATTTTATTTTCATATTTTGTTTTGAGCTGAAGAATGTAATGACTGTAAGGAAATGAATATGTAATTGCAGACGGTCCTGTTATGTCTAGTCTGTTACAATTGTCATTTTATTTATTTTTAATATTAATTATTTGTAATATTAATTGCACAATGTGCGTTAGGCATATCTGTTAAAGCAATTAAATGTGATTTTTTTCAGTAGAAAAAAATGTGTTGCCTATGCATAAACAAAACTCAATTGAAAGCAATATGATAGCAGCCCAAGGATTGTCAAATTCTGTTTAACGTGTTGCTTTAGTCTTTGTGCATATTGTAAATATAAAATCAATAAGTAAATTAAGTCTAGACACTTTCCGCCTTATAAATGGTGGCCTATAGTGTACAGTCAAGTTTACATTTGAAGTAAGTACACAGTAGAGCAGGCACACGAGTAGTAAATTTCCTAAAACTGGGGAAGCCTTACTCAATGTAGTAGCTGATTGCGCCAAATACTTGAATTTAGACTTTAAAACATAATTGGATTGGACTATCCCCTGTACAAGTCTGGAGGTGATTGTTAGTAATGCTGTAATGGATGATAATAAAGTACTTATTACTTAGTGCCCTAGTTTGCATGTAACATTATGCGCGTTATTTTTATTTACTTGTAAATAAAATGAATCCATACGCTTTGTTAAGGATAAGAGTGTTAATGTGTTTGTCAATTTTTTTACTTTTGGAGATTTTTTAATCTTAGGCATGTATCATAAGATATGTAAATAAATATTTAGTTTTTAAATGAATTGAGATTACGAAGTGTCGAAATTGGCTCCAGATAAAATAGCGCGGTTGTGACTTATTTGTGTGTAGCTTCATCTAGTATTTTATATTATACCGAAAAATATAAGTGTCTGGGGCCACATGTAACATATAATCTCCTAAAAATTGAATTACGGCATAATGTACATATGATATGAAAACAGTTCATAATTATATACTTAACAGATGTTCTGACTCGCCTCATACTGATAGTATATGTTTTTTTAAACTACTTAGGTTCTTAGGGGTTTATGTGTGTTAAAATATAAATGCTTTCGTATTTATCCCTGAAATTTGAATAATTATCTACATTGGTTGATGTTTCCCCAACTTTGAGCGCTAGTTAAAAATGTTTAATTAATCAACAGCTTCATAAAGATTAAAATTTTATAACCATTGATTGTATTAGCATTATGTACTTACAGTTATAGAAAAATACACTTATTCTCATAAAAAGTGTATATATTTTTATATTATATTACGCCTAAATATTGGACATACTACGCACACACAATTTATTTATGTTAGCCACAATCCTGTACTTATAAAGTAGATAATGTTTAAAATAGTTATGTATTACCAAGTCATGGTAAGGATAAAAATAGATAAAAATTAAAATAATGTTGGATATGTATCAACAATTAATGTTAATTTTCATTAATCTTAAGAGATTTCTGAATGTAAACAAATGTGGAAAATCTGTTATACAGTGGCCTAAGATCAATGAAACCGACTTCCTTATTTTGGAGAAACCATATTTTTAGCCAAGCACTAATACAATAATAGCATGGCGTCGTGGTATGCAATCCAGGGAGGCAGCAGGCGATGTGATGTGAAAATAACATAATGCCAATAATGTTATTTTTATTGTATAAAAAATAAAAATGATGTTAACAATTTAAGGTCTAAATGTAAATATTCGGACCACCTTAGTACATAAAATTAAATGAAGTTAAAGTTGTCTGCCTAAATTACATACCACAATGTTTACCGCTACTGTAGAAAAATGTTTTTTAGAAAAATTATAGTTTACACATTGTTACGTCCTCAAAAGGGTTGCTAAAAATTTAAGCCAATATGGATGACCAACTTTGTTAACTTATGTTTGTAAGATGTTTTACTACAGACATAATTTTTTCATCATATAAATTGGATGTTAGTGTAATAATATCGAGATTTATACTAGCATTCATATTATTAAAAAAATATATTGGTTTTCTTTCATATATCTAGCAAAATTATTATTCTTGCCCGATAAATACTTTCAGTTGTTAAATTAATATAAAGTCACTGCCATTATCTTTACTCGTAATTAATATACGCATCAAATACCGTATAAATACTTAATTGACTATACTAAAATTGCAAATTAACTTAAATTACCCAGTGTTAAAATTTTAGTTATGTTTATCAGATATGTTACATTTTAATTTTGTACACCATAACATTGCCTTGAAATATTGTATGTATTTTAAGATTCTATTTATTTCCAAAGTAAAGAAAGAATTAATGTCTGCAATAATTTAAATCAACGTTTTGTATTTATGTTGAAATTGTACCATTACAACGGGGCGCAATTTTTGTAAATATTGATTTTGCATCGCAACATAGATATTTCATGTCAACATGTATTTGTAAATATATTTAGTTATGAAACTACGAATAATTTCTGATAAATTGTACAGTTAATTTTAATTTAGAAATTTATCTAGGATATTCGGCCATGATTGTAATGATTAATTGAATGCCGGCAGGACATCACAATGGTTTAAGGGAGACTGCTGCTATTGTATATTAATTTCAATGTACATGTTACTTATATCCTCGACACAAATGTTGTGAATGATAGCAAGTTGTATTTAAGAATATTTTATGAAGTCTAATAGAACGACGCCAGTGGTCTTATACTTGTGCATAGTTTATTTTGTATTATGTGAATAATAACAAGCAATAATAAAATTGTTATCGAGGAATTTTATTTTAATTACACCACATCAACTATTCTAACGTAGTCGCGTCATATTGTCCTAGAGCAGGAAGCTACAGAGTAATTTATACAAATCTTCCAAAATATCAGATTGGAACTCCTGCCTCACTTTTAGATTTTAATATGGATGAAGTATATAATATCTCACTAAAATGTATTGATACCTTGATAAACGTGGTAGGCAATAAATTAGATAATAAGGCCAATTGTAAAAAAAATGTTTCTTAAAAATTAATCTTCATCAATATTGATTGCTGAGTAAGTTATTACAAGTTTACCACTAGTCTTGTCTGGCCGAACTCATTCGTGTCTTCACTTTAACAATACATATCGTAGGATTATCTCAATTAAAAATTTTATTTCTATAAACAACTAATAAACCGATAGGTACTAAAATCAATTACCGACAAAGAAGTAATTACTTTTGCCATGTAAAATCGACTCTAGTAACAAGTCTTACGTTAATCTTGGATAATATTTAATTATAATTATTAATAAATTTTTTTCGATAGTACTATTAACATGATAACGAAGAAAAATCAAAAATTAAAGCAAGGAATAATAATATTTACTCCTTAGATGGCACTGTTGTAGCACAGTGCAAATGACTAGTGGAAATAAAATCAAATGCACTATTTTTTATTATAGACAATAATAGATGTAATGGGTGGGGATAAATGGGTTTAGTACCTAAAACAAAATTTACTAAATACATTAAAAATAAAAATCTTTGCATATAATTTTATTGACTGTAATTTCATTATGGCATACATTTCGTCCTTAATCTATGTTATTCATAACTTAAATATAATTATGTATCATACACTGGTTACAATAAGTTTTATAGGTACTAATAAGTAAACCTAATTTTAATCAGATACTCTAATGAATAAATAAATGTAGGGAACAAATGTACTTTTGTTAGAGTTCTCCCCAGTCTAAAAAGTAATAATCACTATTTCCTCATATCAACCTTTAGTCATTATGTAAATAAAATTATCTCATTTATTTAAACTTTCTAGGTATTCATTCAAAATAATTTTATATGGATATTTTAAAATTATCACAATCATTACTTATTTACAGATCTGGTTATAGAAATCATAATAAATGTATGGCAGGCAGGTTGTAAATACATTTTAGGTTTCCTTAAAACATTAAATTACTCTAAGTTTGTGCTTAACAAGTCTTTTATAATTATCTATAACATATAGGAAATATTGAAATATTGTGACCATAACAGACAGATTTTTATAGAAGGATACAATCTTTAACATTTGGGGCATTTTTAATGTCAGGTAAATTTTCAAACAGAACAAAGTCAAATTTTACCCATAATCTGTACCAAATGTCGTCAGTCCTTTATTTTGAATAGCAAAAGACACAGCTGCATCCATGAAATCAAAGTGATTGCCTGAAAAATTTTCTTCACTATCAAACTCCATATTAGTGGCATGAAGGTGATCATCACTGAAATACTGATATGAGTTGGAAGAGTCTGGGAAATATGAGAAGGGTGTTAAGTTGTTATCCTTTTTCACATTATCGTCAGAATAAGATGAAGAATCTGAGGAAGAAACTCTTTCACTATCTTGTTTATTGTTGTTAAGTTCTTTATTTTGTGGATCTTCATCTAATTGTATAGGACTACTTGGTGATGACAAGAATGTGTCAAAATATTTTGCATCTGAATGTATTTGAGGTTCCTCTGTATTCAGATCACTGCTGCTTGATTTGGAAGTATTTTGTAACCCATGTGCAGATATCGCCATCAGAATACCCTCATTCTCAATAGAGTTATCTCCTGGTAGATTGTTTATAAATTCTGCAGCATCTAGAGCAAAGATTCTAGAATTATCCATATCAGGTGGTAATGGTGGATGGGACCAGGAATCCAGAACACGGTTAATGGTGTTATCAACAAAACCTTTTGCCATCTGAAATAATTTTTTAATTAATATTAATAATTAATAAAAGAATAAAGGCAGAACTATTGTAACAATTATAAAATATTTGTTTATATTTGTACACAAACCTGTCTAGCCTGCCATCGAGCTATGCATTGATCTTCATTGTAGTTATGGGGTTCTACCATGGACACAGATATGGCTACTTGGTCACTACTGTCATTCTTCAGAATACTTGTCTCATTAGACCTATTATTGTCATAGGAGCTAACATATCTAGGATACTGTAATTGCTGGGTGCTTATTCTTGTACTTGGTGTAAGTAGTGACTTATCAGTGTCCGCGATTACAGAGTCTAACGAGTTAAAATCTTGTTTTAACAAATAGTCTCCTAGTATTTCTAAATTTTGTTCAGGGTTACCCACTAAATCAGTTGACTTGTCATTGTTCTCTGAAGATGTTCCGGGGTCATCAGAATTGCTCGATAATGCTGTAGGAGCTCTAGTAGAATCGTTTGTTTCACTTTTCAGGTGATATCTGCCTTTGACTTGCCACGCATAACGTGCTTTCTTGAGTGGGCGCTCGGATCCAGTCGAAGCGTCGCCATTTTCTTGCCGTTTAGAAGATGGCTCTTCTGCTGAATCCGGAATATTCATAACGAAAACTTCAGAAACAGTTTTTGTTTTTCCAAAGTGTCATTAGTAAACAAACACTGACATCACTAATTAATAACATATGATTGAATGACAAGTAGTTAATTAAGCATTAAGTCCCTATTAACTTCTCTAATCAGCACGACTATGTAAAAATGTAATACAAAGAGATTTACTTTGCTATCTTTTTAACATATTTTATGATATTGTTCACTCATTTCAATAGAAATTACGCGAATTATAAATAGAATGTCACAGTGCGAGAAAAGCAATTACTTTTTTAGTCTGTGGTAGGAGAGAGTATTTGTGAGGCATATACAAGCGCGCTCTTTGGATATATAGTAAATTAAATATGGAATATAATTGAGTAAGTATAAATTTCTCAATTAACTTCAAATTTATTATATGGTTTAAGTCTCCAGCAAATAAAAGCATTGAGAAGATTCTCAATGTATTCAATAACTAAAATAATAGCCCTTTAATACGTGCAACACCGATTCAAACATAGCGGCAAATTCAAAAATTGTCTTCTGATGCAACAAGTTATGATGTATTGTATGTTAAGGCTTTCAGCCGAATAAAGAATAAGATACCTACTTTATAATTTAACAAACAAGGCCTAGTTCACTTTAATACATATTCAAAACAATTAAAAGTTTATAAACAAATTTATGCTACTCAAAATTATTAAATGGTGGTATTAACAGTTGGATCACCCAGTTAATACTCTCTTTTAAGACTAAGAAAATATATTATCTTATCCCGTAATTATCATTTAACTAAAATATTAAATTAAAACTATTGATGGCATATGATGCCTTCAGTTAATAATTATTCTTGGATAAATAGAAATAACGGAATATTCACCCACACGTTTTTCATTACTTCAGCTTAGATATTTGTTTACAAACTTTAGCTAGAATATATTTTATTATCTAATGTATTTCAAATACCTCCGTGATCTAGTGGTTAACCTTATTGAAGCTACGTTATCTTTGAGGAGATTGCGTAACTTCTTACCATTGTAGGTACTACAAACATTGCTCATGCCCGATCTATTCTTCTACCTGTTCTTGACTACGCGGATGTCAGTTACCCAGATTTCACTGAAGATCAGTTGGGTAAGCTTGAGCATCTGTAAAACTTCTGTATCAGATTCATCTAAGGTTAACATAAATATGACACACAATTTAGCCCGCCGTGTGGTACCGGCGGAGTAGAATAGTACCCTCTGTTCCAGGTGTAGTAAGAAGCGACATGTTCTCCCGTTTGATATTTAATGTGGTATATATGTATATATTTTTAATAAATTTATAATACATCTCATACGTTGACCTGTTTCCGAGATCAGTAGCTTAAAGCTCTTGTGTTACGGATATCAGACAACAGAGGAATTGCAAATATAATACTTAGATACATAGAAGTAACACCTAGACACAGAAGAGGTACAAATAATCATGATGTAATATTTTTTTTTGGTTTTCTGTATACTTGCTGCACACGAATGTTTTAGGTAGTGCTGTTCAGGTTCGAGTACATTAAAACGCATTTCAATTCGACACGGCTTCTTTTTCTGGTGTCATATCAACAGGAATGCTAATAACTCACAGGCTTAGTCACATTCCGAGAAAAGACCGCCCTCTTGCGTGTCATCAATTTAAATAATTGTCTATAATATTTGTCCATTAGGCACACTTTGTAACCCCGCGCCGAACGAAATCCGTCCTAACGACTTACCGTTAAGGAGCCCTCAATAGTAATCACCACACAAAGGGGGGAGAATTCCCGGCTAATATGATGATTGTACGCAGTCGGTCCTTATCCGTCGGAGGGACACCCAAATATCACAGTAGCAAGCTTGTGTTGGTGTGTAATAAATTAGAAGTTTGCTGCACCATTTAGAAGTTTTAAAGCCAAAATGCAGGTATATTAAAAAAAGGTTATATATCTACTTTATCTTTAAATAAGCATATGAATTATGATAGTTAACTGTAGTATTAAAGTAGTTGAAAAATAGTAAAATGTTATCTATTTTTATTTATTATTATATTTATTATCATTTTTATCGTCATCTGTTGATTTAGTGATATTTATTTACCTTGTGTTATTTTAATTTAGAAAAATTTGTTGCTTGAATATTTCTTTCTATACGATAATGGTCTTATTGATACTGATTTAATAACGTTTAATTGAGTGTTGCATAAATGCTTATATTTATGTGTTGATCACCTGATTTTTTCTGTGCCAAGAAGAAATGCCGGACAGAAAGCTTGTCAAACTTTTTACCCTCGAATTGACGGTCGTTAATACCGAGAACAGGTTTTAGCAATTCATTGCATGCATCTCATGCATATGTCTGACGATTTTTGAGGAAAATAATTTCTTAAATTGGAACTGTACTAATTTACTCATCTGTAGATTAATATTTATTATATATATGTTTATTTATTTCTTACATGCACAAATTTATAATTCACTTTTACTTGCTAATTTTTATTATCAGGCGTATTAGTTACATAAGTAGCCATATAAAAAGTTGAATAGTGTCTCACACTATAAGTATGTAATTCAAATTTAAACATTCTGCCAGCTTAGCGGAAGAAATAAGTTTAGTTCCATTAATATAAAACAAAAAAGTATAAAATATTAAAATAAAAAAAATTGCGTGGTTGAATTGGTCATTTCATCATTGAGCTGAGTTGATTGATTACTCTTTTGCACAAATACTATTTAATGGTTTAATGTTATTGATAAAGTTTGTTTTTGGAATACTTCTGAGATTAGTCGATACATTTTAAAGACATTTTGATAGGTATATAACTATATTAAAAATATCTACGAAGAATCATAACTCAAATAATAAAGTTGTTTAAGAAGCCTCTATTGACTTGTTGCAGAAATTATTCTTGACGGTTATGGGCGCATGTGCACTGGCAAGTGTTATGGCAGCTCCACAGATGACCGACGCTCAGTTGGACCGAACCCTGGCTGATAAGAACACTATGCTGCGGCACTTGAGGTGTGCACTACAGGAGGGTCCGTGTGACCCCGTCGGGAGACGGCTCAGAAGTACGTATCACATCCTTATTATCCTTACTAATATTATAAATGTGAAAGTAACTCTGTCTGTCTGTCTGTTACGCTTTCCCGCTTAAACCTCTCGACCGATTTTAATGAAATTTGGCACAGACAATCTTTAGACCCTGAGAAAGGAGATAGCCTATTTTTAATTCAAAATAAGGGTTAAGAGGGGGTAAGAGGGTAAGAAAGGTCGAAAAGGCAGATGAAATGTTGTATGGAAGTATCGCTATTTTTAGAGCTAGAAACTTAAAACTTATTTTTCAGGCTATTCATTCGATATAAATAAACATGGCGTTCAAAGTTTATATAAGTTAAGGTAAAGAGGTATGATACCCAAAGAAACTATTATAATATATATACATATATATATATAGGTAAATATATATATATATATATATATATATATATATATATATATATATATATATATGTTACCGGCCAAACCCGATTTCAGGACAAACCAGTATTGCCTAGGCGAAACTAGTTGTTCCTATACACGATAGGATTAACTAGTATAGCCTAGTTCAAACTAATTTGTCCTAAAGCCGATAGGTTAAACCAGTTTAGGCTAGTCCAAACTAATTTGTACTAAGCCCGATAGGATAAACCAGTTTAGGCTAGGCCAAACTAGTTGGTACTGACATAAATACGCACACTTTAGGATAAACTGGTATGGTTACTGGTACTGGTATGGTTACTGGTACTGGTATGGTTACT
>JACJUM010003129.1:9489988-9580430 GCA_020976665.1 Heortia vitessoides
GTATGGTTACTGGTACTGGTATGGTTACTGGTACTGGTATGGTTACTGGTACTGGTATGGTTACTGGTACTGGTATGGTTGGTTAGGTTAGGTTAGGTTAGGTTAGGTTATTTATTTTAACTTTCTAGATATACTATAATGTTCAGACTAGACCATACCAGTTTATCCTGGAGTGTGCGTATTTATATCAGGATCAACTAGTTTGGCCTAGCCTAAACTGGTTATTCCTATCGGGCTTAGTACAAATTAATTTGGACTAGCCTAAACTGGTTTATCCTATCGGGTTTAGGACAAATTAGTTTGAACTAGGCTATACTAGTTAATCCTATCGCGTATAGGAATAACTAGTTTCGCCTAGGCAAAACTGGTTTGTCTTGAAATCGGGTTTGTCCGGTAACATATATATATATATATATATATATCATATGCATTTATTGCGTTTATTTATACAAATATGTATGCCACTATATATATTTTTTTTCAGTTTTGTGTAATGGTTGACTGGGAGATAATGCCATCTGGCATTAAGTCCGCCATTTGTACATTTTGTAACATTTTGTGCAATAAAGTTAAATAAATAAATAAATAAACTATTCCACGCGGACGAAGTCGCGGGCACAGCTAGTAATCTTTACATTCACAAAGGCTGTTATGGAACGGTAAGCTGTTATAACGGCTCCACAGTTGGTAGACGTTAATATGGACCGTACCCTGACCGGCAAAACCACCGTGCAAGGTGTGCTTAGGGCGCTCGTCACCTTGTCGGAAGACGGCATTCAAGAATGTATATATACGTATTAGCGTAATTTAATCACGCAGTGAAGTTCAGCAGTTGTTAAAGGCAGGTTTCATGGCGTTATTTATGTACCTATGTTTTATATCCTTCGTGGTCTTCACTGGATATGGAGTCCCAAAATAACTCCTAAAGAAAAGTAGCCTGTAACGTGTTAAAATTCACGAATGCTTTTACAGACTAAGTCATGAAATCGTATCAGACAGTTACTTTCACATTCATAAAATTAGTGTTGGATGTGTGGTACCGGCAGGGTAGACTAGTACTGCCACTGTACCAGGTTTTGTAAGAGGTGACTGAGGTACCGACGGATGACGGTATATCCAATCAAAGTAGTGTAGCTCAATTGCAACAAGGCGGCGTTGGGCAGCAGCATTCCCGTCGCGAAACTACGCTCTCCGATGGCCTTCATGCTTGCCCAGTGCGGCAATTATGAGCAAATTTCCCCTTTCGGGAGGTTTATTTCTATCAGTGGACGTTTTGCGGCTGATATGATGACGATGAAAATAAGTATGCGGTCTAGAGGTAGGTTCCAACTGAATATAGCCCAAAAATATTTTGTTTTCTAAGTTACATGCACGCAATGTAATGCGTGCAAGACATTGGGTTCGGTCGGATACACGAGATTATATCCATGTCTTTGTACACATTCAATGTACTCCTATATAGCGATCTGTAACTTTGTAATCCTCGTTAATTGGGTAATGTCTAAAATAAAAATGTGGATCCTTGAAAAGAAAGCTAGTTGTCATGTTTAAAAAGTGAAAAAAAATCTTCAAGATGTTTACGTTAAAAGCTTATATTTTAGCCATACTAGCCATATTACTAGATACAGTTTTTTAAAACATACATTATCATTTATAGTAATGCTTTTTTATACATCCGTTTGAGTAAAGAGGTAGAATTAATTTGTTTTAATGCGTTAATAAAAGATACTGCTCATCGAGTTTATCTTTTTTACTTCAAACAATTGATTTTATTATTGATTTTTGTTGCTAATTGATAGTAATTTGCACATTGCCTTTTTTCAGATACTTCACACCAAAATCATATATATAACCCGTACCTACATATGAAAATATACTAGAGCCATCGTTTCAACCACACTGATAAGTTGACATGGTCCCGGTCAATATTTAAAAATTTTGAAATTAAATCACACAGGTACACTTAGTAAGGAATAGAAGAATCAACGGAGTCAAAATCATCTAGAAATCAAATGTCAAAACATTAAGTAATATACCTTAAACAGATTGCCTCCGAGAAACTGAATCTGTTACCCTTGAAATCTGACAAGCATGCTATGTCAACTCACCTTGAGATGTTTCAATTCTTTATCGCTCAGAGAAAGTTTATATTTTACGAAGTACTTAGAACGCTCTACATAAGACAGATAATAATATACGTACTTAACTATTTCTTTTAACATTTACGCGTTCACTACGTAATATAACTAATATAAAACTTCTTGTCACGATGTGATGGGAGGTGATGGGAGGAACTTCTAAAGAGCTTTTTAAGCGATTTTAATATTTTTTTGGTTATCTGTTTGACTCCTTCCTTAGAGATAGTATAGTTTATATATAGACAAAATTAGTTACTTAAGACAGGGCAACGTCAATATGGTCGGCTATTAACCATACTTATAAAAGCGGCCTCAAAATGTTTAATTTAACGTTTAGGTTTTTATATTTGACGTATTTGTTTCTTTTTGGCGACTCACTTGCTAAACGTTGAAAACGGCGATTAAAAATACATTTTAGAGCGGTTTAAACCTATTTATTCGTTAATTGTTATTGTACTAACGGAAAACACAGACTGTACAAGACACTATATTTCCCACAGTGAAACTTAACTAACTGCTCAAGTATAAATAACTAGTTTTCCGCAGTAGGTAAAGAAAATATACAATTATGTAGATAAGAACATATCTGGGCCAGAAAGATACACCTAAAGGAATATAGGTATATTCCCAACAATAGTACCTACGTATTAGTTGTGGAGTGATATTAAATAAGTGGAATTATTTTAAACTTATTAGCTGGTCTTTGTGCAAGAATCCTATACTCTACGGAAAGAATTCCTAATTTCCGTACTTCTATTACAGCTTTAGCTCCTCTTGTGCTCCGGGGCGCATGCCCTCAATGCTCACCACAGGAGACCAGGCAGATCCGGCGCACCCTGGCATACGTTCAGAGGAATTATCCTTGGGAGTGGGCCAAAATCGTACGTTACTACGGATGAAAAACCTCACGCTGCCTTCCTTCGATGGCGACCAAAGTAAAAAAGAATGTGCATTTTTAAATAAGTTTATACATAACAATATTATATGATATAACATCTTAATATTCTTAATTAGGAACTTTTTGTACCGAATACCTTAATTTATGAAAAAAAAATGTTTTTTTAGGTTTTGAGTAGACTGTTGCCATTAATTAGATAAGTAAAACTCAACTAGAGTAAGATCGCAGATCGTAGAGCTTTATCATTATCAGTTCAAACAAAACATATTCTGATTTCACTTGCTGTTGCATTTAGTATTTTCCTTAAAAAAAATCAGTAACAATTTCTGAAGGAACAAACCAAGTTGAGAAACAGAATAAATTAATTAAGGTAATGAGTAATATCGATTAACCCATGTTAATATTATCTTTTATATATTACTTAGTTGTTAATTTACTCTACACTATAAAAGGAAACATTGCACTGCCCATGTCAAGTCTAATCTTGTTTATTGAGGTTACACGCTTATGTTTTTATTTAACTTAAGATAAGTATAACAATATTTAACTATACTGTTAATAATACATTTTGCTCCATCAAATACTAATTTTGTGCAAATTTATTATTGCCTTGGCTAGATAATAAAATAATTATTTTATAAATTGGTTTTTCATTTCTTTTACTTTATAACATCTTAGGCCTTTAAAAACGTACGGCGATTAACGAGATTGATAGTTAGACCTAAGTCTTCGAAATTGTAATTTTACTAATAAAGAGAACTTAAAATATATTTTATATTTTTTGTGTTGATCCGGAATTAGCCACGATCAAACTCGAAATAAAACTAGCACACCGTGTCAAACACACGACGTCATCGCTATCAAAACTGGCGCATACGTTTGCGTAGCGAACGAAATTTAAAATAATTCGCAACTCGAATAAGGCCTCAGCGAGTGACCAAATGCAACGCAGTACGAAGTCAAAAAGGGGGGGTCGACTGAGTTAAGTAAGAGGTTACGGCATAGCCAGCATTCGCCAGCAAGTCGTAGACTTAAACGCTTCACCGCACCAGCCGTGAAACACTATAGAAATCATATTTCCGAGATCCGGGTCACTCGTTAGGAACACTCAGTGCAAAGAAAGTAAAAGTCTAGAGTGAGTGCTAGAGCTGGTTCCAAACGCAAAGATGCAGGTAAGTCGCACTCTGCAATTTCTCCGTAATAAACGTTTTCCCTTTTCAATATAAATAACGAATTAATTAGTTATGAGCGTGGTGGAAATTGACGTAGATTGTTGATTTGGCGAAGGACAGTCGGGTTTAGAAGTCGGTCCCCTTACCTAAGTTTGGCACGGTCATTTGTATGCACGTCGGACCTTTAATTACCTATAGCCTTTTCCTCCTCACACGCCTTGATCAGACGAAATGCTTTAAAACGTTCTTGAACATAAATATCGATATTGTTTTTGTATAAAATAAATGTCCTACTTTACAGTTTTTATTGTTTTGTTTAGAAGATGCATTTCGATCATAATACTTATATCAAAATTATTTGTTACTACTTCTAATGACCGCACGATTTACAAGCCAACTGGTAGTTCTGTAAATAAGCTATTCAAATAATTCGTAAACTATTTAGTCTCAGAAAAAAATATTCCCCTGCAATAAGCATAAAAGTTATACCTATCTAGAATGAATCATTGTCGGAACGTTTGCCTTTTTCCCAACATTTTTTTACTTTTATTTTTAATTTCTCTAGTACTTAAATAAACCTTTTAAATTTTAATTAAAACCTATGAAAAAGGC
The DNA here is from genome assembly GCA_020976665.1 of Heortia vitessoides. NCBI lineage: Eukaryota > Metazoa > Arthropoda > Insecta > Lepidoptera > Crambidae > Heortia > Heortia vitessoides. Next base: position 9,494,809 of record JACJUM010003129.1, read on the forward strand.
TATTAAACAAGGTACAAAACATCTTTTATATAAGCAGTTGCCTACTTTACAGATAATTATCCTGCAATTGTCCTCTATTGTTTAAAAAACTATTATAAAAAGAACATGGCTTATTATAAATAGGCTATTGGACTCATCAACATAATTTAAAGGCACGTTTAAATCAAACAGAACGGTTTAATAAAACTTTATTATGCGGTTACTCAATGATCATTGCGAAGAATAAAGGAGGTTGTATAATTCCAATGATGATGACGATGACGTGCAACGCGTTGAGTTTTTAACCCATCGGAGTCATCAGAAGGTAGTTTCAAAGGCTCAAGCAGCTCTAGTTACCGCATCCGACTTACTTATGCAATCGAAACAAGTGATTTAATAACCTCAGTCACGAATTGACTTACACAGTATCACTGCTGTCCAATATACATAGAAAAAACCTCTTAATTATAAATCATAATGTAAAGTGATAATGTTCACACCAAGAGACAAACCTGGATTTTTTAAAGTACCGGGATTATGTAGAAATTCAACCAACTGCAACTGATTACCTACATTATGTAGGACAATACTTGTCCATATACGAATTATCATTATTTTGTTTATATATTAAATAAACATATAGATAAAACAGGAAAAGCCTTAAGAGAATGAAAGATTTACATAGGAAACAAAAATTGTTTAAGAAAGTCACAATATTTTTACACAAATAAACTGTAATTACTCATTCATTGTCTTCAACGAGGTCGTGGAGGCTCTTAACGAGACGAGGCCCTAAGTAAAGAGCACTTATATAGGTGGAGATTTAAGCCCTACTTGAAACTAAAAATTGTACTTGACTCTACTATAGACAAATGACCATACAGGAGCATAAAGCCATAAAGCCGTGAGGTACCAGTACATACTACCTCTCCTTGTACCAGGTATCGTAAGAGGTGATCAAGGTACCGAAACCGACAGATGGCGGTATATCCATTCGAAACAATGTAAATGAAATGCCCAGGGCGGGGGTGCACAGCAGGAAGCCTGTCGTCAAAGCTGCGCTCTGTGTTTGCCAACACGGTTGCCCAGAGCGGCAATGACGGGCAAAATTCCGTCTTTCTTGGGTAGGCTTATAGCTGTTGACTTCCAATGGCTGATATGATGATATCATCATTAAATACATAAAATAATAAACATACACAAACATGTATTAACTTAAGAAAACTTCTTTTACGGCATTAAAATGTTTTATGTTTACATTTTTGGTTTTACGTTTTGGTTGGGGTAACTATTCGCGACCAATCAATCGTTTTGAAGTCGTAGAATTACTTATTATTGCAAGTAGTGGGCGTGTAAATGTTAGAAAATATTATGTTTAAAAACAACTCATATGTTTATGTACATATAATGTACGTACGGCCGGAATCAATATCCATACTTAAAACTACGACTAACAGTGGTCGTTACCATGTGAAAAAGTACTAAAGTATACGGCAGAGTAGAATATTACCTCCGTGTGCACCAGGTGCCGTGACAGGCGACTAAGGTAACAGAACCGACAGTTGGCGGTATATCCATCCGAGACAGTGTAGCTTAAATTGTATCCCAAATTAAGCTACACGTCAAATTGTATCCCAAAGACAAAGAATTGTTTTATTTAATTGAGATTTTATATTAACCACTGTTTAAACAGCATTTTTTGGAGACCGCAACCGTGATTTATTTTAACAAAATGTCAAGGATGTTACAAAAAAACGCGCTGCTTTGTTTTCGCAGCAATTTATTGTGATTTCCTTCATATTTCAATTTGACATTAAGAAGCAAATTTAATTCATGGTATATTATGTGCAGTTTTTTGTTTCCTAGGTTGTTTATATATGGTCAGATCTTATTGTACGTATACATCATAAAATGGACGGAAAGTAGGCGAAGGGCGGTAATTTCGTGTTTCTACGAATTTGCTTGAACACACAACATTCAACATGTCTATTCGTGAGAAAATTGTTTTGATGGCACTATTTGGGTATAAGTTTCTTGCGTCCTAAGTGTTACATGGTCATTTAATAGGTGTTCTATTTTCTATAGCACTTTAGAGATTGTTACAATCAACTTTTAGTTGTTTTTAACAATACAGTATTTTGCCTGTTATATCAAAGGTTCAAGGTTCATTCAGGTTTGCAGGTTGCTGTATGGAATTCAACTTTCTTATATTCTTAGTATTTGGAATCGAACCGAGATTTGTTGTTAACGAGCCCGGCTGTCGTCGTCGTCGTTCCAGCTATTGTCAGTCCACTGCTGAACATAGGCCTCCCCAAAAAAAGGGGGACCTTTGCCCATAATTGCCGCGCTGGGCAAGCGTGTTGGCAATCGCAGAGCGCAGCTTTCGTGACGGGTTGCTGCCGCCCCCCCCCCCCCCCCCCCGTGCATTTGAGTTGCGCTGTTTCAGATGGGTTTACCGCCATCTATCTGTTCGGGAACCTCAGTCGCCTCTTACGATACCTGGTACAGAGAGAGGTTCTACTCCACATAGTCCCCATACTCTAATAGTACGTAAATTTTGCTCTCCCGTTTATGGTTAAAGTGTAAACTCACTATCTCACTTAGGCTATTCTCCAATTTCTTCATTTTTTTTTTAAATGTTCGTATATATCTGATAATTCATTATAATTTTTATTTCAGCAAAATATGACCGATTTATGCCGAAAAAAAAATATTAAAAATTTGTCGTAAAATATACGCGCCAAAACACCATCCGCCATTTTGGTGACGTCAATAGTACTAAAATATTGTAACCTCAAATTGACATTTGTCATTGACACGATATTGAGTTTGTCGGCTTTGTTGAGTTGTTTTTATTTATATAAAAAGATGAGTTTCTATAACCCGTATCGTTGGTGTGTTGCGTTAAATTGTAAGAATTCGACATTGAAGACTCCAGAAAAGTTATTTATTACTATTCCGAACGATGTTTCTGTGAGATATGTTTTTGTATTTCATTGAATTACACCTATGAATCACACAAATGATATTGTTGTGATAAAGTAATAGAAAGATTTACTTACATAGCTGTTTTTATATTTCTGCATTCGGCAGAAAAGAAATCTGTATTACACGCAAAGAAGTTTGTAATCATTACCGCATCTATCTTCGGTAAATTAGTACTTTCGGCTTTTACAAATCCGACGTCCATGTTTAATTATGCAAAAGTAGCGTAATAAAATACAAAATCTCTAAAATAAAAGGAATTATACACAAAAAAAGTAAAAAATTAAGGAACACAGTCAGTTGTTTACATTTAGATATTTTAGTGCTTGTGACGTCATTCTGGAACAAAACATGGTGGACGGTGTTTTCGGTCACGTGACTTACAGATAATAAAACTCGGATTTTAATTTTGAAATATAAAATTAATCTTAGGTTTTTATGGAATAACGACATTTTTTTTCAATTCCTCACGTTATTATTTATTCAAGTAACATAATGTTATATTTTTTTGTTGATAGATGAAAATAGCCTATTGTGCCTGTTTGGCCTTCTGTCAGTCAACTCGCGGAATGCCTATAATATGAGTTAGTATTAAATAAATACTAACTCATATTACGGGCCATTAATCAGCAGATTATTTTATCAATAATTCTAATTCGAATAAAAAAGGAAGGTGTGGAAATAAAAACTTTAAACGGTGAACAAAATCCGGTTCAAATATTAATAGAAAAACATAAAGTATTTTGAATCCAACTTGTACTTATAGATTTTAACTTTTTGCCCGTGCATTTCATGAAATTAATTCTATTGTTGATTAGATTGTGTGGAATACACACAATCGAATCAACAATTGGACAGTCAACTAAACTCATAAATTTATTTATTTCGTAATTTTAAGACTAGCTTTAAAGTTACCCCTCGTTGTTATATCAATCGGGAATATTCTGATAATCTGTGACAAAATAAAATATTATAATGACTAACTATAAGCGTAAAAACTTAATAAGAAAACTATCAATCATATTTCTAATATTAAGTAGTTAGCTTAAAACACGATTTTTTTTTATGTTCGCATCTGATTAATGTATGTATTTAAAATAACTTTCTTTTACTGAAACGAGTTTTCATTTCGAAAATAAAAAGTGAATGCGGCGCATCCATTATTCAATAACTCAACCTGACCGATAACTATGAATCATTTTTGTGAACTCCGCATATGGAGTGTGCTTTGTAGTTGTCGATTTAATAAAAAAAAAGTACATAGCATTTAAAGATCAAATAACTTTCTTAAAAGTTTTGTGAAGGTATATCATAACTTAATAATCTCCTAACTAATGCGCTATTATGGTTTTGTACCTGAACTAAGTTTCTACCGCGTGGACATAGTGATACCATAAAGTACGTAATACGTGTACTACTTATTATACATATCAGGGATTCCCCAATAGTATATATAATCATTATAGATTATATTATAATCATTTATGTCATGAATGCTTACACACACATAAGTACGGTAAGCATTACATCAACCTACCCTAATCCGTAAAATTTTTACAGTCTAATTTAAACTTAACAACTTGCAGCTATAGATTAATATCGATTGCGAAATTATGAAAGATTTGGGTAGGTTGATCTGTTGCTGTATCTGCCCGATCTCAACCCTTTCCAGATCCTACAAACTTTTAAGTGAGTTACCGCGTTTTACGTGAATCGGTATTGTTGATATAGATGTTAAAAATTACCTACGTGAAGAGTACGTAAAGTACAAAACTTATCTAGTTACAGCTAGCGGACTTTCTGTTACTAACGTATGGAAAAAAAACAATAGGTATTTCATATGTTAATATCATGGTCCAGTGAATAAATGAATTAGTACAATGAAGCGTATTATTTGTACTATTTCTCGTCATTTTATAACTGGGTTTTAAGAACATACACTTAAATATTTGTCCACAAAAAAACTAACCCAATAGCTGTTTTTCCTAACAATGAAGATTTCAATCACATACAAAATAATTATACGCATTATCATTTCTAAATTATCTTTTCTATTCTAATTTGATATTGGTAATGTTGATTTTACGAATTAACAAAACCAATAATTAGGGTAATACAATTTAATTTATTGATTATTTCGATGTAACTGGTAATGACCGACGATGATAGTTAATATAATTTAAATAATAAATATTTAATATTCCAGGTCATGGAAAAAATTGTGTTTTTTAATTGTAAAGGTCAAAAAGTGTAATGGAAATTGTAAAGAAATATTGTTGTTTAAGAATAGCTCGCATAAACAAGTATTTTTTTGTTTTTGGTTTCTTGTGCTATAATCAAGAATTAGGTACTCTTGAGAAATACAGAATTTATGTTTATCTTAGAATAACTGATTTTTAAGTATCAATGGATAAAATGTGAGGTGACCTATTCGCACCCAGCTGCGGCTACATTACAATTCCAAACACGTTCCGGTTGTTGTGAATCTTTGTTGACCAACTATAGGTTCGCAGAAAACATTAACGTTTACTAGACCTGCATAACTCATATCTGTTTCCTTATAGGGTTGTTTCTCAATCGATTAATTTGCCAACATCCCTTGGAATTATATTTTGGGAAGTCTTTTATCTTTAACCAGCTGGGTATGACAGCACGTAAGGCTTCCCTGCCAATACAATTAAATTTTATAACGTTGTTTAATAAAACGTCCAATCACAAATTCAAATTCAACAAAGATAAAATTTTGTTCTTTCACATTTAAGTTCAGCGGTGCTGCTGAGCCTTTTTTTCACATAATGTGAATTTTGTCATAAGGACCTTACGGCAATTAATAAAAAAAAGTTAAATTGTCGAAGCGACATTCGATTAAATGCATTCTGGCCGCTATACCTATAGCTAGAACGTTGCGGAGATCATTGAATCGAACGGAACATGACATTTAATACCCAAAATGGCTTGTTAAACATGACGAAATACTACAACTTAGTCTCAGACTTTTTTTGCAAGGCTAACATAACATATTTATGAGAAAAGTAAAATAAATTAAATCGTAACATTAACAAATCGTTCCACTATATAATATTAGTTTAGTATGATAATAGTTTTAAATGTTTATAACATTAAAACAACCTATACAAAAACAGTTACAATTGCTTAAGCAATGTGGCAGATTTTAATGTTGATGGGTGTGTAGGGTCCAAATTTTTGTTCTTGCACGTTTAAGAAATTAGTATTCAAAGCATTATGAAATAAATAAATAAAGTAAGAGTAGTAATATGAAAAACACTAAAACACCGCCTTATAAATCAGTAAAAAAATAGTTAATACGTTACTTTAACGTCTGTGAGTCTTTAAATTAATATAATCTAAATATATATCCCAGGGGCACCCGGGATACCTTAGCGTTTCATCAAAAAAGACTTTCGGACAGCGTTTAGACAGAGGTGTTTTGTATCTTAGTAAAAATCTATAATTTAACTCAGGTTTTAACGCCTGAGTTAAATTATATTAGCTAGCATAAAAATATATTTTGTGGTAAGTATTTTTTTCCGCCGTGTGGTACCGGCGTAGTAAAATAGTACTTCCCTGACAACAAAATCGATAGAGTAATGATAGTGTGAGAAACTTAACGGCTCATAAATGGGTACACAAGGTTGTATACATATCGAAATCTATCAAAATTTCTCAATTTGTGTGATGAACATCAAGTTTAAAATCAGTTGCAAAATTTTACCATTTATATATAGGTCCACCTGGAGGTAATGTATGTAACATCACTATCGCCATTATCACCTTTGATGTTGAACACGTGGTCGTTACCTTTAACGACAACTTGATCTGTTGAAGACAAGTTGAGTTAAATACTACATTATTTATAATTGATGTCAGTTATATTTAATGATGAATAGAAAGTTTATGATGAATAGAATTTCGTAGGACTGCCTAGTTATAACCTACAGAGTACTGAGGTTTCAGGGAGAACACTTGGGAAACACTGCTGCACAGGTTTATTAGTAAACTTTAAAAACTTAGGCACTACATTGTATGAAACAGTCACTTTCCGTTTTCTGTCTGTCCCGATGTATTAGATCTTTAAAACTACGATTGATTCGGTTTTTCTATCAGATAGAGTGACTCAAGAGGAAGATTTGCATGCATAATATATCACAGAAACAGTAATATTTAGGAGAGTAATGTGATGTCGAAAAAATCTCTTTTTATGCGATTACATTGCAAACGCTGGCTGAATCCGACGAGAAAGATTAAAATTATGTCCTATAATATTGTCCACCTTAAAAAAGTCTACAAAAAAGTCCATAATGGTATATGTATGTCTATCTCTCAGGGCAACCCACCAAAACCCTTTTTATATTCATTGCACCCGTGTGACGCCAAAGCGGATCGCTTGATCTCTATAAACTTTATAAGTATTGTGAATAAGAATATTTACTCATTAATAAGTTTAGGTTTCTTACTACTTAAGCTTCACAACATGTGACATTGGATACACGTGGTTTTGCAAGAACGCCTTAACGTGTTGTATACTATTTGCATACAAAATAAGGAAAGTAACAAGTTCGAAGCAGGAAATCTTAACTAATATCAAAACAGTTATGCGTAGATATTGAGATCTATATACAGAATAAATACTTGCGGATGAATAATTATTTACTGCTGTAAATGAAAGTAACGACAGAATTATTTAAAATTAGAGGACACGCCAGTAGGAGGTACAAATGGAGCTGATGGCCTCGCCGACTTGGAACAGTATGTTTTGTGGTTTTTACACAATCAGTCATGTCTTTTGTTTGGCAGTATTATTATCGGATTCATAAATACTTTAATATGACTAATGTAAATACGAAATGTGTATTCACTTCACGTTGCTATTACTGATTTGTACAACTATTACAAGAAATCATGAAAAATGTCGTGCATATTTTTGCTCTATGTCTATTGATCGTGTGGTTCAGTTAAGGATTTGGTATGAGACGTGGTTTAGACATAGTAATAAATGCATTTGATACATCATTTAAGAAGTGTTTAAAGTTGTACGTGTGCCATACACGCATTATCTGTGATTAGTAGCAGAGGTAGTACTTCGAGGATGGTCGGTCCTTGTAAAACAAAAATTTACTAAACATTTTTTTGAAAAAAATATTTGAAGAATGAAAATGAAAAAATGGAATATTATGAAATGATTGATCATCATATCAGCCATTAGAATTCCACTGTTGGACAAAGGTCTCACCAAGAAAGAGGAAACTTTGCCCATAATGGAAGTGCAAGCGTGTTCGCAATCGCATAGCATACCTTCGCGACGGGGATGTTGCTGCCCATCCCCGCAGTGTGTATTTGAGCTACACTGTTACGGATGTATATACCGCCAACTGTCGGTTTTGGTAACTTAGTCGCCTCTTACGACACCTAGTACTATTCTACTTTGCCGGTACCACATATCAATGATTACCATTTAAAAAAATATTTTAATTCTTAAATACGGTGGGTACGCCAATGATACGAATATATCTATCAAATATTCATCTATCTATAGTTACTTAGTAATTGCAATCCATCAATTTCTGTACTGATACAAATCTTTTTTTGGCCTTGCTAGTAAAAAATAACTAAATAAAGGGATTATATATATTGTATTGTATACGTGTATAATACATATTATAAGTATAAAACTTATAATATGTATTATACACGTAAACGACTTATTTATATTCTTCATTATATACGTTCAACGATGTCCTACGCGGTTATGACACGGTTACGTAAAGTCATTTGGGTGTGACACAAATTGCACTGCGACAAGGAAGTCGCCCTCGAATCGTATACAAAATGTGTGTTAATTAGCCGAAATAGGGTTATAGGTGTATATTTCTGTTCTAACCACTTATTTTCGTTTTTGTGTCAAGATAGTCATAGTTACAAGCGCTGCCAACGCAAAATTTTTTTATTTTGCCAAAATTAAATTCAGTATCTTAAATAAACTCACAATGCGGATATATGTATCTCGTTCTGACTAACACAGAGTTTACGATACCTACGATTAGAAACGACAAAAACGGAAGCGAAAGCCTGGTATAGATTACTGCGTTTGTAAGGTTAATTGTGTTTTGTTCAAAATTACAGTTCTTATAGTTGTTAACCAGTAACTCACTACGCTGCAAGAGATTTTTTCGTCTGAAATGTTTTAGTATGTAGTCCTTTGCCGAAGCCATTAATATGAATTAAATCCCAACTATTATTTTAAATGCGAAAAGTTAGTTTCTAAGTAATAAACCTCTTTAGGCTTCATGTACCCGACCAAAGATTGGTTGGGGACTTGACTTTTTCAACGTTCTATCTAGGCTATATTCCATCCTGAAAATAGTATTATCTCGTGGAATTTACGTTAAATTTCACAAGGAGAGTTATTTAGTAACTTTTATTTTTAAATGATTTGATTGTTTCCATGGAAAATTCACGCAGGTAAAAATTTGTAATGATAAAATTTTTGCAATTGCATCTTCCAGATCGCCCCCATCGTAGCCGTCATCGCCCTGGCATGCGCTTGCGCCGCGCAAACGCAGACGCCACGACCGCAGGTGTCCGATACTGCGCTCGAAGACGCACTCAGCGACAAACGTTTCATTCAAAGACAGCTCAAATGCGCGCTCGGCGAAGCTCCGTGCGACCCTATCGGCAAGAGGCTGAAGAGTAAGTACATTTTTAATTGTCTATAACTAGATAAATAAATGAAAATGTATTTTCACCACATATAACAATTAATGGCGACTAAAAATTAGAAAAACGTTGTAAATAATCAGTCATAAATGTTATTTGTGGGAGACCGGTGCCTATGCTTAGGTTCGCAGACTCTTATTACAGGTCACAAACCTGGCGAACCCCCTTTTACAATCTTCCTAATAGAGTGTTTATTCTAATATACCATAAAAAAAATTAAATGGAGGAGTTCAAAGTTACTAAGAAACTTTGCTCATTGAAAGGCATGCAATATTATTTGAAAATTGTCCCTTAGGGATCCTTTAAAAGGGGGTGCAAAAGTAGTATGAAATTTGTCCGATTTTCAAAATTATTTCAATAATATGTATTATCTATGTATAAAAGAAGCCGACTGACTGACATATCAACGCAGGGCCTAAACTATAAGGTCAGAAAAAAGCATTATTACATGGCCCACTTTTTAAGAAAGGTTATAGGCTATATAATATAAAGCAATGATCAATAACAGCAGGGCATAAATTATACTAGGTGTGTTCTACAAATTAACGCGGGTAAAACGCAGGGCGCTGCTAGTTATGAAATAAGATTAAAACTACATAAGTAGCTCGTTTTGCTTAACTACTGGTAGATCCAGCAATTGCACGCTCAGCAACTCTGAAGTGTAAATATTAAATTGACGAAGGACTGTTTTTACAAAAATCGGCATTTTATTCAGTGACTGACAGTGAATTGCGTGTTCGGAGTCACTTCCGCCTAGAAATGTGTTTAAGGAATACTAAAAATTTATATTTTTAAATAAATTACATAGAACACTTTGGATGGGTCCAAAATGTTCTAATGTAATTTACGGGTTTTTTGCAGAGTCTCCAACCCGTATATGTTACCCATAGCTGTAAATGCTGTAATATGTGATTATATTTAGTATTGATATTATTATTATTTGCATTAGCTCTTTAGTGTACATCAAGTTATTCAATAAAACATGACAATAAAATAAATACGTAATTAATTGAGTACCATAGAACTATTGCAAACCTTGGGGTGGAAGTAAATACCTAGTTTGGAATAGATAGATAATCTGTGGTTTTCGAGCTCACAAAATTATCTACATGCATAAGTGAGATGGTATAATGTATTAATTTTTGTTTCCAGCTCTGGCCCCGCTTGTACTTCGTGGTGCTTGCCCGCAGTGTTCTCCGCAAGAGACCAAACAGATTCAGCGCACTCTCTCCTACGTGCAGAGAAACTATCCCCAACAGTGGGCCAAAATTGTCCGCCAATATGCCGGATAAATAGTTTTAAGCTATGTAACATTACGCTATAATATAACTAAGCCATTTATAAGAAAATGGTATGACACTTTTTATTAAACCAAATATTAAAAAGAATATAATTGGAATAAAACTAACAAATAAAGTGAGACCAATTTCAGAATTGTAGGCATCAACTTTGTATAAAATAATATTTATAAATAATTCAAACTCATTTGGTTGTGTAAACAGAACATTATGCAACTTAGAATAACAAAACCCACAGTTCTAACAGTGTCTACAGTTAATCAGGGGTAGCACTAGACCATATTAGGGTGAACACAGCCCACCGGCCTCCCCTCTATATACACCTATGAACAAAGCTAAGAACGAAACTACGTTTTAATAAAAAAATACGTAACTCGTAAAATATGAATCTTAAAAAGAGTTAAAATAAAAACTTATTAAATTGATTACAAATGCTACATTTGTGTCAGAACCAACTCTCTTTTTCTGCTCAATTTTAATGATTGTACATACAGCAACAAATCAACCTACCCAAATATGTCAAAACTTCGCAATCGATATTAATCTATAACACAAAGACATTGAGTTCAAAATTGACTGTAAAAAATTGACAGATTTGGGTAGATTGATCTGTTGCCTACCGTAAAAAAAGAATAGGTATGCCTTTTTTAATAATATTAATTTATAAGATGTCTTTATATTTTTTGTTTCCTGTCATTTTAAAAATATCCAAGCAGTAAATTCGAAGAGTTTAGAGGTAACCTATAACTTTAAATTATAGATATGTTACATAAGATAATGTGATGAGAAATATACGTTTTACATTATAGTGATACTTTGCTTTACTATTTTATTATATGGTTGGTGAATATTGAAACAAGTTTTATTGATTGGATTCACACAGTATAATAGTACTAGTCCGGTTCGTGAGCTTGAAATATTTACAAAGGCTTATGACAGACTTTCTTAAGTTTTATGGCCTCTAACTTTACGATAGTATCTTCTGTTATAGTAACAGATATTTTTAATTTGATTTGTTTTGATATATAACAAAAAGAGTCAACAGCCGTTTTAATGTGAGCCGAATTCTTCAATTAATTATAATTTACTCCGGACTATTCTAAATCCTGTGGCAGTAACCATTATTTGTAGGTCTATAGGTTGATAACACAAAATATTGAAGAAAGTCATCTCCTCCACCAATGTGGGACACGGTCACCTTCCCATCGCTTATGATTCATCATGTATGGTCATCAGAACACCCTAATGTATAGCCTAGTCATTGTTTGTCTGCTGCTCCGCTCTGCTCCTTGTTGTTGAGCTGCGTCCACAGCATTTTCTCGGACCCGCTCCACTGCCTCTTCCCACTCGATAATATCCTCACAGAAGGCCTCCACAGCATTTCAAAATTCCTTACTTAAAAGCATCGAATATATGACGCTGGATAGCGAGAGATCATTCCCAACAATAGTCACTTGCGTTCCACGCTGAGTGGACCATGATGATCATTACCTAAATGTGTTCTACAGTTTGTTCCAAACTCGTGACAGACTGGTGTCATCTCTCTTCGTACTATAAGAGGCAGCTATCTGTCGAAATACACGTATCCAGTCAATACCTACACCTAACGGTATGTGAAAAGCCTCCGATCGATCTAGTGATTTTGCATCGTGGTTAAAGAGGTTGTGGTTCTTGAAACCGAATTCAGCAAATTGCTGTTCTACTGTAGACCTCTTAATAAGGCCGCTGAGTTCAGTTCGCCGTGCCCGCTTCACCTCGACAAGAATAGAAAAGGTAATTTCATTTATCACAATTAAATTATGAAAATTAATTATTTATTTACTTTCTACTACATAAGATTCGAGTACCTACAACACTATTTAGTAACCTACAACAACAGAGACATTTTAACTCTTTAATTTGAATTTGTGGCTTATTATATTTTGCACATTTAATATGTTAATATTCTACAATGAAGGAAGGATTCCCGATAGTTGTATCCAAACATTTCTCATATTAATATCGTTAGGAACTCTGTTAAACGTTTTTTCTTTGTATAAAGCGATTTTATTTTCAGGAAATAGAAAGTATCAGTTGACTATCAAATCGATACGAACATTTCAAAATATATTTTCCAAATGTAGAATAGCCTATTACTATGGTCTTTTCAATGTTAAAAACAACCGGTTTTTTGTTTCAGTTCAATCAAAGTTATTAAAAATGATAATTACATATGTAAAATGTCATCTCTCAACAATTGAAAAATAAATGAAAACATTTAACTAGAAACTGTGACCATGAACTAAAGATTTGTTATTACAATTTAAAATATTAAATTTTGAAAACAATACTTTGCTCTTAGAGTAAAAGACTAATTACTAAATTTTGAATACAATAAAGAAACAAATATGTCAAAATTTCACAATCGACAAAATAAACTTGAAAAATTGCTTTGTGTACGTACGTAGCAATACGTACGTACGTAGCAATAGATAAACTTACCCAAATCTGTCCAAACTACTCAATCAATATTAATCCTTTTAATAAAGTTCAAAATTGACTGTAAAAAATTACGGATTTGGGTAGGTTGATCTGTTCCTTACCGTACGTACTCAAGACAACAGATTTATCAGTACAAATCTATCATGATCTTTAAACCAATCACTTTAAACTTTAATCCTAATTCTACTGTTTCGTATTTTTATGTACCAATGAAAATCAGAAATGAAAATATTTATATAGGAACTTTCCTCAGAGTATAGACAATACTATTATGTATATAAATGGCAACATTAGGTCGTTAAGCGTTATGTTGGCATTTGCTGACGCCAACTGTGATACCTTTTTCCGGTTGTATCATTTTAGTTCTTTTTATTTAAAATGTTTGTAATATTGAATTAATTACTAATGGTATGTTATTATTAATTTTAAATTTTATTTAGAAAATAAAATATTTTCAAAGATCTATTATTTTGTACTGTATTACGTTAACCAATTCTGCCAACATAAAAGACGACGAAGTAATTTCGTACGCAGTCGGTGATATTTACAACTAATATTTTGCTACTGTTTTGACAAATCTGAAGCATTATTTGATAAATTATAATTCTAATAGTGAGTCTTTTGAATGAAGAGTGTGGACTAACAAAGGATGTGTTGATATGATAAAAATGTTATTGTAACAGCGACAGTCGGCATAGTGACTATAGTTGACAAAATATGGTCGTGCATTTCGTCTGAATAGATAAGTGGTGATGTGTGAGCAAACTGAAATTAATTATTTGGATGGGGAAGTGGTTTGGGTGAAGCTGGGCTCATGCTGGTGGCCTGGCGAAGTAGTCGCTCCTGAAAAGCTACCTCCAGCTGTCTTGACTTCGTTTCGGAAACCTCCTATTGCTATCGTCAAATTCTTTCAAGAAAATACTTAGTAAGTTTATAAATATAACGTTGGTCGAAATGTTCATTTAATAAATCAACATACATGTACTATAACATGTGAGGGCCCTGCCTTTGTTCTTCTCAAATTTCACTATATTTACATAATAATCTGAATCTGTGTACAATTCATATTACATATTGAATTTATTATTTTTTTTAATTAAAAACATTTCACTGCAAAATAATTTTGAAGAAAATTAAAGACCTAGATGTACAGAACTTCATCTAATGTAGTATAATTTTGCATTTAACTGTTCCAAACTCTGCCTGTCATGGAGATTAATGTTCTATTAATGCTGCTAATGTGCTTTTACATATGCCATTGATTATATCATTTAAAAATATATATCTATGATTTGTTTGATCTTACCCGATTATTTTTATTTTATTTGACTTCATTGAATTGATTTATATATTGTTTTATTTACACCTTATAATGCAGTGTGCTAGATCAAATTGCTAGATATCGTACTTGTACTATTTTAGGGTATAATAATTATCATTTCAAATTAAAGTATTTAATATACCGACCCATATAGCATAGTGGTCAAAGCATTAAATGACAGAAACTTGAATTGGGTTTAATTGTTGTACCACTGTTTCTGGTTCCCATAGCATAAGATACAACACAAATTGTAATTTGGGCCATGACCATGTTTGTGATCTTATTAACTAATTTCTTAGTTAGGCCCCAAAATTATCTGATGTTGACACGGCTCTAGGTATTGCAGACAAAGCTCCAAGAAATAAAATATAATTAATTTATTGGTATTTAGGTGTTACCTTGGATACCTTTATAGTCCCTTTTAAACTCTCATCTGGATAGACCGAATGTGCATGATGAAGCATATGGCAGTGTTCTGATTTTGTGTGCTAAAGTTGATGGGCTTAATCCTTCCTCAGGATAAATATTTTCAGACAATTTATATAATGAATTTTTGTTGGTTCTGTATCTGTGTGTTAAATATGTATCTTATGATTTTTGAACGCAAGTGCTTGTAGTGACTTATTATTATTAGTTATTTACTTGATCCCTATATTATATCTCATGAATTAATGCAAAATGTTTGTTTATAATAGCTTACTGTTATAGGCATCCCCATTTATGCATACATTGATTGCTTTAATGTTGTCCTTTCCAGTAGATGTTACTATTTGTTATAAATTAATTTTATTATTATTAATATTTGTATATTTATAGAATATCTATAATATTTAATATTTTTTTTCAGTGAATATGTAAAAAATCTTAATTCTATATACAAGTACAATTGCAGTCGGAAAAATGAATTTATCAATAAAGGTTTATGTGAGTAACAATTTTTATATTTTATTTAGATAAATCTCAGTTTGTGAAAGAACTAGTCACAGAACAACAAGAATGATTTGGTAATCAGAATGTCAAGTAAATTTTAGAATCCAGGGAACTAAAAAGTGCCTTAATAATTAATAATAAATAGTTTTTCTTTTGGAATTTATTGCATTATTAATTTCATAGCATGTGTCTAAATTCAGCCTTTTCCATTTTTGTGCATACTTATTCACAATATAACTTAAAATGTATTTAATGAATTGCAGATATGTACAGAACAAAGCATGGTCTCATGGAAAAATTCCCTGAGGATGTAATACGTGCAGAAACTGCTGTTGGTGGTGATATAGAAATACTCACCAGGGATGAGTTCCAGGAAACAAAAAAAGAGAGCTATGCTGGCCTTTTCGGTGATACACGATCTGCCAAAAAAGGTACTAAATATAGTTTTTTCTAAATTGGTAAAAAAATTATTTTGGATCTTTGGAAATACTGAACCTAACCTAATGGTGCTGATGAATGTTTTTTTTAATTTTCTACCACTTTTCAGCCAACATTTGGCACTCCTGTATTTATATGTGATTAAAAAGCCTCAAAACCTACACAGTGCATCAAATCTATGACTTGGGCAAATTTATTGCTAATACCTTTAGGCTTTCGCTTGCGACTTCATCCGAGTTGACTCATTTTACGTAGGTAGTATCCCTCGGGAATTCATGTTATCCTGGAATAAAAATAACCTGTAATAATATGTCCTCTCTTATTTGTTTGCTGGTCAACATGCTAAAATATAAGTTTAAAAAATATATATATATATAAATAAGAACACTACAGTTTATATGATAGAAAAGTATTTTATGTATTATTTGATATTATAATATATCTCTGTGCCAAAATTCATCCCAATCGAATTAGCCATTTGTTCTTTATGAGCAACGAACATCCACACATCTCTTACCTTTCACTTTAGTATAAATACTGGGTTAATAGAGGTTTGGTCTCTATTTCATATAATCCTTAAATAGGCTGAGGTTACCCGCTATTTACCCAGTTCTTCACTTATATTATTTATTATTACAGGCAAGGGTAAAGGTAGATCTTCTGAAGCACTTAGAACAACACCAATGCGTAAGGTAAATTGACATTATTTATTTATTAAATTTATATATAATACAGATAATATTAAAATTATTTGCTATTTTGCACTCATTTCTGCTAAATTTCTTATTTATAGATGATATTGTTGATCATACATCTGTACTTTACAGTATAGAAAAAAATTGTTTATTTTACAGATGAAAGAAAAAACTGACTACAAAGTGCATATTTTGGTACAAGGATCTGCTACACCCAATGCAAAATCATCAGACAATCCCCCTGCAACCCCATCACAAAATGCCGACACCGAGTTGGCGGAGCCTATTAAAGAAGACTCTGAGAAAACATCACAAGATAATAATTCTCAAGAAAATGAAAAGCCCATAACACCAGAAAAGCGTCTTAGCACAGATAGGCCCTCTACCTCATTTTCTACTCCAACAATTTCAAGTTCTGGTATATATTCGTGTCATGCTTGTGCTTTTTCAACATCTCGGTTAAATGTTCTGATTCTCCACAATAAAACACATAGTGTCTCATTTATGCCTTACACGCCATCACCTGTTAAGAAAAAAGTTGTTAAGCCAGTAGTAAAGTATACAACGGCATCATCAACACCTAAGACTACTAAACTACGCAAAGATAAAATAGAGAAAGTTACAAAAAAATCGGTGCAATCTGTTAAACGTACTGCTGAAGACCCAAATACAACTGACTCTAAAAAACAAAAAACAGATGAAGAGATTAAAAGTAGCCTGCTGGCCGACTGGGATGACATTGATGAGTCGAATGATGAATCGTCCTCTATGGTGACAGCAGAGTCTCCAGAGGTCCCTATTGCAGCTGAGTCGCCAGCAGTGCCTACACCTGCTGAACTCCCCAGTGCTCAAGTTCCAGCGGATATTTGTTCACTAGTTGAGAAGAAAACTGAAGAGCCAACATCAGAGAAGCTTGGATCGACAAGTGATTCCAAATATGATTTTAGGGAAGATGAAGATTGGCCTGTTGAGGCTGACTTAGGCAGAAAAATACCGCGTCTTAAGAATCCAAAACGGAAGGGCGAAACGAAGAGTCTCAGTTTAGAAGATGAAGAAGTAGCTAGAGAAGTAGCCGAACTACTTAATAAAACTACTGTTCCAGAATTACCCTCTGTGCCAGAACCACTTAAAGTAGAGGAAAATTTTCCTGAGCCTTCGGTTGTAAAATCACCAGACAAACAGGATGTTTCTAAATCGCCCGATATATCTCAAAATTCTGAGAATCCCGCTACAGAAGCACCACCAACAAAAGCTATTTTTAAAACAAAAACATTTTTTCGTAGCCGACACTCTAGAAGCCAAGACGCCATTGGAAAATACGTCGCTGAACAACTAAACGCTGTCGAAAGAATGGATATGTCAGAAAGTGAAATAAATGGTTCTGACACAGTTTCTTCGCCAGAAGCTAGAGATTCGCCTCCAATCGAAAACATCAAGGTCGCTCGGTTAGCACCAAAAATTCAACTGAAAAAAATGAAGGCTGAAGCAGCACAATTGCGGGAAAGGGAAAGAAATGAAATGGAGTTTGCACATGATGACTACTACCCACTGCCTGTTAATACAACACCAGAAAAAATAATAGAAAAATCTTGTGCAGCAACACGAAATGAGTTTGACGAAGGTATGGAGTCAACCAATAGATTACATGATGAATTCACGTCAACAGAAGAATGCAAAACTTTTGTTGAAGTAGAAACAGAAAATAACACAAACGTTGATGATAGTGCTAACGTATTTAACAATGAATTACCTAATGAGGATACTGATGATAAAATATGCAATGTCGATCTAGTTGTTAATGATCTAGAGTCTGAATCTGTTCATTATCAAAATGAAAATAAATTATCCTCACATCCGAAAAAATCATCATTGGCAGAAAACACTGAAGTAAAATTAGAGCAACCTTATATGAATGAATCCACTGCATCAGCAGTAGATGCCTTATTAAGCGTATCAAGAGAAGCTGATAGAGTAACGAAAGTGATTAGTGACGACCCACCTGAAGACTTATTTGAAGATGACAATAAGGACAAATTTGAAGATGACAATAAAGGCAAATCTGAAGATGACAATGAAGTCAAATTTGAAGATGACAACAAAGATAATAGCATTATCAATGGTAATGCCATTAATGAACCTGTGATTGATGATGATGATGTCAAAAGCAATTTACTAGTTCAAACAGAAACGAACAATCGTACAGAAATTCAAGAATCGAATGAAGTAAACATTCACGATGATTTAAATTCAGAGATAAAAACACCAGATGTTAATCAAGAGCCACCCGTTCCAAAATGTTTAGAAGATACTGTTAAAGAAACGGAGCATGAAGTTAGTAATTGTGAGGTACCCTCAGAAGCCATACTCGAAAGTGTACCGTCTGAATCAGACCTGCAAATCGCAGAAACTCTTATCAGTCTACCGGCAACCGCTATGCAAAGTCAAAGCAATGAACTAAAAGAAAGTATCACCGTAGCAACCAGTAACCATGCTGAAAAAAAATTTGATACAGATACTGTTGTTATTGAAACTCAAGAAGTTTCAGCCTCAATCCAACAATATAAGCCCCGAGAACATAAAGTAAATGAGATCGATTTTTCAACTGAATCTTCAAATACTGCAGTTAAAGAAAACATCTTACGTTTTGAAACTGAACAAGAAAAGAGCGAGAACTTAAATGCTGCTCAGTCACTAGTTCAGATGTCTAAGTCAATAGATCATAAAATTAATATAATTGAAAGTAATAGTTTAAATAATAAAGAGGTTCCAAAATCTGATTCTTTTAGCCCAAAACAAAACAATGGCTTGGACAAGTTGAATTTTGTAGAACATAATGTAACACCGTTGTCTGCCGATATTAGCACTGAAATACCCAGCAACAAGGCCTCGAAGTACGAGTCTACGTCATCAAAATTACTAAAAATACTTGAGGAACCATGTACACCAAAGGCTTCTAGAACCACCCCTTCAAAACAATCTATAATTCCTGGTAAGGAGAAGATCTTAAATTTTGAAGTTGCAAAATCATCATTAAAGAGCAAATCTCCTCCAGTAATTATACGACGCGCCGCTTCAAATAAAACCATAATAAATAGTTTTAATGATATAGGCTCTTCGGAAACAATAATACTTTCCAGAGGTAATAAAACCCAACAAGACGGATCTTCAGTTCACACTTATGCGATTCAGACCGCGCCGGAAGTTCCTGCAGATGCAAATACTATTACTATAATTCAACAAAAAGTCAGAAAAGTTCAAAAGACTCCTTCGAAGTTGCAAAAAATTAAAGCTCAAAATTCTCTTGTTATACCTGAACCCAAAGTAATTAAAGATATTCCAGTTGCCGATGATACTGTATTTGATATCAATTCTATGCCTATCGTCCTATCAGATGATTCCATTTTAACACCGGAAAGCATAGAGAAAATGCCTATTGTGATGTCTGATGGCAATTTGATTACCAATACTTCACATCCACCAAAGCTTGTTAAGACGAAACAATCCGTTGTTGAGGCTGAGAAACCTACAATAAACATAGCGGTGAATAAACCAGAACTAAAAACATTATTAATTAATCCCGTTGGTGAGGGGAATAAAGGGTCAACCACTCCCAATATTTTATCAAAATCGTCGAAACTACGTAGTGCTAAACCTATGTTAGTAATAGACAAGACTACAGGAAAACAAAAGATCGTTATGACAAAGTCAGATCCTTCTGTTAAGGAACTTAAACCCGCTCCTCAGCCCATCGCACAAACTCCAGCGAAAGCGGAGAAATTCATAATTTTACCAACAGCTGGCCCGCCACGACCGGGGCGGACTCAAAAAATTGTAATTGATCCTCAAACTGGCAAACCACGTTTAGTTGGTAAAGACCATTCTGCCAACGTGAATGATAACAAACCAGTCTCTGCCAAATTGATTCCATCCTCTTCGGACGCAAGCGGCACTGGCAATACTGTCATGATCATAACAAACGCTCAGGGAGCGCAGTCTAGAATCGTCCTAACATCGGAACATGAGAAAATCCTTTTCCCAAATAAACAACAACCACAGCAACAACAAAACGTGTCACAATTAAAAACCATCACTCATAGGATTACTACAAATTCTGCCAGTGCACAAAAGTCGCCTATACCCCAAATGAAAACACAGACTAGGATCGTCCCTAAACAAAAGAGTGCTATAATAACGTCCAAAGGGCAGTTAATCGTGGGAGGTCGCGTCGCTACCACTGCCCAGAACATAGCTCCCATGCCAGAAATCAGACCGGTCCCGAAGCGGTTAGTGCCAGCCGAACCTAAAAAAATCGTGCAAGCTATTCAAAAGGCTCCATCGGAGCCTCTAATATTTTTGCAACAAAAATCAGGATCCGTAGTACAACTTACGGCATCACAATTCGAACATTTTCAAAGAACCGGGCAGATAATTCAAAAGATTATTCCTCACGAAAATAAGATAGTTCAGAAGACCATAACTATTTCACACGGAGAGCCGTCCACGCCTAGCATAGTTCAAAAGCAAAGGATTAGAAAGACCATAACTGAATCACCGACGCCGCCCAAAAGATTAAAACAAGAAATAGCAATCGCGCCCGCACCGCCGCCCATCGCACCCATGCCCGCGCTCACGCCGCTCTCCAACACCGTCGTCACCACCTTGGGCCCTTCCATATCCAACACCGTGTCGGTGACCACCTCCTCTTACTCCGAACTAGACAATTTTGAAGAAATGTTACCGACCACGGCGATCGTACGACCGCCTGAGCCCGTGGTGATCCAGCCCGAGCCAGCGCCGGTCCCGGCGCCTCAGCCACCGGCGCCGGCGCCGGCCCCGCTGGCCGACGGGCAACTACTGGCGGTACCCGGGGAGCACTTCGGCGGTCCGCCTGGCTCGTTCTATCTTTGCGTAGAAGACAACGGAACCTTGACGCCGATCGACAACCGCCCTCTCGTGTTAGAGAACAATCAATTGATGCCGATGTCCGTCGAGCAAGCGCCGGCGCTGGCTCCGCAACCCGAGCGACGAGACATCCTCGAGGCGGCCCTCGCCAACAGCGACGTGTTCCACGCCGACCCCCCGCGGGACGAGGCTCCTGACTTTAGAGATTTGAACGCCAACGTGTCGGTCCACTGTCGCGTGTCGGAAACTAGCACGACATTAAACCAGCCGATCATGACCCCTGTCGAGGTACCGACTAAGGCGGACACCGAGCCGACGGTGCCGTCCAATTTGGAAGACGGCCTTGCGGTCATAGGCGTCACTCCCCACTCGGTACCGACATCTCTCGAATTGCCGATCACGGTGACCGACCCTCGAATAGCACCGAAAACGACGGACCCACTGAGCGGCAACAACTACGGTACGAGTCTGCTACCGTCCCCCAACACCGAGATGACCTTTGTCACTTCGGAAGAAGTCGACTCACCTGTTGGCGGTTCTTTATCTATGCCTCTGCTGACTGAAGAGGACGCTGTTGGTAAATCTATGCCAATGCTTACCGACGAGGTGGCGGAGAGAACGGTGTCTTCCGTGGACACGATAGGATCACCGTCGTCTATTGATGTTCGAGAATCCGAAACGGAGGACGGAGGCCAATGGACTCGACGACTACTCACGCCCGGCTCGGATACTTCGGAGACGTCCTCTGAGATACCGCTACAACCAGCTATTCAACTATCGGTGAACGATATGTCCCATAGTAGCTAAATGGTATAAGAGTTGCGTGGAACCTAGTGCGTCGGTTATCATTTCTCATTATCATTATTTATTGATAGGCCGTCTTAATTTTCTATGTTATTTTAAAATGTGCAATAGATTAAGTTTTAAAGTTTCTTTCAATGTATGATCGCTCTTATGTAATGAGAAATAATTATATGACCTGAAAAATATAAGTGTACTTCTTTGGTGCGTATGTATCAAATATGTTATGTCTAAGTAAGGAAGAATATAGTGATACTTGATTTGTCTAAAAATATATTCGGACGCGACACGTGCGTTTCAAACGCTCCTAAGTTTGGATTGTACATATTATAATTATAGTCGAGAACCAATATTTTGAAATGTCCATTTAATTGGACATTCTTCAAGAGCAAAGATGATGCATTGCAGCATAAAATTATATAGAATAAGGAATTACAATCAATTGTAAATTTAAATTGTACTATGATATTGTTGGAGCGTATCTGTAATATATGAAAGTCTAGGTATATGATATTTTTATAACGTCTAGCAAAGTTGGCATATTATGGTGTACTATTTACGAATTTGTACATGAAAATTTTGTTCCAGTCCGCAGTTATAGAAACTTAACGTTATAATGCTCTAAGAGTGACGCGGGAACATTGTTGGAAACGAAGTGTATGTAAGGAAGGTCTATATCGTATAATAGTTTTAAAGTTAAGTACAATATCGTTGAGATAACTTTTAAACGTATGTCAATGGCACATATTGAATTGTTTGTGTGATCTACGTCAGAATTTAGATCGGACTATGAAAGTGGAGTCGTTTAGAATTAACTTCTGTGTAGTTTTTATTAAATAAACTTAAAATCAAAACTGTATGTGTTATAATTTACATAAATAAATGAAAATCCTATTGTTTGTATTTTCAGGTGATTTCGTAGCGCATGTCTACTTTGAAAATAAAAGTCAATGGCAAGTCATTTACAATTTTATTGATTTGTGCATCATTTTTGTACATATAATTCAGAAGTTTCAAAAAGTGATTTGTATAAATGCTTTATATACAATGAATAACAATCGACCGCCTCGAGAAAAATATGGGTTTTGTTGTAATTAACTATCAGTATAACAATGATATTGGCTAGCTTCAACTATGGCGATTACTACAAACTTCATTTTCATATCACAACTCGCAGTTTTTTATTATCTATACAGACTAATCTACAAACTACGGTAACAATTCTATAAATTCGTAATATGAAAATAGTTGCAATATACAACAATAATGAATGACACTTAAGACTATAATACTTCTAATAAAAAGTTTGAAACTTTGTTTCGTGTAGTTTGTTTTTAACAACGTAATAAGTTACAACAACCTACAACAGTCAAAACGTTTCATAGAAAATTTTAATCCATAAATAAGTTGTTATTTTAAATACAAAAATTGTACAATGAAAGGAGTAGGTACATCGATGATAGACGATTTAAATAAGGCAGGCCGCTCACAGGTTATCGAGATAAGGTTAAATAGATCAACGCACGGATCTCCGAGTGGGAGCATATGTCGTGCTATCAATCAAATTAATATCTTATTGCGATTACTGTAAGGCCTGCCGCGTTGTGTTGGGCAGGAAGAGGCACATGAGGCCGCCGCTGGCGAGGAGCACAGCCACGATGAATGTCGGCGCCGGACAGTACGTGTCGAGTAGCGTCGCTATCACGACGTTACCAATGATGCCGCCCAAGCGAGCGGCCACCATGGACACGGCGACACCAGTGGCGCTGAAAACATATGCGATTTTTATATTACTTTCTCAATAGGTACTAGTGATGCATCTTCCACCGTTTCCATTTTACATGTAATAAAGTTTGACATAGAATCTTTATTACGTAAATACACTGAACAGTTCTTGTGTTCTACGAATTAAATTTCCAGACCAATTTTGATGCTTTACTTATGCTACTACTGGACTATTTTGCAACGTACTGGTTGATTGCGTCTTTTATTTGTTTTAATGGTCAAATCATTCTGCACATGCTTACCGTAAGTTGGTAGGGAAGACTTCGGTGATGAGGCAGTCGAGGGAAGCGTTACCGCAGGAGATGACCGAGCTGAAGATGGCGCTCACGATCAGGTTGTTGGTCTTGTTGTACACGAAGTACATCGCGGCCGAGCACATGCCGGCAGAGAATGTTGCGAACACTGCACACGGGAAACAATTGAGTTACGTAGTTATTAATTTTTTACTCAATATAGATAAGCATTTTGGAGCTGACAGTAAAAGTCCTAGGATATCAATAAATGGTTACCAGAAATTGTCGTGGTGGTGTTGAAATACATTCTATATTTAAAGCCGGTCTTGGTCATCCCAGTACGAGTAATGTAAACATGAAGATTAATTCATTTCCACTTCCACCGTAACGGCGGTATGTACAGCCAATCGATATTATAATTCGACTAGAGTTCGAGACTAACTTTCGAATTGTACAGCAATACTAGGATTTAAAACCTTGAATCCAATCTTGCATTAAAAACTTTGCAAAATAGAATATAGGTACTACTATTTACCTAAAAAGAACTTCCTCCCCAGTCTGTCCATGCCGAGCACTGCGAATATGTTGGAGGGTATCGCGGCGGCGACTGTGATGAGCGAATCCATGAACACATCGGAGTGTATGTGCGCATCGCATTGCGCCTCAGACGCATGTGTGCCTTGCTGCGTTACGTACGCAGTCACTTGGCATATGTCAGCCTCAGCGTTGTCGTGGGTTCGGGACCACTCGTCGAAACGGTTAAACATCTCGGGAAACCACATCATGAGTCCGTAGTATCTGTAATTAGAAACTTCTTGAATACGGAGGTAGAGACAAGCATACTCTAGGTATAATTTCTACGTTAAGTTTGGGTTGCTTGAAGAATCCACCATGTCTTTATAATTTAAGGCAATTGGTATATTGACAGGCGCTTTATACATAGGCGTAACAAGCTGTATTCATAGCGGTACCTCTCGGTATTCTAGCGGCAGAGTAGAATAGTACCTCCTTCTGTACCCGATGTCGTAAAAGGCGATTAAGGTACTCGAACCGACAGATGGCGGTGTATTCATCCGAGACAATGTAGCTCTAACAATTGAATCTATCTAGGTCTCTAAAGCTCCCACCAACTCCAGATAAAACACTTTTTGCATGGTTATATATACTATATCTAACTACATTTACTAATTAATAAAGATGTTTTAAGCTAAACTAATAGAATTTTAGTTAATATTTTCTTTTTGGTGTATTATAGGTATTAAAAAGATGATTACCCGATATGGAATGTAAAATTGATCGTGATAGAGATCGTAGTGAATTTGAGTATAGGCGGCACAAATAGCTGCTTGCTGTGCTCCACGATGTCGCTTAACATTCTCCTCATTTTCGACTTTGGCTCTTTAGCTTCGATTTGTTTTTCTGGCTTGGCGTGCAGAGGCTCCTCAACGAGAATCTGTTTGACTGGGTACTCTTCCTTGCTGCGGCCGGTGTTCATGAGGTAGATGCTGCGGAAAACCTCCAGGGCTTCTTCTTGGCGGCCAGTAGATATGAGGAACTTGGGGGATTCTGGCAAGAGGAAAAGGAGCGCTGCCACGATAAACGATGGAAGAGACATGACGAGTAAAAAGATACGCCATGAGTTGTAGACGAAGCCACCGGTTGAACCTCCAATTTCTGCAATCAATTTATATTTTTAAGTCTGGTATTCATATCAGCCTTATGAGCTCTTCAATTCTCCTAAAAATGTGCCTATTTAGGCCCTATGTAGCTTGCATTGAATTGGGTTTATGCTTGTAATACAAGCATACAAGGATGAAGTGCCAACCCATACCAACCTTACAGTATGCAAATGCGCCTATGCTATATTTCAGATATGCCTTGATTCTAAAACACTAGCCAATATGTATGATTTTCTCACCGCTAGGTATAATCACCCACGCCAATCCAGCGACGAATAAGTTGCCCAACGTCCAGAAAGCAGCCATAAAACTTAACATAGCACCGCGCTTCTTTTTAGGCTGAAACTCAGCAAAGTAGGACCAGATGACCGGCCCTGATCCACCCAGCCTGAAATATAAAATCTATTAGATGCTGTATTTCTATTCGCTACAACAAAGAAGGTCTTGGTTGTGTAATTCCATTTAACACTTGAGTTTAACAATGGTAAAGTGTATAAAGAGATTGGATAACTCTTACGTGTGATAGGGTGAGGGGAGTAAGGACCCGTAATCAAATTGAAATTGACAGGTCACAAGGCGAGAATCTTTACAACAAAGGATCGTTCGGTACATGCCTAATACCAAGATCTTTAACTTCCTATAAATGCAACATTACAAACTTCATCACCACTCGTTTGTTTAAAAAAGTGGAAAATAGAGCAACGCTTTGGTTTCTTTTCCCCACTATTTTTATATACATATATACACGTTATACAAACCACGTAGATAAATATATATATATATGAAACTTACGCAGCACCGTTGATGAAACGGAAGAACATGAAGAGCTCATAGTTCTGGCTGAATGAGGAGGCGACGATGGCGAGAGCGTTTACTATGGAAATGGCGATGAGCACCCGCTTGCGGCCTAAAGAGTCCGCAACAGATCCCCATGCGTACGCACCCACCATCATGCCAATGAAGATTATACTGTTCAGCCATCCCTATTGAAATAAATATATGTGAGACAGGTTCAAGGGAACGCAAGCAAACTGAAAACGAAATACTTGCTAAAAGAGGCGTTTATTTATAATTTTATATGTTAGTTGAAAATAATCTATGATGATGATAGGCTGTTGTTTATCGGTATAAACGCCAACGCAACAATATCCAAAGTATAATTTTATATAGTTCTCTAAGAATTCTACTAAGGTTTCTAACCTAAGATTATATCACATTATTAACGTAATGGTAACAGAGTAGGTGGTCAGAGATAAGGGGCCCATACCTTCAAGATTTTTTTTTAAACAAATTATAAATTAATGACGTCCAAAAGATACTTGCGTACGATTGCCACTTACTTAAACTTCTATTAAAATACCTACTTAGGTACCTAATTATAACAATGAAGAGAGTCGTTTGCTTCCCTAAAATAAGGTATGTGTAAAGTGAAATGAAACCGTGATTTTAATTGTATAATAGTTAGAATAGAATTCAAGATACGACTACCTACTACGTAGACTTTTGCAAACGTAATTACCCTATTTATTGTCATTATTGTCAGTTTAGACGTTGATTGTCAAATATGATAAGCTGTAACACCTATGTGTTATGAATAACCAGGCTTAGGGTCAGCTAAATTGAGTGCCTCAGTACCGAGTTAAAGTTGACAGGTTGACTGGTGAGTACATTCTGTGTTAGAGGTTCTGCAGCATAGGTATGCGTGAGTTACACGGCGCGCGTGTTTCTGAAGTGCCTGTATTACAAGATCCATGAACATGCATCGCCGACTTTGTGGCTTCTGTAATCGTGTCATGTTTGCGTCATGGTCAGACTCCGGATTGCTATATTCCATAGTCTTTTAGTCTATAGGTAAGCTTGTCGGCCGGCCGCAGTCAATATTTTAATGACACTGACGATGGACGTAGAGCCCACCCATGTAGAATGTTACATTAAAATAAATAAATCACAGCCCGTTCGTTTATATTAATTCAAATTAGGTATTTCTTTATTATCATAGTGTTTACTAATATATCAAATTTGCATAACTATTACAGCATTTACATAAATTACATGACCTATTTGAAACAAATATTTGTACTTCCGGTAGTCAACTTTCCGCTGTGAATTTAATTATAACGAATTAAGAAAATGTATATGTTGTTTTATTGATATTCTTAAAATGTGGACACCATTAGACATTGGCTGAAAGTTAATACGTATTAATTAAAGTTTATTGTCGTCGGAGATTTTTGGTGAAATAGGTGAATTTATTCGTACCAATCGGATATATTGGAAATAACGTTTTCTTAAAAAATTCGTTGCGCAATTAATGATCGACACATATAAAATTAATTTTGATGATCCATGAATATCGCACTTTGGTTTCGAAGGCTTGGCTCTTTCTCATATATAGCAAACTTTTCGGGCTATGATGTTAAAGTAACATAACCGTTTAAGTGTACCTATTTGTGATTTATTTGTTTCAAAAAAGCATTATATCATCCATCAACAGATGCAATGTAAACAATCATATTGCCATAAAATTGTGGCCAAAATACACAGGAGCCGTGAAGTCAGTGTTTGTGTGAAATCAAGTATCGAATGACATCACGTTTTTTTATGACACTTCCACAAAGTAGCTACAATACGGACGTTTGCATGTTTTTACATCGTAATGCACATATCGAATTTATTCGCAGATATCTTTAGTTATGTTTATAACATTTATTATTTTGTGTACAAATGTTACATGTTCATATATTTGTCTTTATTATTTGCCTGAAGACATAAAAAACAAGTGTACTTATGTAAATGATAATTTCACAACGAAGACATACTGTTTTTTTTAACTTTTGACGTCAATATGTTCACATTTTGAGCCATTTTACTTACACAAAGATCCTAAAAAAGAGACATATATTTTTGTCTATTATGTACTTCATTATCTTCTACATCCGAATATGAATACCACTCGATTGTTAGAGGACCATAGAGACATTGCCCAAATAAAATATCAGTCGTGTCAACGCATTCACGTCAGAATTACGACAGAGTCAACGATGTAGCCATTCTCCTTTTTTCTTATGCTGTGATAAATATTTTTGAGTGACGTTTGATTGTTAGGTTTTCTCGGAAAGTGTTTACGGACAGCCGAGCAAATAAAGATTCGCTGTTTAAACATTTGTTATGATAAATAAGACCAATATATCATAGCACGAGTTTTGAAACAAGCTACATCGTTCCTGTCGAGATATAACTACTGTCTTAATCCTTTAACATTTGACTTCCACAGTTATCTATCTGCAACGATCCTCACTAATTAACCGTCATTCTTGGTAAGCAGGTAGAATTGCAACAAGTGCGGTAAAAATAAATAAAGGTAGGAAAATCCAATACCTTGCTACCGTGAATGGTTCCTATCCAGTATTTTGACCGTAATATGGATAGATCAAGAAATAACTAAATGACGGAAAGAGACACTCGACAATGTAATAGATACAAATCCGTAGAACGCGGTATTTTTTTTGTTATATGACTAAGTCGACAAACAAGTATACGGTCCGCGTGATAGTCAACCTAATATCTACGTCACTGCTGCCTATCGACGCTCGTAGAAGGATATCACTAAAATGTTGCAAACCTTCAGATTTTAAGACATTATATCACATCACTCAGTGATTTTTCTGCCTCTCTTACTCTGAAAACCTGAACACAACAATACTGTTCGGCGGTAGAAATAGTTGTGACTGACCAATGCAAACTACCTTTGTCACGTCTACCTCACGTAAACATTACAAAGTCGTACTTACTTTAGTTTGTGTTGTTAGGTTTAAGTCGCACTGCGCCGAAGGGAGAATGAAGGACATCGAGATGACATCCATCTCCTCAGAGGTGCTGACGAGGCCGCACACTGCCAGCAGGAGGTAGTGGAACCTTCCATATCCTGCCAAGGTGATTGTTTTTATTTGAAATAGACGTTAGTTCCAGCCGTTTAGTATACTAGGCGGAAAAAATAGGGAAACGTATGTTTTGTATTAAAATACTCCGAATATTAAATATATATGCGTCAGACTCTTAGACTTTCTTAGTGCCTAATGGAGTCATATTATATCTAAGGGCCATAGTACCTACACGGCGTTTTTTAAACGCGCCGACGACGCGCAGATGACGCGCGTATGCGCGCTTCAAACGCAATTCGAACGCAACCTAGTAACCTAAGCACACGTTACCTATAGCAACAAGCAGCGTCCACGGCGCCGAACCGCGCTAACGCGCGGTCGCGGCCGCGCTGACGCGCGGTCGCGGCCGCGGGGCACGCGAGATTATTTTACGGGCATCGGACCTCTCATCTATGAGAGGCCCCGCCCTCTTGTTCGGTGGCGCTGGAATTGACGTCTGAGTAGTCCAGCACTAGGTTCATCCGAAAAAAAAAAAAAAAAAACGGCACCGAAAACGCGCGTTTCTGAAACGCGCGTCGTCGGCGCGTTTAAAATACGCCGTGTACTCGTACTATGGGCCTAATATAGCATAGTTTAGCTTGAATTTCTCATAAGTATTCTTTTTTGATTCACCTTTAAGACAGTCAGGTCTACAGGAGGTCACAAAATTATATGAAAAGATGGACGATATCGTAAAATGATGCCGATTGTACGAGATTGTTCACTATTGTATTTTTTCTTTATAATAGATTAGTTTTAAGTACATATCAACTTTGTACCTACGTAGAATTACTTTGCCTGCAAACTGCGGTTTATTTGTGTAGTCATTAATTTACATCGCAAAAAATTAATACAATGTTTGAGTGACGTTTGATTGTTAGGTTTTCTCGGAAAGTGTTTACGGACAGCCGAGCAAATAAAAATTCGCTGTTTAAACATTTGTTATGCTAAATAAGACCAATATATATAATTTAAAATAATATAATTTACATCGCAAAAAATTAATACAATTTTAACGGTGAATAATACATATGTAAAGCCAATATAAACTTACAATGGCGTTGGCGGTTAACGCCCATTTAGGCCCAAGAGGTAGATACTTTTGCTTTGCACTATAAATCAACAACAAAAACAAAATTATCTTCATAGTATAGAACGTGTATCGACTATTATATTCAATTAAGTCCAAATTAATACCTCGGGGTCAAAGTAAGCCGTATTTACTATTTTTCAAAGAAAATCTTGTAATTTTTACAGAATCTCACGGTTGTAAAACTTTCCAACAAACCTTTTAGCTAATAAAGAGTAACAACCAAAGTATATTAAGCTTCTGTTTGTTTGCAAACATTAGAGAGACAGCGTCAATCACGTGTAGGACAAAAACAGGCCATTACTTATTCTTATATCCTGCGCATGTGTAAACAATCCGCCGGCTTTCGAGGAAACGTACCCTGTTTACTATCCCGTAGGGCTGCTGCATCGATTGGCGTCTAAACTACATATAGATCAACATCACACGATGTTAAATATATTTCGAATCCCTCATTCTGTTCTTGGGGAGGCTTATGTCCAGCAGTAGCCATTAGGTGGCTGATATGATAATGATAATGACGAAATATAGTAGATAATTTTTATGTTTAGTCTTAATGTCTATGGTGTCTTCGTTATTTCAGGTTTCCACAACGCAAGGGGAGTCCATAAATTGGGAATAAAATAGAATAACTCTTCACTAATTTATTTAAATGTGATATTGTATCTTTTATAAGCATACATTTAAAATTAATGACGTAAATTCAAACTCAGCGTACAAAAATAGTGCGAATAGAATAGCAATAATCGGAAGTTCCGGCAGCCCTAGCGGGACGATCGCGCCACTCCAGTGCCAGTGGAATGCTAACAGCGCAATCTTCATTCATAAATCGGATGAGTGGCTGCCGCGTTCGGGTTACAATCTACTACGGCCTTACGTCTCGGGTTCCGCTTACACGTTTGCTAAATTATGCAATAAAAACTCAATAACTCTCAGGTTTTCGGTGTTTGAGTTGTAGGAAGTCGTTTCAGCAGTATAGCGCAATTCGCTAAAATAAATACAGAATTGCGCGCGCACACGCGGAAGTGCGAGCGAGCAAACAATTTCTAAAAGTTAATTGCGTATTTAGGCCTGGGAAAGCAGTAAAAGAATGTCACGAGGTGATATCGCCGATTCACAACAACAACGTACTAACCATGGGTATCAACTGAAAGCACAAATAGGAAGGTTATACATATATATATATATATATATATATAAATAATATTTTTGTGAACTGAATAATTTTTAGTTTGTATTTATTGCTTTTAGCAGCGTTATATCAGCCATTGGACGTATTGTGCTGATCGTCCGCAACTTTAAGAGATTTTTATCAGGACCAATTGTAGAGCCCTGCCCTACTCTTACTCTAACTTTTAGAATATTTCCCCGCTGTGCGAGCGTGATGGCATCCAACGAGCGTAGCTTTACAACGGCGATGCTGCCCGCAGTACTAAAATAGTACCTATGAGTACAGGTTTAAAAGAAACTATGAATATAAAGTTCCTTAGAAAAAAAACATCAAAGCATTGTAGCTATGTCTTAAAATGGCGTCAGGTCTCGCCGATAACTGAGTCTAACCTAATTTAACTACTTATTTATTATTCACACCAATACATGTAAATTTAATGCAAACTAGCAGATAATATTGCAAGAACAAAGGTATTGACCTGACTGCTTATACACGCACATAAGCTGTTTAATCCCGGTGATACCTAACAAAAAATACCTAATTATGTGTCTTGGTGGTGCCAAAAAATTCCGTGTAGAGGCATATGCCATTTTTTGTGTCATGAAAGTCTGAATTATATTGTTACCCTGCCAACCGTTATTACCTACTAGGCTGGAAAAAACACTTAAATCAATATTTTAAATATCTATTATGTAAATGTTATATAAGTTTGATTCAGGGTATATTCTATATCGTATAATAATATTTGAAGTCAATAAAATATTATTTATATTGGTCCTAACTAGTGCTAGGCTAGTGACTTAATAGTCCATACAATCTGTTAAGTCAAAATTATTAATCATCTATAGCTGAGCGAAGTGTAAATTTAAACTGTTCTGAAATATGTACATTATTTATATCATAAATATATTATATCATAAACCCCTTGGAAGTTTTTAAACCGTTTCATTTAGGCATTATATTTGCTTCATAAAACGGATAAAATCTATAGACTTATGTACTTACCAGTAAGTTCTATAGCCCTCTCGAAGTCAGCCTTTTCAGAGCTGCCTTTCTCCGGATCTGACTTTACTGGTGTCTTCAGTGAAGAAATGACACCTGCAAATAATACAATCATGTATTTCTATTTTTTTTAAGACTATTCAATAATGGACTTATATTAAAATATATTGATCTTACATCTTAAAGATTATTTCCTGTGGCAGCCTTATGGGGTTCCTAAACTCTTGCTTTTTGGTCATCGCATAAATTGGACTAAATAGGACCACACAATTGTTTTGACCACACAAAAAATACAATAGAATAATGAGAGTGCAAAAATATTTGCCTTTTTAAAGGTAAATTTATTTTCATTAAGTCGGCAACGCGTGGATTACCACAGTATTTCTTTGTATTTCTAGAGTTTATTATTAAACGCACCAGTTACGTTAGCATAATTGTTATAAACAATTATTGATTCGTGTTTATATGTCGTTATTAATAAACAACAAAGTAACGTACCTCCGACGATACGACACTACTTCTTAAATAGCGTAGGAAAATTGAATAGTTCGTGACAGTAGAATAATTAGTCTTCAATGATTAACACATTTAACTAAGTAGATACAAGTCTGATTAAACCTCATTTAAAATTGCTGATAAACTAATTGTATTATTCACCTGCTGTCTGAATAGTTTAACTGACCCATTTCAATAATTATTTTATCTGTAAACAACTTGAAATTTGCA
This sequence comes from Heortia vitessoides, assembly GCA_020976665.1. Taxonomy (NCBI): domain Eukaryota; kingdom Metazoa; phylum Arthropoda; class Insecta; order Lepidoptera; family Crambidae; genus Heortia; species Heortia vitessoides. Next base: position 9,528,980 of record JACJUM010003129.1, read on the forward strand.
TCAAAATTGTTACCATAGAAAAAAGTTTTGCATAATTTTTAAATGGTTCATTTTAAGTGTCTTCAGCCACGAGCCAGAGAAGTTTGAACTATTCTGATGTCGAGATGAACGAGGTCGTTATTTATGATTGAAAAATATACCTTGGTATAACGGCTAAATATAACGCGAACTTAATTGTGTAGGTACAGTTTACCGAGAAAAGTATTTTCAACAAACCGTATAGGTAGTGGTTTTATTTTTATAAACGGGACTTGTTTACAATGGAAAGTATCTTTTCAAATTAAACGTTTTCAATTACTATTTCACAATTAGAAAGTAATAATTTTGTCTAATATTTACGGGCTCACTAAAATAAATAAAAATATTTTTTAAACGTAGATAGTTCCTGCAACTTCGCGTTCAACTTTTTGGTTCTTAAAGTTTCTTAATAAGGAAAATAATTATCCATAATTGTTGTCGTAAGGGAACCGAAAGTCGAGCATAAAAATGTAAAAGTTTTATAATCGTTAATTATACAAAAGCTCGGCGCTCATAGATTGAGTAAGTAGTGGAATATTTTTTACGTTATACAGGTAGTTTGATTCTCACCTAGGTCAGTGTTTTTGGAGCCTGGCCCGTTTAGCTGGAGGTCCCTTTTTACATCACAATCTGCAAGAATAAAACAATTGTTAAATAAAACTACACTCATTGCCATTAATCAACTTACACATTATTTTTAAAAAAAGTATTAGCGTATTATACAAATCTTAGCTTTGGTTTGACTAACACCCATGTATAGTTGGGTTTCAATGGTACTTAAGTGATGAAACAACAAAATTATTGGCGCTGGCTGTCAGTTGGTTTCGCAAATTTTCATTAATATATTAAACTTTTTACCTATGTCTTCATTAACATTAAGAACAGAACAACTGAACTCATATTTTCATTTTTAATATAGACTAGCACCGGGCTGGTTTCACCCGTATCTTCCGTAGTTCCCCTTCCCGTGAGAATGTGAGGATAAAACATAGTTTATATCCGGCTACTGTTAAATTTTACTGATAAATTTTACGAAAATATACGATAATTTAAAAGAAAACCCGTATTGTACATCATATGAATGGTTAAGTTATTTTGTTAAACAGGCTCTTGAGTTTTGTATAGATGTAAATGGAGTTTAACAATTACCAACATCCGACTTTACTTGTTAGTTATCCGGTTAGTTATATATAATTTGCCGAATAGATAGATGGTGTGAACTGGCCTTCCTAATTGGCAACGCTGCAAGAATGTCCTCAATTTTTTTTAATGGAAATACATAAACGCAACTGTGTTAGCCTTCCAGGTTTCTATTATGACATAGTTTAGAATCGTTTAACGACTGGGTGATAATGGCCGACTCGGAAGCTACGGCTGACGGAAGAGCCTTCAATATTTTATTAAATGCAAAACATATGCTTTTAGCTTCTAGGCGAAATACCAAAGTTGAGAACATATGCTTATTTATTTAGATTTTTTTTAATAAACTTAATTGAATTTTTAATTCTCCGTTATCAACATACTTCGTCGTAAATTTTCATAGTTTCTTGTTTTTCTTTTATCTGTTTTATTAATATATTATAATTTTTAAAAAATAATCAGATAAATAGTAATTTATATATTCAAGAACATATGTTTAATGCTTTTCTATAACAATATTATAAAGAGGAAAGATTTGTTTGTTTGTTTGTTTGTTTGTTTGACGCGAATACTCCGAAACTACTTGATCGATTTGAAAAATTCTTTCACTGTTAGGAATCTCCGGTAAAATAAGGCTATATAATTTTCCGTTCCGATCTCATACTCCAATAATGTAAACAAAGGTGTGAAAAAATAAAAAAAAATTTACATTGCGTACGCTGCAAAAATTATTGATTATAGAACAAAATAATGTACTACAACTTTGCAGTACATATAATTATCTACAGAAACTACATAGTTTTTTGCTTTATTTAATTTGGCCATTCCATTCGAAAGATATTACAAAGTTAAAAGTGTAAGTGTAAGTTATTTGAAAAAGGTCGCAATTTCGCAAAAAAATACATAAAAACAATTTCATGTCAGAATTTTTTTCATTTTATTTTTTTTAATAACACCGCGCCATAACTATAAAGTATGTATGGGAGAGTAGTGTGTGTGTGTGTGTGTGTGTGTCAACAATTATAACTTTTGAATGTCTATCCGTTTTTTCGTACGTCTTTCACGACGAATAGATTGAATTTTAATGAATTGACGTGATTTTTTAAGTGGAGATAGTTAAAGGAATGGAGAGTGACATAGGCTAATATCTTTATAACACCCTACTTCCCTAAAATAAGCGGTGGAATTTACCCCGAATTTAACGCGAGCGAAGTCGCGGGCGGGCTGCTAGTTTATTATATTTTTAATATCCGGTCAATCTTTTCATTTTTTAAAAGTGCTATTTGTTATTCGTTTATTATTTCTAAATACAAATATATTTTTTAAATATGAATAATTTCTAGCTCTATCGGGCTAAGGGATTAATCATTACTATCTAAACTTCATTATTTATCACATTGCACGGTCATTGTTATAAAAATTTTACCTTCTTACTAACCATTATGCCAGACAATATTTCGCAAAATAACATGACAACTGGAATGAAATGGCCGGTTAGGTTAAAATAATATTTTAACAGTTGAAATATTTCTTAAGTATAACGTTTGTGATACCTGTAGTATATCAATGAATTAAATATTTTTAAAGCAGTATGTTTGTGAAATGTAAATTTGTCAAATGATTAGATTTTCAAACGTTTATGGAATTATCTATTGACATACCTTTTCTGTTAAACAATAGCTATTCCTAAGAAACAGTCGGATGAATTTAATATTTTGATTACTCTGCCTAAAAGGTGATGGGCAATATGTATAGTATCCGGTTAATTTGATTATTTGTATAATTATTATCAAATTGCAATGGCCAATTTATTACTTGGTCCATAACTTATACAGTCGTATGCGTTTGTTTTAATTAAACATTTTTTTTTGTTATCATTAATAGGGATTTCTGTGCAACTCAGGTTAAGTGAAAATGAACTAAATTAAAGGCAAGCCTTAAAGAACGGCGGTTGGGTAAAGTTGCTAAAAAGTAATAGTATGGGAATTTGTATTGTATCTTGTATGTCGCCGGCAGAGTTGAATAGTAGGGGAGGCACTAGGAGGTTAGCGAGGTGTTTACCAAACGTATCATAAGAGGCTACTAAGTTACCAAAACCGACGTAGAGATGGCGGTATAACCATCCGAATCAGTGTAGCTCGAATGCACAGGGTGGGGCTGGGCAGCAGCAACCCCACCGTAAAACCTGCGTTCTGCCATTGCCAACACGCTAGCCCAGCGCGGCAATTATGGACAAAATCCCCCTTTCTTGGGGTGGTCTATGACCAGCAGTGGACTTCCAATGGCTGTAATGTTAATGATGATGTGGTTTGTATCATGAACGAAATAATATCAAACACACGATTGCATGCGGTAAAATAACACATTAACACCAAGACCTGAGATTACGTAGTAAAACATGTATTAAGCATTTAATAAATCCACGAGTATCGAGAACTTGCCTAGAACGTGTGACTCAAATAAAACATAACCATTAGCTTGCACGTGAACTGACCGGTTTGTTTTATATCATACCCATAAATATATTTAAACACAGAAATAATGTAAACAACTCAATGTCCCCCCCGCTTCACTTTGGATAAGGCTTTTTGTCAACAAAAAGCCTTATCCAAAGTGACGGAATGTAAAAGCGCATAAAAATCTGTCCAGCAGTTTTTAAGTGTATTATTTATTAGAACACAGAAAAAAGCAAAAAAATATTATGATGGCGGATGAATACTGACTGTGAGGTTTCTTGGGCCCGGGGTCAGTTTCTACCATCCTATGCGGGCAAGCGGCGTGGGATGTCGGCGGGCGCGTGGACTAACACAGGCTCACTGATTCGGGATTTGCTTCCAACGGCGCTCGGCTCGTCTAAAACAACAAAACATAAAATATGTATACACTCATCAAGATATAAAGAGTTATTGGCTTACATAAAAGTTTTGAAGACAGTTTGGAATTGAAATGAGATGAATGAAAAAATTTGCGGCTTAAGAATGTATATAATGCAACCAGCATCAAATTTAATGCACAGTTAGTTTTATTAAATTTTTAAACCTACAGTTATATTGTCTAAACACTAACTAATTTGATTATCAACCTGATTTAACTACTTGGTTTAATTATATAGAGACCCGGCGGAATTAATTTTTAACATTAAATCCGAGTTTTCAATATTAAAGTGTTAAAGGAACATGGTAAACATTTGAAGGCAAATCCAACACACAAAACTCAAAAAATTTACTGTATAACCCCCGAAAATTAAAGTCCTTACTTAGCATAATTTAACATGATAAGGTTGAAACCGCAGTACATAGCCAGTTATGCGAGTATGATACACCTAGGATGTCGACGATCTGCATGTGCAGATAGGTATTTACTTTAAACGATCACTCAATAAACAGACGCTCGAATGAAATCCGTTTTATAGAAATAAATAAACTTTTCCGCCGTATGTTATAAGTACCTAAACTAACTATTACTTCTTATTTAATGCGCAATTACTTACAAAACCCTAAATCATTAAAATCTATACATTTTATATGTGTATTATCAAAACTATTTCGAGGATACATATATAATATATTTGTAAATGTATCCTCGTATGATAAATAAATATACATATAATACATAATAAATATACATATTATACATAAATATAAACATAAATATACATAATAAATATACATATATATGTATTTACGCTTCGACTTCAACGACAAGAATATAGCGTATGCAGAAAGTTTTGTTTTCAGATGTTATTATCTTCCATAGTAATGAAGCCAATGCCAAATTGGTTCACCTGCTAAGTTGTGAAGACGTAACAGACAAACTGAAAGAGTTAGTTTCGCATTTATATTAATAGTATAGATTGTCTTAGGGACTAGTTTAAAACTGCCATGAATGGCATAATTCATTCAGAATTAATTGCAGTCTGCATTTCAAAACTATAAAGTGTAGAGGGGTAAAGTAGGTATCCCATATTGATAAAAGCGATAAAGAAGAAACCAATTGGTGTTTTACTATGTTAACATTGAAAACATTACGATAAAAATGAAGGTAACAAAAATAACGCAATTATGATTTTGGCAGTGATTCAAAACATCCTTTTTTTGCGAATGTATTAATGGAATACTAAAAATTTTTTATTAATCTTCTCTGTGCCAGATGAACTACAAACCAATTTTATTAACTGCGCAATATATCCAACATATGTAGTTCTTATTTCGCAGTAATTCCAAAGTGAAATTCATGCCATTTTATCTAACTATACATATAAATAAAATGTGCCAGTAATTCCAAATTAACAATGTTTCCTCAAATACATACGAAAATATAATATAGTAATATATAAAAAAATTTATTAAAAAAAAATGTAGGTCTGTTTCTATTTTATAAGAATATTAGCTATAATAAAAGAAGTAACTAAGGCGTAATTTTTTAAGGGAAACAATTTAGGCATCTAGAGCGAGCGAAATAAAGAAGAATTTATAAAAAATAATGTTTAAGGGTGAATGGAGCGGTTGGTAGAAGATTTCAAAGGATAAGCTGGCTAAATTGAAGACTTATTTAGAAATGTGTCATACCTTCTACTCTGTAGCACCGCTGGTGTAAGGGGAATACACATGAGTAGACTAGAACCAAGTTATGGATCAGATGGAAGTTCGTATTGACCGTAAAATTATGGCGGTTATCGTATTAAAAGTCTTTTAATGATTATTATTTTTTGCTGTCCAAATATTTATACTAGTTGCTAGTTCCGATTGCCAATTCTGCTGCCAATAGGGCCCCCAAATAAGTATAAAAATAAATTTTACTGCAATAAGGCCGACAAACTGTTATTTCTATTCTACCTACAAAGATGGCGCGTGGGTTTACTAGATAATCAGGTAGAAAACGTAGCCTTGTCTGCTCCTAAGGTACCATTTTTTATTTATTTTGGCATGTAAACATCTCAGTCTCACCTATTTCTATCGCTGAATAGCAGTGTTCGCATTACTGTTTTCCGGGTTTAAGGGTGAAAGAGGCAATAAAAATACAAGGTAAATGTGACAAAGTATCTTTAGTTTACAGGGTTGGCGACACGCTAGTGATATCTTTGTGATGACACGAGCGTCTATAGGCTGCGGTCAAGGTTTACGATCAAGCGGATCGTATGCAAAGTTGCTAACTTCATAATATAAAAAAGGTATATTTAAGATACCTACCCATTTTTATGAACTAAAATAAAGTAGCTTAAGTTCAAACATTAGATCTAACTATTTCACGTATAGGTTCCCATTGACAACACGTCAATAGTTGAGCTATGAGTGTCTCTTCTAGGGCCAGATCATTTTTCTTCTAGGCCGATATATTCTACGAGCATTATTAACCATTTTCCTTTATTTCATTCGAAAAGTAGAAAGACCTATAACTCGTTAGAATAAAAACCTTATTCTAGTGCTGCATGTTGTGAAATAAACAGATGAGTGGTCGTACAACAAAAGGCGGGAAGCAGCTGTCAGCTGGCTCGCTCGTTAGATATCGCACTACGCAGCCTCAGGGCAAACCTGAGGCTTCTACTGCCTATGTCTATACATATAATTCCTTCACTAAACTAACAATATTTTAAAATGTATATAGGTACATACAATCTAAAAGATGTAATCATCTGAATAGAAGGATCTGATTTGGTAACGATATTCTGGGTTTTGTGCCCCTTGAGTATACAGGGCTTTTCTGGCTCGTTGCTTGTAAGTTTTTATAGACACCGTATTTATAATAAATAACATTTTAACAATAAAGTATATACGTTCAATTGTCGTATAACACCATTATTCCACAGTTCACTAAGCTTTAAGTATCGGCAATTAATTAACCATTAATTTGAAAAAATGATTTATTTCCACAACTAAAAGAATTATTACTTCTGCCACTTAGATGCTAAATGGTGTTTATATTTTTCTTGTTATTAAGCGCTACATCATTACGGATTGCACGATCAAGTTAATATTAGCCCACTTCATATTTATTATCAGTGATAATATACACATAATCCCAAATGAGTTTCAGAACAATTATTTTTATATGACAACAACCTGAACACGACCCCATTATATTTAGGTCCAGTCTAGTGCCAATTCTTGTGTAAACATGGAATAAATGTCTTTATTTCTGAGCAGCTAACTACAACCGTGTGAGCGTCGTAGATAAAAGTCCTTCCCAATAAACTTATTAATACGCCAATGTCGTAAATAGTTTTTGGTTTCAATTTAAATTGGGAGCTTCGGAATTCAGTAACTTAATAACACTAGTACTAACTAGTAATAAACATATTAATAATTACCGGGATTAACAGTTCTGTTTACGTATAAAACATAGCTAATAGACCAATGTAGATTTGTAATTTAAATATTTTTTGTAACAGAATATTTCAATAACTTGATCAAATCGGCGCGAACTGGCGAGATGTTGCGCAGAGCCTGTCCTTGGGCTGCGCGCATGCGATACATTTGATATGCGGTTTTTAAATGTCTGCAGGAAACACGGGCAAATACTATTGGTTGCTAGGCTCTTACAATCACATGTCTGGTACTAACCGACTTTAAAAAGATGAAACTCACTGACTGATCTACAAAAATGTTAGATCTAGAAAATTTATATTTAAGAAGCGTAGTGGCGGATTTTGGAAGATCAGAACACTGAAAAATACTATAAGAAAAACTCTCTGCTGGACCAATTACTCTACACCTGCATCCATGAAATAAAGAGAGCGAGTGTAATAGTTCTTATCGCATACCAATTGACATTGTAAATAAACAATTATTTAATTATTAAGCTCTAGCGAGGGTGGACCCTGGCTTTGCACGGGTGCAATTAGGATAAAATATGGTTATTGTGGGTTATGCCTAAGAAATAGACATATCGCGGACTTTTTTGCAGATCTTTTCCAGATGTACAATACTGTAGTACACAAGCAGCAGCCCGTGGTTTCATCAGCGTTAAGATGGGGAACTTTCATACTAACTTTGAACCCCTCTTTACTTACTTACTTAAGGGGTAATTTAAAATAATCCTTTCTTAGTGCTCCGTGACATTATGAAAGGAACCTTTGTGCTAAATTTAAAATTTCTAACTCTTATAGTTTAGGCCCTGCGATGATATGTTATTCAGTCATCTTCTTCTTTTATATACATAGATAATCACTACATGGTATAAAAAAGGTTGCAAAGTTATTTCAATAAAATGTTATATTTATGTTATAAGTTTCTATTTATGGTTATTGCCGATATCCCCTTTTGTGAAATCAAATAATAATCTGACTTTTATTTATTTAATTATTTAGTAGGTATAGGCACACTCACAGATTACTGTTATATGTATATTCTAATATTCAATATAATATGAGCTAGACCTAGGATATGAGTACACGACATATTTTATAAAAAAAATATTGTTAACAAAGAAATAATTATAAGAAATATAAGCAAATATTATGAAAAATAATAATAAACATATATTATAAGGAGGCTGAGGAAGACACGGCCACCTGAATTTGAAATTTTCCTCTTAAAAGTAAAGACTCTGTTGTTAAATCTGTCTTTGCCACTGCGTATCAGTTCATTGTAGGAGCGACACATTCAGTCATTGGTAGATAGCTAATGTTATAAGATTTAACTTACTACTTTTATGCTATTTATTATTCTCACGGGAACCGGTTCCCGTACTATGCGAGTGAAACCGCGGGCACTGCTAGTTAAGCATATTTGGAGATAAACAATTATTTTATTAACAAGCGATGTGGTTGATATATACGTAAGGAAAAATACAGGTAATAGGTCAAATATCACCTTTAAAGAGGTCAAATATAGATTTATACTTAACCTATTGATATTGACTGAGACTGGAATAAAAACTTTCTGGACAGGCCATCCTGTCATTTCCTGTCATGACATATATCTTATTTAGTGTTACAATATCTATTTCGATTCAGCGCGTAAATCTCGTCAGTAATGTTACTTAAAAAATATATCGACATTGTTACCTTAATATAATGTCGTGATACAGGCATAGAATGTTATCAGTGTTTTACATTATTGTCGTCCTCAGGGTTAGAGTAATCACGCAACAACGCGCCACAAAGTTAGGGCGTGGTTGACACTAAATCCTAGAGTTCTTCACGAGTTCAAGGATTATTATGTTTTGGTGAATTAACATGACATGATGAGTGTATTGCTAACATAAAAGAGGTTATAGTTTTGGTTAGTTGACATTTAATTATATCAGCCATTGGAAGTCCACTGCTGGACATAGGCCCCCCAAGGAAGTGGCTAATTTTGCGCATAACTGCCGCGCTGGGCAAGCGTGTTGGCAATCGCAGAACGCAGCTTTCACGACGAGAATGCTGCTGCCCATCCCACCCCTGTGGATTTGAGAAACACTGTCTGACCTTACTAACCTTAGTCGCCTCTTACGACACCTGGTGGACGGGAAGGTAATATTCTACTCTGCCGGTACTTCACGACAACTTGACGGTTATTTCAACTTAAATGTACGACTAATCCGAGTTGATACGTAATAGTAATCAAAAGACAGGTTTATAAACCATATTCAGATTTTACTGGCATCACGACTTCAAGTTCTACATAAATGTATATCATCAATCATGATATATTCAGTTGCAATCTGTTGTCGAATGAATAATTAGCTTAATTAGCTTTGCACATTGTAAAATATTTATTAAAGTTTTTATTATCTTATACGTTGTTGGTATTCTAGATTAAAAAACTCATTTTTTTTATTCTTTTAAAAGAAATGAACAATATAGAACAATAGAGAAAACAGTGAATATCTTTGTTATTTATTTAAAATCTACTAAATTCTAATCTACTAAAATCTAAATTTAATAACCCAATTTCTCCACTTCTTGTCCGTTTAAATTTTACGTTCTAACTCTTTTTCGCTTCCACTCGCAGGATTTTCTTAAAGAGGATATCCGAATTGTCTAATTTCTCGAATTCTCCAATGTTCGCTTTGCGTACGTACAAAGATATTGCGATATATCCTTCATCTCATATTGACAAAATCAGTGGAGATAATACAATGGAGTGACACACCTGCCGATACAATAACACAACCTCACGAAGCCTCAATATCGGCTTCATTCGCCATGTCACAGTTTACAGTTATGTACCGCTAATGAGGAGTAAGGTGATTGACTTGTCGTCTTTCATTCTTATACATTTAGAATAATATAACAAATTAAAAATCTAATCAAAATACAGTTTGGATTGCACAAATAAACGTTCTTGCATCTTATGTAAATGCTATGGCATCTTATGTAAACTTGATAATGAAAATTGAAGTTAAGTTTCTTGGTTATTATATTATTAAACACCTTATCATAAGGTGTTTTGTATATTTTTGATGGGGCAGTTAACAAGAAATTCACTTCTGGTATATGATAAACACTACCGCCATAGACATCCATATCCAGAAGGCTATTACAGAATCACTTTTTATGAACAACAGGCAATAATTTTAAAGCTTTAAAGGTCCTATTTCAACGATGACGCTATTTTCTTATATGAAGGAGTAATTTGTTCAGGACAACAAAATTTGCACATAAAATGTACATAAACAATCTACCAAAGCGTAAACAATCTGAATCCAAAGAATCTAGAGAAACTTTGTAACATTCTTTAGTTTCATAGTAACAGCTATACAAAAACTTGCTCTAAGTATTGGATGTAAACATTACCGATAGGTTTATTTTGAAACTAACTTCAAAAGAAGAGTAGATTTTTTATTAACCTGTAAATAGATTCGCATCTACATGTTACGATCCACGTGTGAAGCCTAGTGCACTAATAAAAATCATTTTCCTGCTTTTTGTGTAGATAAATAAAATTGTATTGTAGCATATAACATCACTTGTGCACGGGACATTCGAATAGGCCTAACTTTTTGGAAAGGGGCTAAGGATTTTCGAATCTTAACATTTTTGAAAATCCCTAAAAATGCCCGAATCCCCACGATTATAACTTTTAAATTATCTAAATGTTTTAATACCCTTTTCTATTTCTGCCCACCAGAGCATCTTGCTTCCCTAGTATGATATAAAATTTATTATTTACATTTACATATAGAGTTTAGTTTAAGTCCAAAGGTACTATTTGATATAATCACTATTAATATTATAAATGCGAAAGTAACTCTGTCTGTCTATTACGCTTTTCCGCTTATACCTCTAAGCCGATTTTGATGAAATTTGGCATAGACAATCTTTAGACCCTGAGGACATTTGAAAAAAGGGTCGTGAGGGGTTAAAAGGGAGGGGGGCAGGTTGTATGGAAGTATCGCAATTTTTGAAGCTAAAAACTTATTTTTCAAGGCATTGATTCGATATAAATAAACATGACATTCAAAGTTTATATAAGTTAAAGTAAAGAAATATGGCACCCAAAAAAAAACTATTCCACGCGGACGAAGTCGTAGGCACAGCTAGTTAATAATAATAATAATACTCTTTATTGTACCCCAGTCAAACAAATACAAAAATAATTAATAGGAATTTAAAATAAAAGTACAATGGGCGGCTTTATCGCATAAAGCGATCGAGGCAACCTTTCGATGGAAAAAAACAGAAATAGTTAGATAGTTTAGGGTGTACCCTATGTAAAAGTAATCATATATTATAAAATACTAATAACAATGCGTACACATATAAATATAAATACTATTTAAATAAATAATAGTTAATTATTTTTGTGCACGAATGTCTTAGATTACCTAATTATAAAGCGATCAATTGTAAGGGTATATTTTACAATCCATCCATATTTTACAACCATACCAGGGCATAATGTCTTAAAAACTCTTAAATCCAAATTAGCAAGTTGTTAGTAAACAACGACGCGCGTGTCTTTTAACACTACCAGCACAAACATTAGTTCTTCAGGAAGCCAACGCTAATTACTCACAGCGGGAAAATATATCAACGTGCTTGTATAAAGAAAAACTGCAAACTGCAAACTATGAGGAAACCGTAACAATAGGATGTTTGTGAGGCTGACACAGTAGGCACACGCTTGTTTTAACTAGATCTAGGGCAGATAGTCCTTAGTCCTGCTTACTATTTGCTAAGTATACGTAAGGTAGAGATTAATTATAAAAGTGTTCAAATACCTGAATACAACATATTTTTAAATACTTTAAAAATTAACTTATATATATTAATTAACACACTATGACGTCAATCATTGCTACACTAACGCTGTTAAACACTCTGCAAGAATACGCTATACTATAAAAACAATAAAAATATATTAGAGAAGTAGCAATCGTTAATAAATCTTTAATTAAACTGTAGTTTTAAGATATGTAGTGTGATAACGCTATAAAATACGGTTAACAACTGGTTGGAGACGTCTCAGTGTCGATAGTGTTTATTCAATTTATAAACTCGATAATCAAATAGAACACGAGTTGCTCTCACTCTCAATTAAGTAGTACACGTAACGTAACATGCATGTATGTGGCCTTAACACTTCAGACAAATTGATTAATATTTTTGCAAATTTACAAATGGGGTTAAGGCGTTGTTTCAATCCTAGCATATCAATGAAATCAGCGATCGGATGTGACGGCTCCCATCCCATAGCACTACCGTCATTTTAATTGTGTTGTTATTCAATGACGCCAGGACGGCTGTTCAGATCTGGATGAAACATCGAGCCCTTACCGCCAAATTATCGTAAGCGACACTTTTGTTGAAAATGCTTTTTTATCTTAACTTAACAAAAATAAAACCGATATAAAGTTATAGCAATTGCTAAAATTGAATTGCTTAATAATATTTATAAAAATCCTTCTCCTGTAAAATTTGGGTTTTGTCGGTTACGCTAAGACGGCGGTAAAGGCTCGATATTATCCCGCAGAAATGTAGGATAGCCCTATTAAAAATATCCTAAATTTTGACCAGGCTCTTAGTTTTTACATTTATATCAAAATACATGCGAATTATGTCGTCTGTAGCAGCTAATAATATTACAAACGAGAATTATTTTTAATACTTTAACGAGTATGTTAAAAGTATTGTAGGGAAACTACACATATCTCAATGATATACGGCTGAAGTTGCGGGTGATCGCTAGTGGTAAAATACAATTAACGTATGTCAAAAGATAGTGATTATAATAAGGCTTCCAATTTCCCAGTACCTATTACATCAATCTCTTATTATTAAGTCAACATTTTCTATTACAAAAATATTCGAATCAATTCGGACTGCCAAAAATCATCAGTCATCGTGAAAATAAAATCGAACCACACACATACAGAAACATGAAAGTCGCCGGTGACCAGTGTGATGACTGTCACATCCTACACCAAGGTCTTTCATACAAAACCGCCTAACAATAGATATGTTCGTATTATTTAGCGAGCTCAATCGCACACACCGCCGCAACACAAATATTGGTCTGACATTATTGTGATCAAAATATGGTACGTTGCTTCTGCAATAGATATACGTAAACTGACCGTTTGTGTTGCAAGGAGTTAGGCTTATATAATAAAAACTAAAAAAAATGGGTAACATTGGCCCTAACCATAAACTTTAACTGCGAAGCTACAACTGACAGCAATAGTAATTGTATAGAAATTAAGCTGTCACTTAAATATTAAATACAGGCATTAATTAAGGTTACCATCATCATATCAGCTGTTGCACGTCCACAGTTGGACGCTGGGAGAATGTTGCCCATAATTGTCGCGCTGGGCAGGCGTGGTGGCAATCGCAGAGCGTAACTTAGCAATGGGGATGCTGCTGTCCATTCCCGCCATGTGCAATTGAGCTACCTTGTTTTAGCTGGATATTCCGCCATCTGTTTCTGGTTCGAGTACCTTAGTCGCCTCTTAAGACACCTAGTACAATGGGAGGTACTACTCTGCTTTGCTATTACCCGTATTTAAAACTATAAGGTGTACCCCTTATGGTTTTAAATACTGGTAATGTAGTAGTTGTAAATTTGGAGGCCATAAAGTCCAAAGTTACCACTAAGAATCAAAGTTACCAGCATTTGCTACTATTTCACGTAAATAGTGCTCATAACATCAGAGTATAATAAGTACTTTAACGATATGAACGCAATGGTATCAAAGAAATCCCACCATTCTGGTGTGAAAAAGTAACAAGCATCAATTGCATTACAATCGTTGACGTTTATAAATTATTAGGATATATGAAAGTTTATTAAGCATAGATTTCCCGGCGCATTTGTCTGTCTGTTTTCCATAAACTCAAAACTACTGTAGGGATTGTTATGCGGATTGTGATTGAAAGGAATATTTAATAGTATAATTTGAAATATTATAGATCATAATATAAAATATATAGAAACTAGCTGTGCCAGAAAACGTTGTTCTGCCAATTAAAATTATATAAAATTACTAAAATAACTATGAAAAATAGGGGTTGGTGATAGACGGGTAAAAATGTAAGGATATATTTTTAATACCACATTTTAAAAAATAAAAGATGATTTTTTAACAAAATTTAAAGAATAAGTTAAGCTTGGATAACCCTTATCACTTAGGGGGTATGAAAAATAGATAGTAGCCTATTCCCAGACCCACAGAATATCCATATAAAATTTCATATGAATCAGTCAAGCCGTTTCGGAAGAGTATGGTAACCAACACTGTAACACGAGAATTGTATATATTAGATAAAAAAATATTGTTGGGTATTATTAAAAGGTTATTGAGAAATATAACAAAGCCAGGCATGGCGGGAACAATATGTTAAGGATACTTTTTATACAGGTTTAAGGTTCATATCTTCATTTATCAGCCATGTATTATTCAAATTCATTTTTAAAAATAGTCACGTATATATAAACGGTAATTGTAAAGCTATTAAAACGGACACAGTACGAAATAGTTACCAATTTAAATACGTTAATTACATTAAGTAGATCAAGCGCATTTTATAATTTCTTACATCATATAATTAAAGGAATATATTCAGCAATAAGTAATCGTTATAGTAATCAAATTATGAACGCGCGCGAAAAATTATTAAGCGTCTTTCTCAGACCGACGACGCGGCGACAGGACTCGCTTGATAAGCATAACATACTAGCAGCGTCGCGCGGTTTCATCTGCCTAGCACTTGATGATAAAGTAGCTGGTTATTTTTATTAAAAAAAAAACGATCGGTCCCGTAGTTTTCTAGTTGTTTGTTACAATCGTCAAAGAAATTGCTTCCTTCTAGGGATTTATAATTATATTTTGTTTAAACTTTTATTTTCGGTTAAAGGTGAATTTGTTAAATCGGTCAAGTCGTTTTTGAGTTAAAATAGCAGAAGTCTTTTATAAATAAAGGAAATAAATCAAAATATAATACCTTCATGAATTATTTTGATTTAGCTTCATGTGCGTATCACAATTTACCAAAAAACGCTCTTATCCTGTAAACACTAGAATAAGGTCGCCTGGTTTAATTAAAAGATTTAATGATAGTGTGACTTATTTATGATAATAAATCACAATGAAAACTGACAATCGGTAACATTCACTTGCACGCGTAAGGTTAGCTGGCGCGGAAGTTAACACTTTCCGCATATAAAGCTCGTAAGCAGTATGTCGATGGGATATTATTAATATGATAATGTACCATATTAACACTAACCTGCTACATAGTTTTCACATTTAAAAACACGTCAAATTAATCTAACATAAATAATATGTTTTATGTATATAAAAAAATTTCTAAATTTTTTCTATATAATTGTTGTTTCATTTTAATCGTCGTAGTAAACCGTAACTAGTCTTCATTACCAATTAACACTTTAACATAATTTAATTTGTTTTTTATTACGTCAAGTTGTTAAAAACTTATTTTTATTATCCGTAGAAACTAAGATAAATTAAAACACAACTAAAACTATTAACTAACTATTATTGAAAGAGAAATTCATATCTTACCGAAATTGATGAATTTGTTGTAAAGGTATTACGATAGATTAACACAAAGTCCCAAGCATTGCGGTTTTTAAAAAATACATTAAAGTTATGATCACAAACAATCGTATAAACTGCTATCAAAAATCACTTTTGGAAACCATATCACGTAACTTTTTGTCCTTTGAGTCCGCATAAGGTTTTCGGGATGTGAAACTTGTGGGGGGACACCGCGGTAAGTTGTCTAATACATTGGTTAGTCGGACCGATGTATTTCGATCTATCGTCCAGTCAAACGACAGAGACGTGCGTGTTAGCTGAGCCAGCGGTGTGGTGTGAATTTGAGCGGCGAGATCGGTTCATTTTGCACCTCAGCATGAACTCACCTTACTCGCCCCACCTTGTTATATTATTTCTGACAATTAACTTATTTTAAGGTTGCAGTCCCAGTTCCCCTCGCACAGTTGCGTTGACATTTCACAAAGAGTAAGGACGTAGGCCAAGGCATATTTTTCTGTTATAGTATTTCAGGAAACTGCTATCCGTTCGCTCTAATTTCTTGCTGTATTACTAGTGTGTAATAGTCGAAATAATTAGAGTGCTGGCAGTGGCACGTATGTCTACTTGTAATTATTCTGTTAAATCATGAAAGTAATTTACGTTTTATTCATTAAAAATTACAATAAACTGGAACATCAATTTGGACTAATGGTTGCGAAAGGTGTATAAATTATTAAAATTAAAATTCAAAGATGCCGTGAATATAAATGGGTTGCCATAACGCATTTTATTTGCACATTGCATCTGTGCCAACAATTTTAAAATAAATCAAACAAACTTGCTATATACTTACTTATATTGAATCAAGTGTAATTGTTCCATTTATCATTCATTTATTCTCCTCCATTTATCATGTTTGAGGGTACACATATCATGATTTAAAACAAATGTATTCGCATGTATCTTCTTTCTTCACCTTTATTGTTGTTATGTATCAATATTTTTGTATAATAACAGACTTTCCAAAAATTACGATATTGTAACTAGAAAAATCTATTAGAGGTTTAAGCACGATGCTCAATTACATCTTTTTTAGATTACACGATTTTAATCGTGATCATCATCATCAACCGGATTTACTTCTGGACGTAAGCTTTACCATAAAAAGGGAAATTAATCTGTATAAGCGTTTTGGCAACTGAAGAGCGTATCTTCGCGACACACAGATAAGAGTGAATAAACCTACCGCTATCTATCTGTTTCGGTGCCTCAGTCACCTCTTATGACACCCGGTATATGGAATAGCACTATACTTCTGTGACGGAACTCTTAAGCCACTTTAGACCTCAACAAAGTGGTCTCAAAAGGTGAGTCTAAAAATAAATACGAAGTAAACAAAAGTGTTGTGAAATACCCATGTGGACATGTCAGTAGTAGCTTTTATAAGTTGTTGATTCTTACGTATACCTAGGACAAATACCTAGGCAAACCTAGGTCAATCCTACTTGAAGTAATCTGCGAAACATCTTCTCGTCCGAATTACCTTACTATCTCAAGCAAAATTCTTTATCCAATGTATGTTATCAACAATGTTACCAGCGAACTTGAGACTGACGTGATCGTGTTTTGCCTTATGAGCCAACTCAAAGTAGCCTTACGAACTACGGATATAGCAATGATCGAAGTCTCTTTGTGCGATCAAATCAGGAATGAGGAGATCTATATACTAAACAATGTTATAGACATAGCCTTGTGGATTTGCAAGAAAATATAGCACATAGAATTGTCGGCTGTTGGCGCTATAACGTTCTGCAAAAGACCAACGTGGACGGCTGTGGATCTGACTAGAAGTGCAGAATCGCACTAGATGCACGCCGCATATAGATATATAGTCCTATTAGGCATCGCTTAGAAACTTAAGTCGAACAGGGGACGTCCTACGGCTAATATTATGATGACGATGAAGCTAACTTCAATTACTATTTAAATTTCTGTCTCAATAAATTATAAGTGTATGAATTTTCTTTACTGTTTCTGGGAAGTAACGCTTGTTGAGCTTATCAAAAGAACATGAAAATATGGAAGTAAAAAAATGACAATGTATTTCAGATACCTACAGGCTAGCCGTAGCTACTAAAGGAATGTGGAAAATGTTATTGCGCGCAACAATTTTTTTCAAAAAAGCTTATTTAACTACTGAATTATACCACACACGTGGACACACTGAAATCACACGTTTTTGTTTGAATAAAGCTGCGCTCTGCAATTGCAAACACGCTTGCCCAGTGCGGCAAATATGGGGAAAAATCCCCCTTTCTTGGGGTGACCTATGTCCAGCAGTGGACATTCGATGGCTGTAACAATACCGCTGAGGTTCGTTACTGATTTAGTGGAACGTCACCTTTAAGCTCGTATTCTAGCACGTTTATTTTGACTCGTACTTATATCGAAATCGCATAATGTCGCCAATATTTGCAAAGATACAAATTAAACGCCCGGGATTTCCCAATGATAAATAATCATATAAAAAGGTTTTTTCTTTCCTACTTAAATTATTTATAAGATAATTGAATTAAATGACATTCACATTAAATAGATGTTAGTTTATTTATCATTTATCTACAATGAAAGCTTTAGTAACATGGTTTGATATTAGATTTGTAACTAAAGCTTCTATTATCTGTCTCAAGGGGTCGTTTAAATCTATATAGTTATGTCCAATAGAAACCAGAGCAGATAAACAGACTAATTAAAAAGTGAGGTTTTTGTTGGAAGTCCTTCATATTATTTTATAGGCATTGGCTAAAATATCGTTATTTTCCCATTTCAAATATTAATACTGACGTTATAATAATCATCAAAGAATTGGAACAAGCATCCAGTTACAAATCAATAATTCCTAAAAACGAAAAGAGTATTTTACATACTTCAAAGTAAGATTATGAAGTAAACCAACAAGAAAAAGAAAATATACTGTTATTTGAAGTGCGAATGGCAACCCTAACGAGTGAACTAGATGCATAAAAAAATATCGTAGGTACGTACCAGACAAATGAATTAATTAAAAATCAGAATGAACAACACTATTGATTGTCAAGTTTGCGTGCCAGCGTGACTGACCATCAATAATTAAACTAACAGAAACAATGTTACGTCGTTGTTAGAAAAACGGATAATGTTTATTAGAAATGCAATACTTGCCTTTGTTAATCATTGCTATTAGTCGAACTGTTTACAAGATAGGTTTCTCACGTTCCAATGAGCAATTGGTCCCTTATTCTTAAAATTAAAATTTACGAACAATGTCGAAATATTCGAAGTATTTTTTTTCTACTTCAAAATAATACCTCGTTCCAGTTACTTTCTTGCGATTTACACAAAAACTACTAAACGATTATTTTTGATTAACTAATTAACAGTGTTTATTATATAGGTTTAGATGTATAATTTATTAATGTTTTGTGTAAATTGGCTAAAATACGAGGGCAATTATTAACAAGACGAACAAATTACACCATCGGAAAAGTATATCCAATGTAAAGAGAGGGTTTTTTTTCGGACGAACCTGTTGCTGGACTACTCAGACGTCAATTTCAGCGCCACCGAAAAAAGGTGGCGGGGCCTCAAAAAATCCTGCGTGCCCGCAAAGCTCGCGAGATTGGGGCGGGAAAAAAGAGAGGGTGGTTCTCTAGTATAGATATAGGTTATGGCCTCAAATGCATAAGGATATTTTTTGGAGAAAAAGTATTGCTAAATTACTAACATTTGTTCTTATGTACGAAAATGATCGTCTATTTACGATCAAACTTTATAAAATAAGTTAGTTAGCAGTACAACAGTAAGGCGTAAAAAGTGGACATATACATGTACGGAAGTCTTAATAGGGCTTACTAATGGTAAATGGTACCTACGTTATGGCGACCTACAACAGATCCTGAGTAAAATATTTGCCTAATTACTTTATTGATGTTACTAAAATACTTTAACAGTGTAAAACGACTTATCTTTTTCTTCAAGAGTCCCTAAAATCTTAACTTTTATAAATATCATTGTTCTTATTATAACAAATTCAAAGGAAAATCGCAGTCTTCGATATTTATTTTATTTGAGTTTTGTTTTATTTTTTCTAATTTGCGAGTAATTTATAGCAATATGTATATTAAAATATATATTAAAATTAGGGAAACGTTGCTAATTTGTCAAAAGGGTACCTAGTGGTCTCGACTTCATTCAACCCTAATCACTTTATAATAAACACTAATGCCATACGCGTGTCTGAAGGTTGGAGAGGTCACTTTGCGGTCTGATACCTACGTAACCCTTGCACGTCGGAAAATTATCTGTTATACACACAACTCTAACTTTAATAATGAAGAAATCGCAGTAAGGTACCTTAGACTTGGCACGATTTTGTCTAGATTTCATTTCTTTTAAGAGATGAGCAAGCAGCTCTATCGAGACTTGACTAATTTTTTTTACAGAATTCTTTAGGTGGGATTTCACTTCTTTTTGTAGAAACTTTATCTTATTTAACACATTTATTCTTCTTTTTAGGAGTAGTTTTTTTTATTAATACAAATCTTTCTTTTCTTTTTTTCCGGTTATGATTCTTGTACCCTGCCAGTTCTGCTAGTTTTATTTTAAAGAGTATTAAACGCAGAAGGGGAGGCATTCGCCCAACAGTGGGATGCTATAGGCTCGATTAAATTAAAGGATGTGTCCCACTCGCTGGATTTTTGCAATGACAGTCGATTTTTTTAGGTACCAATAGTAAAAGGGGACATTGTTTCTTCTCAGTTAAGGGTTCTTCATCAGATACTTTAGACCTTCGATTTTTGATATCAAATTAAGCAGCAAACCAAATTAAATATTTTTTATAAAGGCGGTATGTCGATTTTTTTAATACCAGGTACTCCAGATCTTCGCTTATCGTAGTTTTTATGGTTTTCCCTTTATGTGGCTGTTAAACCCTAGCTTTGTACCAAATTTCAGCTCTCTAAGTTTATGGGAAGTACTAGTTCTATTTTGATGATCATGAGTAGGTGAGTAAGTGTGTGTGACTGGATGATGAAAATTTCTGCATTCTGGTTTTATCCAGAAGTTCTCAAATAGGGTCTTGAAAATGCGGCGAAATGGTTCCAGTAATGCATATTACGGCAGTGTTTGCTTCGCACTCGACTTGACGGGGGCACGGCAGTGCCCCCAGATCTAACAGTTCGTCTAATAATCATAAATGTGCTCATGAGCTTTTAAACTATATAAAGTTTCTATATAAGTCTATTTATTTGCCCGAGCTAACCTCCTAACACGCATTTTTTTGTAAGACTAGATAGACGAACATGCATACAAACCGCTTGATAATAAGCATCACCGCAACCAATAGACGCTCGTATTATCACAAGGATATTACTAGCACGTTGTCAACCTTGTGACTTGAAGATATTATGTCACATTACCTAGAAATTTCACTGCCTCTCTCGCCCTTCAAACCGAGACAGCAATTTGACGGTAGATATAGGTGAGAATGAGGTACCAATGCAAACGATCTGTTTGTATGAGGACTACCTTAAGTAAAGAATATACAATAAAAACGCTAATTTCGTGTCGTTTCGTTTGCTTTTTAAATACTCTGTAAAACATTTAATCATATAATGGGGCGTACTTGACATTGGCACTTGTATCAAAACTTACAAGTATATATAGTCAAAGTTTTTAGTATGCCTAGATTATTTTTATGTTAAAAAAATATGGCTCGCACCTTTTTTTTAAATGATCATGCAAAGTTCCTATTTAGTTTTCTTAAGAAAAATATGTATTTTTGAAATATGGATTTCTCTAAAACTAGTGTTGAGACATCAATATCATTGATGTTTCAACACTAGTTTTAGAGAAATTATGTCTACTTCTGCATTGTGGTTCCTATCGATGGATGTTTTTCCTTAAAGGCTTTATACCTATTTCATACCATACTTTGAATTTAAAATATAAAAAAGTAAATAAATTTTAAAAACTACAATTCCCTATGTTAAATTTTGTTGTTAATCTTGCAATCGGGTATCCTAATAGTTAAATAAACCGAGTTTTAAAGCTGTCAAGAAGTAGTTATTATAAAAGATTTTACTAAGAAAAACTGTAGTGTAAAAGTTATTAAATAAAATATTAGGCAATAAATATAATTTAGTAAAGTTGTTAAACTTATGCTTAGTAATTTTTTATACAAAATATATATAGGAAATAGAGAGGTTTGATCGGTGATTTTTTGAATCAATCACGTTCCTAGGAAACGAATGCGCATGTTTTCCGAGCGTCAATAAAATCATAAAAGTGATTTAAGTACATAACCAGTTGTCCTAGGTGATTGACGGTCGGCGACAACCTCGATACGATGACACTTTTGTCGTCAGTAAGTATATAGCGCGCAATACCGTATCTTAATTTCACCTTTGATATTTTGGAACATGGTGTGTTATTTTTCAAAATAATGAAAAATAAAAAACAATTTGAAGAAACAAAATATTTTGCCAAAATTCATTTGAAACCTATTTATATGATTAATATGTAAACTGTAGTATTTCTAACCCACAATAATTATTACTGTCTAAACGAAACTGTGCCGTACTACGACAACGTGAGTGAAACTTGCGAGACTTCGTCATTGAGACAATGTCTACAAACGGGAATCTAAAGTCGTGCAGCCTTTACTCCTGTCACTACATAATATAAAACATAGCACCCAGTCGTTATTGTCTGTATAAGACGGAACATACAAAACTTAACCCAGACCGAGCTTTAAACTCAAACTACTGGGTCTCAGTGGGTCTTACTAAATAGTTTTACAGAAGTAAACATAATAATTGATGGAAGACTCCTACATTGATTTAAAACACCTAAAAAGAAATTTTACCTTTATATATAAAAACATTGCGTTTCAAATGATTTCACATAATTGTTATGTGTTGTAAGGACGGTTGTAACAGGGTTAACTTTAAAGATGTCCGTCCATCTTTGAAGACAATCGGGTCGATAATTGGCTGTTCTCTAATGTCTACGTCATCGTATCATAACCATTGTCCACAGCCCTCGGCAGGTACTACTAAACTATAATTATCACAATTTGCGCAACCTACTTATTTATCCTATTATAACGATTGTTCATAATCAACGGAATGTTCATAATCAATCAAAAATGTACTGTTCAGTTTACCGATAAAAAATAAAGCATTAAGTTATTATAAAGTAACGTCAAGTTATTATAAAAAAAATAATAAAGATGAAAATGTTAATAATATGTGAAATATATAATACTTAAATACGTAAATGCATAATATTTAATACTAGCTTTCCGTACGCAAAATAGGAACTCTTATTGTTCCAAGAAAAAATCTATATCGTTCCCTGAGACTTAACTATGCAAAAAGCCGTGCCTATGGAATCATAGAAGAAAATAAAAAGTCAGAACTAATCCAAATGGAACATGTTTTCGATACCATATTATCAAAAACCCGTGTGCCAAATTCCAATCAGATTTGTTAGGCCGTTCCTGCACAAAAGAGTAACAAACATACTTTTAATACTTTATGTAACATACCATAAATAATATTAGTAAGAATAATATCGATCTATGATTTTTTTTTAGAGAAGTGAAAATTTTGCACTTTTTCCAATTTTCTAATTACAATCAGTAAATAACTGTTTATCACATATGATAACTGATGATCTCTGTCTATCACAAACTAAACAAATCAAAGTTATCAATTAAGTTATAAAATCCGCTAGATGTAAAACCTACGAACTTACTTAATAAAACTGATTGCCGTTTGAAAAAAAGTTGAATATGTTTGTTTTTGTTCATATGTTTTTTATTAAGAAAATCAATATGATGTGCAAACAGCTAACACAACATGGCAAAAACTTGAACAAGAAAAGTTTTCCTTAGTGCGTCAAGTAAGTTTTATTTAATACATACATCATGTACATAAGCCCGTCGGAACAAACTCAAGTTTATCTTCACAAATTGTAAAAACACATCAATGTGATAATCTTTTTTTATACCAGATTTTGTATGATATAAAAAATAAGATGGCTTGTTGGAGTGTTTTTAAAATATCAATCGATTAATAAAACCCTTAACCATTTTATGACACATGCTGAATATATACTTACTAATATTATATATATTATAAGCGGAAGAGTTTGTTTGTTTGTTTGTTTAAACGCGCAAATCTCAGGATCTATTGGTCCGATTTGAGTAATTTTTTTTTGTTTCATAGTCTATTTATAGAGGAAGGCTACATAACATTGCGCTGAGACCAATAGGAGCGAAGCGTCGATGAGAAATGTTGCAAAAACGGGGAAAATTATTCACATTTGAGGTCTTTCGTTGCATGCGCTGCATAAACGGTTAAAGTTATACAAAAACTATGTATGAATGTACCCTTTTTAATAATAAAAAAAAAGTCCGCGATAGTATATGTCTATCTCTCAAGATTTACTCATAATAACATTATTTGTCGAAAAAGCTTGCTACCATTATAATGTGCAAGCAGGCCGCGCGGCGGCGGGTGAGGGGGAGGTGGGCTTCGCCCCACCGCCCTGCTTGCCACTACCACTCGCGAGTGTATCTTTGCGAGGTACCATGCCGCGCGGCTCAGGCGCGTGGACGGCTCCTTACGGAACGGTTAAATACAGCGTACTTTATTTTAAACAAAAGTTTTACTTTTGTTTAAAATAAAGCACGCTATATATATAATTTATGCCAAAGTACTTTGACCCATTATTTCAAAAACATTATTTTTTTACATATTATTTAAAAAAAAATCTTATTCACGGTTATACAAAAATAAACCAACGTGAGCAATCAAAAAATAATCTCGATAGAGTTTCCGACAACCACGCGAACGAAGTCGCGAGCACAGCTAGTGTAATATATATACATTCCATTCATTGTATTGTTTTCATTACGAATACAGACGGAGAAGTTGAAAATTATTTTCAATAAAATATATTATTGCGTATTTATAAAAGCGATAATCATTTCTAGAAACCATTCATGTGACATATAGCTGTCACTAAATACAGCGAGGTCCACAGGAAACGATGCGCGCGTTTGCCTATCAACCAAACTACCAAAACCCATTCTGCGAACTTTTGTACAGTGTTCTTAGAATGACTGTACAGTGGCAAATTGTGCTTGCTACATGTTGAGACCCCATTTTTTAATCTTCAGTATATACCGTGTGAAAACAATGCATCAGCGGACCGCGACGGTGGACTCTCGCAAAAACAATCCGGTTTTTGAACGGCCAATGTTTTTCTGTCTTATATTGAGTGTTTTATATATGGTTCCGGTAATTAAGGTTTTTATTTATATTAAACACATTTTATAGGATAGTAAATTAGCTTCAATAGGTATTATACTCGCATTTAAATACGCAAATACGCAAACAAACAAAAAACATTAAACCATTCATGGTAACCGCAATATTTTTCAATATTTTACAAGGGCATAATAGATAATTTATAATTTTACAAATGCTATCTATTATTATCTGAAGCGACAATGTTTCATCATTCTCATGATATAATTAAAGGCAATTAGATCAGCAATTTATCGTTGTTGTTACATTTTCCCTTAAATCTACAAACAATGAAGTCTTGGGAATTACAGATGTGGAGCAATAACACTATTAAATTAAACGAGATGAATATAAGGTTTGTTAATAAACTTAGACGATCACCTGTAATGAATGATGACGAAGGCGTGACTGGCATAAATGCATTTTTATATTAACTAGCCATCGCCAGTGAAGATATAAACGCAGATATAAACATATTTGTATCTAAAATATTCCAATTTGCTATTCATTCAACCGCAATGTAGGTACCGAATAAGGTTGTCGATAAACCCCTGATAATGGACAGCCCGCGGTCAACCACGCGTCCCGTGACTGGCGGATGGCTGGGAACCGGTCCATCAAGTTGAAGGTTACCCTCGCCGGGCCCATACATAACATAACGATCACAACACGTAATATTTTATTTGTTCGTATCTTGGTCACGTGATGTCACCAGAGGTAAAGGCGGTGTTAAAAAATAGGACTCAATCTTCTATTGATTCGATATAACTCGACACTCCATGACATGTTAACAAAACAACCTATTATATCTTTACCCAAACGTAAATAAATGTAACAGTTTTTACAGCTTTACATTTCTTTCTATAGTACGAACCATTTAGAAAACTGTTAATAACAAACTCAAACGATAACGATCAGCGTCAAATCCACTTAATTATCATCTGCATCTGACATTTAATTATTTCATTTGATAGCTAAAAAATCAAAGAAACATTCTTCAAAAAAATATTACCAGTTTCATAGTTCTATTTACGTAAAAGCCTCACCACAACAGTCATACCTACCTCTCTTTTAAAATCAGTTTTTAATCTGTATTAAAAAAATATATTATTAATGCAATTTGTATAAATAGTTGCAGCCTAATAAATAAATGTCGGTTACGATTACAAACACATAAGGAATAATAATTATTTTAATAATGAATGACAAAGTAAATTACTTCTTAGAACTGTTTTCATAGAAAGTTGTTTGTATGGTCACTTTCTACTCGCCAAACTGCAGAATCCACTTATTTAATTTCTCGACATCATTTTTAAAAGCGGGCAACATAATTATTCTATTTTCAATAAATACCAGAATCCACTATTGATTAATTCTGGTTAAAGTGACATTAATCACACTTTCGCCTCGCATTAATTATGAAATAAGTGCTTTTTGTTTGATTGTAAATTAAATATGTGTGGTTCTTACATTTTAGCAAACATTTTAACAAACAAGTACGATAACAATCTTTTTAGCTTTTGGACCAATAATAAAAAACTAACTACCAACTAAACTATATGTTTAGTATGATAAAAATCAAGGTATTGATGAATCATCATCGTCATCATACCAGCCATTGGAAGTTCACTGCTGGACATAGACCTCCACAAGAAGGGGAAATTTACCCACTCCCGGGTATATACTAGATATTTGAGTTAAACGGTTTCAGATGGTATCCCTCCATCTGTCAGTTCTGGTACCTTTGCTGCCTTACGACAATGGGCTCTGTACTATTCTGCTCTACCGGTACCTCATGGCATATTCATAAATAACCATTACCAAATTTCCAGTTCAAGTAGAGCTTTTAATTTTAGTAACGACTGTTATTATATTATAAACATTTGTTATTTCTTTTTAAACTATATAGTTAGAAATAAGAAAAGGTGTTTAACCTTGATTGAATTGCTCATATTGAAAGCGCATACATTTGATGAACCGTCACGTTTTTGCTGCCATTTTAACACTTATGTGGGAGATGGCGCTACAATAAGACTGTAAAATAAATCAATGTCTAACAGCCTTACTAAATCAAACCCTGTACAGTAATCAACGTTCACTCCAGTTTCCTCCTATTACAGTAAATTATGCATATTCTGTGACCAAACGCTGTTATTGCAGAAATTATTTTTTCTGAAATCCGTTTCGGTCCAGCAAGTACAGGCATATACATTAACCAAAAAGTGCTAGAGTATATGCGACAGCACATCACTAACATTCTTTCCTTATGTGGTACAACCTTGATCCCCATGTGTAGTACAATCATCCGACGTCGAAAACAATACGCATTAGCGCTGCCACTGTGCCGGGGGCCAATCGGCCGTGATTGAATAATCAACCAAGGGACTCACAGGAAGCACCGATCAGCGGCAACTACCACATTCAATAGCTAATGGATAGAATTAAAACTACTGTAAGGGTCACTGAAATGGCGACGGGTGCTACGGGGTATGCTACGATCCTAATCTACACTCATTTGCAAAAAAAACGGGCACCTAAGCAATGAACCATTTCAAATGTTACTATTAGTTTGTTTGATAAAATTATAGGCAGTTTTACTTTCACAATTTGGTAAATTAATAAGCAAATAATGGTTTTCGTCAGTATTATCATAAAAAATTTATAAAATTTATGTGTTCAGATGCTAAAGTTCACTAGTAGTGTATGCTCGCTAGTAGTGCATATGCTGGTGAAGTAAAAGTTAACAAAGGTTTATGTTTCTTTTTTCTTTAATGAAGTAAAAGCAGATAAATGTTTAGTATTGAGTGTGACCCCCTCTAGCTCAAGCACAGGTTGAATTCGTCTGTGTATGCTAGCAAGGATAACCCGGATACTTGCTTGCGGAATACGTTCCCACTTCACGGTAATCACATTCTTCAGCTCTCTGATGGTCTGCGGAGCCGGTTGTACTGATCTAACTGTCTAATCAGAACGTCCCAGACATGCTCTATAGGGTTGAGGCCGGGACTTCGAGCTGGCCAATCCAAACGACGAATGCCGACCTCTTGCACATACGCTTCCACATCACCAGACCGGAGAGCGCGAGCGTTGTCGTCCTTAAAAATTTAATCTTCGCCTAAAGCGGCCAATGCAGGTTGTGCATGAGGAATTAGAACTTCCGTTATGTATCGATGTCCAGTCAGTGAACCGTTTTCAATGAAGACTAACTCTGTACGATCCATTTATTCCTGCCCAAAATATAAGCTAAGCCCCTACCATAAGCTGTGATTTCTTCAAAACAAGCCTCTGCAAAACGTTCTCCTTGTCTTCGCAGCACTCGCCGACGTCGATTTTCACCGAGCAGATATATCCTGGCTTCATCGGAAAACAATACCCTGTTCCAGTCTTCTTGAGTCCATGACTCACAATTTCAAGCAAACCTAAGCCTGGCAACTCTGTGCTCACACTTAGCCTCTGAGCCACGAAAGCATTGGATGCACCCTCTTCGAGCAGCGCAATAATTTTGGTAGCTTTTACCACTTTCCTCTAACATTATTGAGACAGCTAAACAGCTATAAATGAAGCTTTGACAATTGAGAATATGAAATAAATTCATAAATATTGACTAATAGTTATGAAAACCGATATTATCTTTTGGAACTTCGCACCAAAAATGTAGGATATAAAGTGTTTTTTTACGTAAAAACGAGCATCAAACGAAAATTTGAATTTAGAACGTACTGTTTTAAACACCACGGCATCTTTAAAACCGGCCAGTAACATGTACAAATGATTGAAATAATTTTGATACGTATTTTTTTAAATAAGAATTAAAATCAGAACCGCCCGTTTTTTTTTTGCAAATGAGTGTATATTAAATTTTTGTGTCCGTATCTCCACCGGCATGGTAAGGATGTTCGATGGTTTATCGATTTTGTTTCTTATCTTTAAAAACTTAAATCTCGTATGAAATTCTACGTTAAAGTCTTTTTAATGTCAGATAGAGATGTAACAAAAGTAGGTAGAGTAGAATAGTATGTACCCTTTGCACCAGGCTTCACTGAGACAATTATACAAAAGTGAAAACAGATATCTTATTTATATCTGTTCAGTTAAATGTAAGTAAAAAATATTCCGTATCCCACCTTTATCCAAGTCTCACACGCGATATTATAGCCATGTACTATAATAGCTTTTATATCTTGTATTTTCAGATTTACTATCTCGTATTTTCAGATTTACTAACTCGTATTTTAAGAGTAAAAATCCTATGGTATTGAATGTGTACCTGTTTAAAATGATACCAATTTTTTAGTCCAACCTATCCAAAATGTGTTTAGTCTAAGTATAAGAATATTTTTGGACTTCCATTGGTTCCCTACAAAATAGGTACTATAAGTACATTTGAAAATGGTTCAATGAATACATGATACATATAAATTATCGACACATTTGAAGAAGGTGTTATATACTTCAAGAGTTTAATTATATAGAACCTCGGGAGTTGTGTGCGTGACACGTGTCTATGGAATTCCGCGTGACGGTATATCCTCCCCAATACATACTATCTCAAATGCAACTGGGCGGGGATGGGCAGTAGCATTCCAGTCGCGAAGCTACGATCTGCGATTGCCATCACGCCTGCCCAGCGCGGTATTTATGGACAAATTCCCCCTTTCTTGGGAAAGCCTATGTACAGTAGTGGAAGTTTTATAGCTGCTATGATGATGATAAGATCAGATCGATATACCATTCGCATTTCTAGTAAAGTCTAAAAAACCAATTTAATATTTAAACGATTTATTTATCCCCGAATCATTCACCTCACAAATGAATAAATTAAGCAAAAAGTTGAGGAGGGACAAGTACCTAGTGTTTTTTTTATTTTATTTCCATACATCATTATTGATTGAGGTGGTCATTATTCGATGTGAACTTTCCAGAATACTTTTTACCTTAACACCAACAAGGTCACTTTTAGTAAATGCTAATATTAGTAATTATCCAATAATTTAAACATTTTTTTAAAATCTTCATCATCATCTATTTTCGCCTTTTTTCAAGAATAAAAACCTATCAAGTTTACACAGAAAATTCCTTCATTTTATTTATGTATTGCATAAAATACTGGTCATCTTTGGGTACTTCAAAATTAGGTACCGTAAAATAAACCCCAAATTTACACTATGGATAGAAGCCATTTATCAACTATGTAATTTTGAATGTAAATGAAGGTCATTTATCTCACATTAGAAAGATTTTATGAATCGTAAGATCACTTGTCAACAAAACTAATAAATAAAGTTAAAATGTGCGTAGTTACAAAAAATACCTTATATGACGCTTTATTCTCATTACCACAATTTGGGTATATGAATACTGCGCAGTATCCTTAATGAATTCATTTAAACAAACAGTTCAATGGAAATTAAATGTCTTATGTATCTAACACCAATTAGCGGAAATAAAGAAAATAACATTCTTGAATCTTATAAAATAAATAAAGGTTATATAAGTGCAAATTCATAATATATTGAGTAAAATTCATACGAAATATATTGCACTACGTGCACAGGTGCTGGTTCTTTTTTGTCAACTATATGACATGCAACTTTAAGTATAGAGGTAGGAGAGGTATTCATTTTCAGTAAAATATATAAACTTAGCCCCGGATCTGAACTATAGTTTGCAATGTAATTCCCTGTTTGTAATATTTTCTCAATTAAATACGAGCATAAATATATACATATATGAGCTTGTATTGAGCTTGTGTGAGAACTAGATATGTTCTTGACAAAACTACACAGTTTCATATCCACAATCAACTTAAATAAAATTAAATGCTAATGTTACTAGCGAAACTTTAAATGTACGAAAACAGATGTTATTAGAAAAAAATGTTTAATTTATTAGCTATGATAATAATTTAAATGAATACTACTTAGACTACTTATAAACCGATACCTACGTACCTAGTCATAAACCGATATCGTTTTGCTTTAGTTCTTAATTTGATCATTTTGTTTAAAATAATAATAGTAATGTTTATATTATATTATGAAGTCAGAAAACAAGCATACGGTCCGCTTGATGGTAAAAGTGACCGCAGCCTATAGACACACTCGTGTCTATCATAAGGATGACACGGGTGTGGCGCCAACCCTGTGAGCTGAAGATACTATGCCACAGTAACCCAGTAATTTTACTGCCTCTCTCACCCTTCAACCGGAACATTGTAATTACACAAACAAGTACAAAGCGATCACTGTAATTTGGCGGTAGAAATAGGTGAGTATTGGGACGACCTTTGGAAAAGGTCTATCACATGTGAATATGGACTTCCTAACACAGATAGAACTTTTCAAATCGGTCCAGTAGTTCCTAAGATTAGCGCTTATAAACAAACAGACAAACACTTTACCTATTTAATATATATAAGTATAGATGCATAATATTGAATTTATATTATAATATTTAGTGATTTATTTAGTGATAAAAATTAAAATTGAAAAGATTTTTTATACTCTACTAAAGTCAATCCCCGTCATCAAAAACAAAATTTCCGTAAAATAATAACAAAAAAGAAAACGTTGAGTCGAAAATGATATGAAATGTAAACCGTTTGTTTTTGTACATACATTAGTACACCTGCTACCGTACTGCGTCAGAGCCCAATATTTGAGGTAGTGAATCGCAGTGATTTATTGCTGTTTGCTCGGCCGCCGCTGGCGCTCGTCAAGATAACGTGAAGGATGCCCTCCCTCCCCGCTCCTCAACATCCACATGATACGCTCATGTTACACGTGAGCTACCGAGCAATGTCTCAACCCTCAACCAAAGCATATACATAATATCTTTTGTACCCTAGGTACATAATCTATAACCGTACCGTATCACATAACTTTATGGAGCAGTAAGATATCGGCATATCAAAAAAAGAGAACAAAATAAGTACCGGACAGATTTCTGCCGCCCTGGACAATTGTTAAACAAAACAATATTAGTTGGCTTAATACTTAAGAAAAACGACTAGCTTGGAAAGTTAAAAAAGTTGATGTTATTTAGCATTGATACTTTTGTGGGTATTTTTATATTTCTGTATTTTATATTTTGTGAAAATTAAAAACTTTAATTAGAAATTAACAATCTAATCACATTACAATTTTATAAGTATCTATACGTCAAACAGATTTTTTTAACATTTCCACAAAATCATCAAGAAATAGATCATTTTGTCTCATTTTGTTATTAAACACATAAGTTGAAAGATCATAATTTTCTCGTGATATTGTCAACATTTGCTTTATCAAACATACACATAAACCTCGTTTAAAACTAAATGAAATGTTGATATTTATATTTTGATAAAAACTTCTTTGATGTCATTTATAGTAAAGCGTACATTAATTACTTGAAAATAATAAAAACAATATACTGAATCCCTAAGTTACATACATTAATATTTAAGTTTTATTTTTTTTAGATATTAGTTTTGACGCTCTGTACATCGACGGTATTTTAAAATTTTACTTGCAAACATGATTTGGGATAAGAATAATTTAAACTGTGAAACAGCAAGTGTCTTGTGCAATGTTCGGTTATGACTAACTGGTAAAGGGGGCGTTCAAACATCAGATTTAATCCGCGAAACGTGAGCTGCCAATTAACGTGAAACTCACCGGTCGGTCTGATGTGCCTCTTCTCTGCTACTCCTTCCAATGAATGTTCCGCCACTGAAGTGACTATGAACAAAATTTTCGGTGAAGAATGGGGTGAACTTAATACTAGAGTATCGTCTCAAGAATACACTCTCGAGAGAGTGTGAACGATAGGTTGGCGTCTCATCGTATATATGAGGACGGAGGCCTCGGCGTACCAACAACATTGATCCGTCTGCAAATACTACGTAAAAACACCTTAAACACTATTTAAACGAGGATTAGACACGCGGGCGTCAGTGTTCATTGAACATGTTCCGGGAAAATTGATATTAAAGTTCAACTATTGTGTTAACCTAATAAAAATTGGGACTGTAAAAGTTTTAATCATATACTTGTATGACTCTTCAAATTAAGACGTAAAAGCTTTGTACATTTTTTTTTCAATTTTCTTTTTAATTTTATACGAATCACCGTATTCCATTGGCATATAAATATTATGCATTTTAACGCCAACATGCTTATAAAAATTATCATACCGTAAAAGGTATGAGGTAAACCTTTTTATATATAAAAGAAATAAGTAGTTAGACACTTGAACTAAGTAATTAAACAACTTACGTGGCGTTTACAAACGCGGATATTTGCATGTATTTTCTGATAAACTCAAAAGCTACCGAAAATAATTCTACAGAAATTTCAACAAATAACATAGTTTACCTTAAAAAAGGTTTCCATGTGGAAGCAAATTAATGTTATGTATAAAACAATTGATGTTTTGAGCTTGGAAAGAACATTTCATTAAAGCAAAACGGGAGTGTATTACTAGTCTTATATGAAACAAAAATAAGATATACATTATTAGCGATGGTTTGTTTACAAATAGATCTGTTATCGTGATACTCGAATTCTAAAGCAATTAGTAAGATATAAAACATCCAAAGATATTTTTGCTGAAATGTTTGAAATATGATTAAATATCTGCTACGACAAAATAATGTAACTATTATATGCATACCTTCACCATTCGATAACATTAGAACATTCTCTGTTTTTTATAACGTCGTAAATAAGTAAATATTTACACATAGCGAATTTTGACTCTATGGGAACGTGCATAAAGTATTAACAAACACCATTTCCAATCTTCTTTTATCGCTGGAAATGATGGCTAAGTGTCCAGCGTTAGGTTAGCCCGAACAATAAAAACCATCTAAAAGCCAGCAGAAGTGTTAGGCCAATCAGACCACGCTCGCAAGAATTCCACGTAAAGTATTGCAGCCATGTTAGGTCTCACGTGATCCGTTGGAAGCATGCATAAATATGTGGACGGAGCGCTGGCGGTGGCATTAGTGCCTGCCCGTCGATATACTCTCGGGAGGCGGAGACTACATGTACTCTTCGGCGAGGTCTATGCTACATTTTGCACAAGGATGCAAAATTGATATAATGTTAAAATTATGCGAAAAAATTTAACCGTCGTAATAATCATGTATTAATTAATTAAATATTATTAGACATAATACACACATAGCAAAATAATTATTGTCACATTATTGTACCTATTATTAGCCTACTATAAATATATAAATTCACACAACATCTTATACATTGACCTGATTCCGAGAAAAAGCACTTGTATTGACATCAGACGACAAAGGACAACAAAATGTAATGATTAAATTCATATTCAACACCCTGACACAGCATTAAAACAAACATTTATCATGTAAATGTTTATCCTGGTTAGGGATCGCACCACCCTTGGCGCATAAGGTAGGAACACTATCGACTGCGCCGTTGGCCAAGTCATGACAATAATGAAACAAAGAAAAAACTACACTTTCAAGTATTTCAGATGATCGTAATCGGGACATTGCTTCAGGCTTAATAATATCCAATGATGATTAGAATTTGTACAGCTTGTGCCAAGACGTCGCGACTGCTGTTTTTTTTTAATGCAAATGTATTTGCGTGCATTGCAGTGAAATCCCACGTCTGAAAATTGCAAAATATCAGATATTTTTTTTGTTAGTTACTCTGATTACAAAACACTCAATCGTACCAATGCAATTGACCAACTTAATTATTAATTTAAAGTAATTCAATATTAATGTTTAATTACAATTATAATAGCAGTATCTGTTAATTGTTATTTAAATTAAACCATGAATAATAAAAGTATTTTTTTAATTAATAATATGTGAGCGAAATTGAGAAACACTACAGTAGTTGTGCTCATCAATATGGTAGGGTCGCAGAAAAAGTGCCTGGTATTAAGGCAACAACGCAATTAATAAAGCGTAACGTGCACGTGACAATTACTAAGCATTACCCAGAAACGAGCTCAAAATTGTCGTCTATCTTTAGATGTACAAGTGACATTGTTAGCAGGAGGTGTCGACTGGTGCAGTCAAATTGATGGCTAGCAATTTATCAATAACGGCACCGAGGAGAGTTCCTGCTGTGGTGCGTATTTCGGCGGTACCGCACTCACGCGACTAGGACCAGGGCTGGCGACTACATTTGTAACAATACTATCTGGCAGATCACTATCTGCCCATCTTCCAGAGCAGTGGCTCTGACGCAATGAAGATGGGCAGGGACTAGGATAGGGCAATGGCTTGTAAATTCGTCTGTGTAAATGAATAGAATCTGTGCACAAACACAAGTCAAGAATGTCCAATGCCTGTGTTAGATATCCTTTACTTTAGCATAAGAGACCCACTACCGCGATCCAGACCATTCCTATTACACCCGCTAAAATTAACTCCAGCCCTCTTTTTAAAGGGCACATGCCACATACTTTTATTATAAAATTCGGTTTAAATGGAGAACAGAGTGTTACCATTTAAATAGAGAATAGTGTTTACCATGCGCCCGTGAAGACGGTCATACTTAATTACACCAAATATAAATATATATATATAATAGTACACTTGCACATTCTAAATTTCTTATAGTATTTTTATATATAATTTAAATAAAAATGAGCGTGATTTTCTAATATGCTCTTGCTTCTATACGCCGCTTATAGCTTTACTGTATACATTTCGCGCTTGTTCATGATAAGGCATGGATATCATTTTATATAATCGTATTTCAGGTTTCTTAGCAGTTGTTATATAACTGCCATATATATATTAAGAAGTATATGTATATATATTTCATATAAATATATAGACATATACAAATATTGTATATTGTAACAAATATTGTAGAGTTCACGAGATGAGGTAAACCAATACAATATCAATAGACATCTAAATGTTAAAAAAAAATCATCGTATAACTGGAAAATGTCCAATGCATCCAGCATAAAAGCCTTCCCAATGAAAGAGACTTTTGCCAATACATAAGTGCCGCGAAACGTGATGGCAATCCCAGAGCGTTAATTCGCAAAAATACCCATTTTCCTTTGCCGGTTCTCGAAGCTTATAAAATCAAATAAAGAGGGTCTACTATGTTTACTCTACACCAAAATATTAAATAATCATTTCATAATTAGAATTTTTGAAATCCCAATCAGATTTAGTACATTTACATTACCGATTTCTAGAAAAACCTGAATTACCATTCTCTCTTTATTGCCGAAAGTTCAGTCTTTCAGTGTGGTGATGCGCATAGCTATCAACGAAATAATATCCCAAGTAGGTTCAATCTAATCAGGAAGTTATGGGTAAAATACAGAATTGAAAATTTAATTATGATTTTCTTAATCTTTTAATTTAGAGAAATCTCTGTAACCATAACACACCAGTCAACCCTATGAGTGTAAGAGATCGCCTGACACTAGATATGCACACTGTCGGAAATCTCTTGTTTTTCTATTAATGTACGCTATAGACAGTATTGCGCTAGAGCCAGAAAAAAACTGCCTGGCTCTGCACGAAACTAGAACTAAATAGGGGTTCTACAAGGACACTGTCGGGGTTTGGGCACTTAAGTTGTTGTGATCTATGCAAGAGATCGTATCTATTCAAGAGACATGGAAAAATAAAAATGAAAACAAATAATATTTCCACCAAAGTAACATAGTACTTATTTAGCTGTTATTTAAAACAAAGAACTAAACACTGTTTGGGTGAAATGGAGCTTAAACTAAGACAGTCCCAAATTTCAGGAGTCTTACATAAATTCTCCCACAATGAATATGTGTGTGATGGAAAAAACGTATACATCTACATAATACCTCTTACTCTCACCTATTTCCACCAGCTAAATGGCAGTGCTTGCAATGTGTTAGTAATATTCTTGCGCTAACTGGTGACGAATCGAAAAATGATTGACGGTATTTGTTCATCATTCTATTAATTAACATTTATAATTAACCTAGACTATCTTAAGTCAATGTTGAACCGTTCCTCTGGATGTCGATTAACCTTGGAGGTCTTGTTGTACGTATCTGTATTTGTTCTTATAAACTTTTTCCTGTATGTATGTACATTTAATTATTCGAAACTGTCACTTTCAAGTAAATGTTAAACAATTTTGTTTACGAATAGCCAACACTTAAACAATAAGAGACGTACTAGCAGGTGATTTTATTGGAACTGGTTATCAAATTATAGCAAATATTAAATTACACATTTATGTTTGCTTTTATTGATTTGTTTACCCGGTGTTATAGAGTTGACATTATGTTACCTATACACTTACTGACATTACATAAAACAATACCTATGGTGATCGACTTAGATATGTTATGTTGTCAAAGACAAGCATTATTTATAGAAACAAAATAAAATAAATAACTACGAAGAATAGAAGCCAATAACTTTTATAAGATGTTTTATATGTAATATTTTACAAATAAAATCTTTAAATTATAGTGTGTTATTCCGATCTATCAATGTTAATGTACTATTTTTGCATCAAGAACATTCAGTATTCTATTTTGAAAATGAATGAACATACATTTACATATAAAATAAAATATTAGTAAGGAAAGCGATAGGTTGGAGGGTATCCCCCGGAAACCATAGTTTAATAATTAAAATTATTGCTTTAACAATACCGTACAAACGTTTAGCAGTGGTGAACGTGAGGGACGGTACATGATCTCGGGGGCTCTAAATTTAAACCTTCACAAAAAAATATATCAATTTCTAAAAGATATGCGGAATGCTTATCTTGTATGTGTTCAGGTTTCCGGGTCAGATTTTGAGTTGGGAATTGCTATACAAATATTTTCTGGTATGGGATGGGATGGCCATACAGAGAAAATACGAATAAACTAATACAGTATGAACCGAAAATTAAGTTTAAATAAAAAAAAAGATTCTTTTCACTATTTTTTCAAATTCTAGTTTAGTTCCAGTTTAATTTTGCAACATCTCATATTGTTATTGTAAAGGAAAATGTAATAATTCCTTAAATTTCTATATTTAGGTTCCTTCTTTTTTTATTTCCGTCAAGACCAAGATAAAGTAACACAAACTTTGTTGATTCACTTTCCTTATTATCACAACCAGTCGGCCAGGGACTAGTTTGTTGGTTTAGTTTAATTCAGATTTATTTTTAACAAAACTATTAGTAGGTACAATTACATCTACATCGTAATTACTTTACAATTAGGAGCACATTGTTTTTGTCCAATTAAAGTTATCTGAACGCTGATTGTTAAATACTTAATACCGTGTATAAGTCTTTGTTTAAACATTGCAACAATGAGCTTCAGTACCATCGTATTTCCATTTTCTCTGGTGGGTGGTTTGACTTACACTTTCGTCTACCGTAAACCTGATAAGAGTTACGCATGTAATCATATGGTACGAATATATAGAATAACACCAATCAAATACAAAAAAAACATATATTATTAGAACCTACAAGATAACCTACAAGGTATTGAGAAAAAAGATTAGATTTCGAAATGGGAAAAAATACTGCTGAACGGATTAGCGCTACTTCTTGAATGATAGTGCAAAGAATTTACTATGAATTCGACTTTAAAAAGCCCTTCAATACATTTATGTTCTTTTGTTTTTTCCTGTACCCTTAGACTTATAACTTACGATTGCATAATTATTCCACGTGGATAGATTGGAAGGGCTTCTTGCGGGGTAACAAGATGTGCCTGCGCCAGTGTGCATGCCTCGGAAACAGCCAAGGTTTACTCTCTAATGTCACAAGTTCACGGTAAGTTAGAAGATATAGTACTGAATGTACGTGCGATGACCCGCAATGAAGTGAGCGACTGTAAGCCTCGGACTACAGCGTACGATTGCTCAGGACAGGATTGCACGTCCTGCAGTAGCGACCCTAAATCATTGTCTTTTATGAAATAATTTTATTGTCATGATCTACATTACTAATGCGGACTCGCCTGTATGTTTTGTCGCCTTGGAAAGCAATGTAGAACAGTGACCTCGAGATTGAGGAAAGTAATTCAACTCTAATTATTAAAAAAATCTACACTAACTCATAAATTTCATTGAAAGTTTACTAAGTTAGAAAGGCATTTGTGAATATTTATTACGGTCTTCGTAACATAATCATCTTGTATTGTTTCAAAAATGTCTCCGAAGGTCTAAAGCAATCAACAGATTTTTACATAAATACTCTTGGGATTTCTTATGGGTGATCAGACTTTGTAATGAAGCATGCATATATTAAAGTTTGTTCATTTCCTGTGCTACCATTTTCAGACAAATAGATATTATTCACTTATTACGCATGGTCGTGATTAACTACTGTTTCTTTTTAATTTAGTGTCATTATGTGGTTTTAGTAAATATTTAAAACCTCAATTACGCTAGATAAAATAACAGAGCGTTGGGAAGAAATAAGATCAGACAAGACTAGATATTTGTCGACAATCGCCGGCTTCCGTCGTCAAACAATGCGGGGTCGAGCACGCACACTCGCGTCGCACGCATTCTTTTA
This sequence comes from Heortia vitessoides, assembly GCA_020976665.1. NCBI lineage: Eukaryota > Metazoa > Arthropoda > Insecta > Lepidoptera > Crambidae > Heortia > Heortia vitessoides. Next base: position 9,568,947 of record JACJUM010003129.1, read on the forward strand.
GTTAACATTAAATACTGTTCACGACTTCCCGCCCATGAGAAAAACGTACCTATACACGACCTATAGAAATAAAACTACTTAATTTGATCATACAAGCCAATTGGTTAAATTCAGATTACCCACTAATTCTATCCATACAATTAAAGATAATAAGGCCATATGCCACAAACCATGCTGCTAAGTAATTTCGTACTATAGAAACCTACTACACTCATCCACCTGTGTAAGGGTTTTTTTATTTTTAGAATATTTTCACAGTGATTACTAACATTATTAATTCAAATGTTTGTCAGTCAGTTACGTACCTTTATTATGTTTGATATCTGTATAGCTTAAACATTAAAGAAGGATTGTACTGGCCTGCTGCTTTTGAGTCCGAAAAGGACACAATATAGCGTGAAGTGTAGCCGGAAGTAGTTGTGTGCAGAATGCTGACTGATAAATCGACATTACAAAATAAATTATTTTTAATATTATAATTTATTAGGATAAGTCGCTTACACAATTATTCAAATTAAATTAAATATTAGACTTGACTTGTACGCAACTTCTTCCACAAACAAACTACCAATTTCGGTTATAACTGCCAGTACCTAATATAGTGGACCCAATGGCACAGATGGTAGTGATTATCAGTAATTAGGTCAATGTAGGAGATGTTCTGGGAATAAAAAAAATATATACATTCTCAAAAACTTCCGCGTTGATATTTATAGTGGGATTACATTGTAGGTAATTGAGGAATTTCAATGTAATGATTATAAGGGATCAATGTGTGATTTATTTCGTTTATGTGGTATGCTAGCTCAATATCATTAAAAAAACCTTCGAATCTTATGTTATCTATTGCTTCAGATGCTTCCCGTCTGGTCACACAATAACAGGTGGGATGACTCAATTCTCTATGATGAAATATATTGTGAACTTTCGTACAAATCAACAATGAACTGCCCCAATCATAAAGTTAAAGATCATTACTCACTAGTGTGGGATGGTTGGTGTGACTATTATGATTATGCTACATCCGAAGGGTTAACAATCCATGTCATATCCATGCCTTTCGTGAAATCAACGACACAGATTAACTGACATATTCAGTCAGCCATTTGTAAAGTTGTAATAGATGAATCTTAACTAGACTTTAGCTAACTAGATGGTTGGAATTAATTCGATAAATTTTAACATTAGGTAGAGTTCGGCTTGTCTAGAAAAAAGAAAACTAGGAAGTGATGTGGCTTAGAGCTTATTTAAACCTGAGACGACGTTAAGTTGTTCGAATAAAAATATTACTTTAGACATAAATGGTTGATGCATTTAATACAATGATTGTAAAAGAAAATGTCAATATCGATTGCTCCATACGTCATCATCATTATCATCATATCAGTCATTGGAAGTCCACTGCTGGACATAGGCCTCAACAAGAAAGGGGGAATTTTGCCCATAATTGCCGCGGTGTGTTAACGAGTTGCCAATCGCAGAGCGTAGTATTCGAGGCAAAGACGCTGCTAGCTACCTATCCCCGCCTTATGTATGTGAGCTAATGTTTCGGATGTAGTATGTACCTAGTACTTTTTAGTATGGATATATGCCATCTGTCGGTTCTGGTACCTTAGTTGCCTCTTACGACACCTGGTGATACTCTGCTAGTATCTCAGGGCTCCATACTTAGTACAATATAAACACAAATTAGAATAGATATTGGCCGAGTCCGTAAAAGAGAACCATAGGAAAAATTTAGCATGTCTAGTAAGGTCACAGCCTATTGTAGTACAGTTTCTCTGGACATGAAGGGTTCAAATCCCACCAGGAACCTAAATCAAGTTGAGTATTTTCTAGAAAAATACGTTTGATGTATTACTCATACTCATACTAAAAAGTTTAGTTAAAATAATTTACAAAAGCCGACTCTAAAATGTCTTTTAAAAAATATACAACAAGACTCATTTCTCTGTACAATTGATAATCGAACGTTGAAGAGGCTATTGTATCCTGTGTCAAATCATTATGAAAGTCTGGAATTATGAAAGGCTATACCGTCGCGGCCATACTACCGGAGCGGACGGGCTCATCTCCTCATTGGGCCAGCGTGGGGACCCAGCTCCGGCTATCGTAAAAGTAAATTGTTATTTAAGGTCAATGTTAAACCAGTCATTACTGGCAGACCCCGTTTGCGGTATCGAATTTGAGTCCTGTCTCAGAAGCCGTCAAGTTTTCCAAGGCGCAATAGAAATATCTATTCTTAACATAGAAAGCAACAGTTAAAAAGCTGTTTGCTTTTTTGTGAGCTTTTTATCACAATTGAACGAACTGTAAAATTATTTACGTTAGTAGCAACAAAAAGGCATGAAATTCTTATGGCTCACATGCGATTAATTACAATTGTTAAATAAACCCTTAATAATTAAACTAATCTATTTTTTTAGAGAGCCACAATTGCTTATTCTAGTACGTTGTCTCATATTGACGTATAAAGTTTCAGTTCTCTGTATTAAGGTTAATGAACCCGATTACGTTATGTTTACTAGGGGAGAGTTATATTACTACGATGCGGTCTGCGCCAGTCGAGAGATGTGCTGACAAAGATGTCCGCCGTGGGAAGGCGTACGTTTAAACGCCTGCGTCGCCTGTATGACCCACGCGTGTTTGTTAAGCATAATACTGCGTCTGGAAATATTTTGCAAAACATATTTATATAAAAGCTATATTCCCAAAAAAGTAAACCCTGACATAATAATACTTATTAGGTAATATTGGTACCCACTAGTGTCATTAGTTAGCGGATCGTGTCACATACTTACTTATCAGATTTCTTTCACTCTTTAACTTGTATGAGAACAGGTTGATTGCGAACCTAAGCTATACATTCTGATATATAAGATTCTGTATGATAAACAAGACCGCAGCCTATAGACGCTCATTTCATCAAAAAGATATCACTAGCTGGTTGCCACCTTTGTGAACTCAAGATACAGTATCACATTTACCCAATAATTTCACTGCTTCTCTCACCCTTCAAACCGGAACATAGCAATGCGAGCACTATTATTTAGCGGTAGATATAGGTGAGCGAGGTGCCGGCCAATGTAGACAATCTTTGTAAGATGTCTACCTCTATAAACACTGCATTAACAATTTTCGTCATTTTTTTAAACCCAAATAAAATTGTTACCTGTTTATATGTATGAGCTTATTTTTGTGTATTTGTTCTGAAAATCTGTTAAATGAGATTGTATCGCTTATAAGAAACGTGGTAACGATATGGCGATATACAGATTTCTTATACCATCATGAAAAGTCTCAAAGTAACCTTTTCCTCCTGGCGCCAGTGAGATTTGTTGAGATGGAACTACAGCATTCCAAGATTCTACTTGTAGTCTTTTACAATCCTTCTTTAAATATATACAAATTTTCTAGCACTGACCTCATGTTAGAAATGCTTCTTTTTTCGTATATTCTTTAATTATTTCTTCATAAAAATGCCTCTCGTTTTATTAATTAAATATTGGATTAGGTATACAATTCTTTTCGCTTATCTCGATCGACTTCGAGGCGACTTTTGATATTCTTCCCCTTTCGTACTCGAACTTATATTTGTACCCATCATATTGCCAACCACGGTCAGTGCTCGGCAAATGCCTTCTTACACCAAGACTTTATTTTTTTTCTTATAAGATTCGTTCGACCCAGACGTGATAACTCTACAATCTAACTAACTAGATTATCAATATCTGGATGGGGGCACTATATAAATACCCAACAATTTTAAAAAGGCTCGAATTAATGGCAACTTCATAGAATAATACAATAGATATATTCCTTATTATTCATTATTCAACACTTTGGAAATGAGTATTATAATTATTAAATACATCCAATTTTAGGTATAAACATACTCGTAAGTGGCAAGAAAAATTTTAGCTATAGTTAGCATTTCAGTAAACTGCTTTTTCTAATTATTAATATCAGGTGAGAAGTTTGTCAGCAGTGTTGGGCAAGATTTAATTGCAAGAACAATTAAAGATTAATAATTAATTAATTGGTAAATGTAACCACAACAACTAACAATTAATCAATTGTAATTGTGAAAAATATAATTAACAATTATTTAATTGTTAACTGTTTTAGTTTTAAGTGTTTTATAAAACAACTAAAAAAGTTAATTGCAATTATTTTAATTGTGAGTTGCAATTATCACACGTTAATCAAATTAATTTAATTGTAAGTTGCAATTATCACACGTTAATCAAATTAATTTAATTGCAAGGTGCAATTAAAAGTTTAATTGCGATTAATTTAATTGTAATTAATTTAATTGCAATTACTTTTTTAGTCAATTAACAAGGTAATTGAAAAATTAATTGATTAATGCCCAACACTGTTTGTCAGTCGTATTTCTCTAATGTAGACAATGAATGTGAACATCAGATATAAGACAGAAACCACTGAAGGTCTTATCTATGCACAATTCAGAAACAAGAAAAACGGTAGTCAAGACTCATATTTTGATTACCATTTCTTGTATCGAAACGGCTGGTTATATTTATTCAGGAATGGCTGATTATAAATTCAGATAAGGCTAGAAAGAACGCTTTGAAAGGAAAATGTGGTGGAAGCCTTTACCTAAAATGAAGTCCATGTTTCCAAGGTTACATACTATATAATATACACAACTAATAACATTTTAAATATATTTTATGGAAAAAATAGCTCTATCATTATGTATTACTCTCTTTACGACAACTTCGTAAAAACTTGCACTTAACTGTTTAGTAAATGTTAATCGGATAATTTCATAAAAACTGCACTAAATAATAATAAAATACCATTTGATCCAAAGTTTTTATTTAATGTTAAAACATGAGTTACAACAAATGGCATCTTAAAACAATAGGTACATATAAATAATAAAGCTGCTCATTATACCAAATCATAGTTGTAACAAGATTAAATCTGCAATATCAGTTACTACCTCCAATAAAAAATAAATCTTTACTTTGAAGAAACATTGTTTTATTATTCACATTAGAAAAAATAATCAATTTTAACTTAATTTGATACATGAGGATATTGACCGATATTACAGATAATTTTATAGCCAATTACGTAATGAATTTTGATCCCAAAATTCGGATAATTTAAGGGCTTGTTTCATATTTACTAAATACTACTTTAACAACTCCAACTTATTGTAATCACACAAAAGGCAAATGAATCATACAATCCTAATACTATTACGACTATTGGCTATTGATACTATTTGTTTAGCTAATTAAGTACACATGGAATTTATTAATTTGTCTAACTGTTACTGCTGAATTATATTATATGATATCTTAACTGTTATTTATCTAGGGCAAATACATTTATTTACGTATGTGCAGTAGAAAGCGCAAAAATGTTATTTATAAAACGATGAGTATAAAATAGATCTGAATCTCTGCAAGTCTCGTATCCTGTCAACAATAATTAATATCACTATAACATGAATTTTCTAAGTGCATTCTATTTAATTATATAATATTCATATGGTCTAGCTACATTATTCGGAAGTAAATTGACATTCCATAATTAAAATCTTAAACACTGTCAACATTCGTAGGCAAGAATTACGCGGTGTATTCTGCATTAGATTTTGGGATCAATTTATTCAAAACATATCATTCTTTATCCTCAAACTGGCTTTACATATAATAAATAAGAAAAAAAATACAAAGACAAAAATAGTGTCACTTATAATATAGAAAAAGCACATCAAAAGATAAGCTTACGATAAAGAAAATAGAGTAAAGATTAACAGTAATTTACAAATAAATTAGAAACAAAAACAACTTTGTTCTCTGTAATCACAATAAAGATCAAGGCTAGCGAAAGAGAGAAGAAAGAGAGTGAAGAACAAGAGAAACTGCAAAGCATACAAATGCTACTGACAAAATAAAGCAGATAAACTATATTATGGAAACATAAGATCCATAAAGTAGGCAATATATTACGATTTTGATATCAAATAAAACAAGCAACCACCTTAACCTATTCAATATATACATTTTAAGCAAATAAAAATATTAAAACAGAATAGAGAGAAGCCATGCATTATGTAATCCTGATCTAATCAAAAGGGTGTCTATATGCATAGACAGCGAAAAAATCAATAGTTTAAATCTATGAAACTTAATCTAGCGAAAGATGAATAATAATATAAGAAGAATAATAAAAGTAAGTAATTTAACTAAATACTAAACGATACTTTAACAACCTCACAAATAACTGGTCTGTCTCTAACCTCTATTAAAACTTTTCAACATTCAACAGTTCAGTACGCACCAGTGATCGTTAACCGTAAATACGTTAAACTACAAAATGATTAATTTTAGTCTATAATAGTATTATATCTAATCATCTTATGTAAAAATATAAACTATATACTACATGTATATGTCCAAAGTTTAATTCGATTATGTCGCTTCCATTATTAAACAATAAAGCACAAAGCACATAAATTCAAATAATCGAAACTATTCTTTTTTTTGAGATTACATACTTATTGCAACATAATAATAATACCCAAATCTATAATTTAATCTAACTAGTTTTAATGTAAATAAGTTAGAACTGATACAATTCAAGAAAAAGTAGTAATCATGTCCCTATAAATACAAAAATAACATTTACATAGGTACATGAGTTGACATTATATGTAACTACTTGATTTGTTATGTACAATATTATAGTAAATTGGAGATTCATTTATACATGACCTGGTTTTTTTTTAATCCCTATTGAATAAAGCGTCTTATACACTTTGTGTATATATATATTTAAGTGCTGATTCTAATATAATGTGTATTATCGACCTCCTGGGGCATTAAACTTAACTTTAATTTCGGCGTAAGGGACATCTAAAACAACCAACATCACGGACGAGACGCCCCTTAATTCAAGCAAATTGGCAGTTACAATTAAGGCATATTCGATATTTCCCGGTTTTCATAAGCTTCTCTTGCATTTTACTGGTTTGTGCTGTTAATACGGCATAAGTAAACTTAGTGGGATGTTATTAAAAAAAATTATAACTAAAACATTTACGTTAGAAATAATTAACAACTAATCATTTTTGAGAAAAAGAGATGCAGCAATCACTTTTTCCTAAAAATAATAAACAAGTTTAAATTAGCTCATAACCTTACGTTAACGTTACAAATACACAAATTGTCACTTCTTCGAACACACGTTTTACAGCAAACATCGAGCGTTTTATCATTCTATCTTCGCCTGCCTCATTTTTATTTCATATAAGTCGTCCCGATTTCATCACCTCAATAATCGGGTCCAGCCGAGATTTCAAGATTAGTAATTCTAATACCGTCTAACGGAAGCGGCCGTCAAGCATCGTTCTCGTCGATTAAAATGAAAATTTTAATTTCTTAAATCTCATAAAATATTTTCGGGTCACCCGAGCGACCGCGAGCCGAACTATCGGAACAGAGGAGAGATTAAAGTTCGACTGATTTCCCTCTTTCACTCCGATAGAATCGAAACCGGGCTCAGGCGGGCGGAACGCGGTCTCGGCCGAGATCGGATCGCTCACGGCGGACGCGTGGGCGTCAGGTGCGTCAGGGGCGTCAGGGGCGTCAGGGGCGTCAGGGGCGTCAGGGGCGGCACGGGTGGCAGGCGGCGCAGCGCGGTCAGGAGGCGCGCGCGCGCGGGCGGCGCGGCGCGTGCGCCAGCAGGTAGGAGGCGTCGAGCGGCGCGCGCGAGCCCAGACGCGCCAGCAGGCGGCGCGCGATGCCGTTGACGCGCTCCTTCTGGCGCTCGCGCCGCGCCTTCGCGCTCTCGCGCGGGCCCGGCGCGCCCTGCAACGGACACGCCTGGTGTTACTTCCGCGCTATACTACAACCCGATCGATCGGAAATCGAGATGCATCGATATTACAGAACTCTATCGGTGTCGCGTTCGATCGCCGAGGTTACCCTATAGATTGAAATGAGACTGTTACCTTGAGACTTTCAGACGTAGCGCCGGACGAAGGTTTCTTCTTCCCCTCTTTATTCGTGACGGTTTTACTGTTTGATTTATCTTGAGAAATGGCACCTTTGCCCCGAGGCTTCAGATACTCAGGTGACACCTCGTGAGGCTGAAATTTGTGTATTATGCTCTATATAAAACTATTTAAGAGTTGAACTATCCGCAACTGTGGAATAATATAAATATATTAACGTAACGGTGTCCGAAATATAATATAAATATGTATAATATGTTTAGAATATAAATTAAGGTCGTAACAAGAAATCTCAGACGAAGAAATACGAACGTAGTCTTCGTCAGCGTTTACCACATTACATATAATGAAATGGTACCACGTTCGGCAGTTGCGTTCTACTGCGTTCAAATACTTACAGCGTAAGTGCGCGAGACCTTGGCCCGCTGCGGGAAATGGTCAAAGGCGTAGCTCTTGGTGCAGATAGGGTATTTAGGGCGCGAGATCTTAGTGAAAAGGCGTGCCGTGCGGTCCACGCGCAGCTCACAAATGTACACGTGCTGCTCCGATGCACCCACAGGTCGGCCCTGGAAACACCAATTACACTGTACTTATATAATTATTTACAAAAACAGCACAATCGCAGGTCTACCAACCAAATACATGTAAATATATCGTAACAGATAGCATACACATAGCATCACAGTCTATGATACAATAGGCATGATGACAAATTTTTAAAAACTGTGAAATAATGTTCAAAAATATACATTAATTACGATAAACATAATATTTCTGCTGAAAATTTAGGTTTACTATTCAAAAATTTGTTTTTAATTCATAAATTTTAAATTCGTACCAAAATGCTTCAAAGTGTTATGGCGTCGCTCGTGACGTCACGTTAGAGTACAAGGTTCACTCAACAGTTGTAAACATTGAGACGCTCTTGTTAATTTCGAATTTCGCAGATAGAAACATGAATTCGAAAGCTTATAGATGGTGTGCCGTCCCACTGTGTCCTAATACTTCCATAAAAACTCCCGAGAAGCTATTTATTTTCGTTCCTTTTGACAAGACAATTCGAAATAAGTGGCTTAAACATGCAAGACGTGATTTGAAAGGAATAACACCCTCTACTCAGCTTTATTTCTGTGAAGATCACTTTGACGTAAGTATTTACTTTAAGTTTGCAGATTTCATGCTGATACTAAATAAATGTGACAAGCATTAGATGATGTAAACATTGATAAACACACTTTATTTAGAGGTTAAGAATCTCTTACTTTCTCAATGAGCTATTATAAAAGTACCTATGTTTATTTTAATTTCAGTTACCAAGTGATATGGAAAATTATATGGAATACCATGTGATGGGCTCAGTGTCGAAGATTCGCATGAAAAAAGGATGTGTTCCCTTAAAATTTTATTGTCAACCCGATAGGAGAAAACGAGCTTCTGATTCTATGGAAAGAGAATACTTTGTGAAAAAATAAAGAAAAGAACTTATTGGAGAATTTGAGCAGGAACAAATATCTAAGAATACAACCATTGCTATAAAACAGTCAGAACTTATCGACTTTTTACCTGGAACATCATCCAAGCAGGAATATATTACTCAAGATGCACCTAAGACGACAGATAAAGCCATTCAAGTGTACATAACAAATAAATTCAGAAGTAAAGCTGTACAAACAATAGTTAATTCAGTTGACCAGATGACATCACAATCCAAACCTTTTTGTCAGTCTGCTTTCACTTCACCATTTAAAATTAGAAAAACCAAAACTGACAGACCATCAACATCCTCCTTACAGAAATGTATCATACACACATTCATACACACCATCTGTTGTACTTAGTGAATCGCCATCTGTGACATTTTTGAAAATAAAATCTTCAGACTGCAGCGAACTAGTTGAAGATGATAAGAAACAAGAGGCATTGAGAATTTTAGGATATACAGTCCAAAAAATTGTAAATAATCACAGTCTTACATTGGAGTTCCTAAAAGTTGTTACTATTTAATAAATTTAATTGAAAAAAAGTTAAATATTACCATAAACCATATACTAATGTGTTTACAAAAAATTAAATTAAATAAAAGTTTCAGAGAGCTTTCAGATGATTTTTCTATGTCTCCGACTTATGCCAGCAAGATATTTCTGAAAAGTATACCGCAGATAGCTAGTGTAATGAGACCTTTTATTGTTGCATTAGATAAGGATGCTATAAGAAAAAAATTACCTATGGCTTTTAGGCATAAATATTATAATGTCAGCTGTATTATAGATTGCTTAGAAATTGAAGTGCAAAAGCCTTCGAAAGCATTGAACCAGTCTATCTCCTGGTCAGAATATAAAAAGCTAACACCATTAAGTATCTTGTCTCGTGCACTCCAAATGGATTAGTGAACTATATTTCTCCAGGATATGGAGGAAGAGTTACTGACACATGTTTGGTTAAATCATGTGATTTTATTAAGTGTTTACAACCAGGTATGTGTGATGGCTGACAGGGGGTTCAAACATGTAGAACAGTATCTAAGAAAACAGGGAGTGCACTTAGTACGACCTCCAAGTGTTGCAACTGGTACAAAGCTATCAAAACATGAGGCGAGAGAAACAAAACAAATCGCAAGCCTTAGAATACATGTCGAGAGTGATTCGACGTTTACGTGAATTCAGTATGCTAAAGCCACATACATGTGTGAATCTTAATCTGGTAAAAGTACTAGATGATGTTATTACCATTGCCTGCGGATTGATTAACTTGCAAGATTCTTTAATTAAAAATACATAAGTATGACCTAGTCTTTAAATATCTTTATTTTCTAAACATGCACATATTTACTTACCTTTATTATGTTATGTATAATGTTTGTTAATCTCAGTTGTGTGAAATACAATGTCAAATATGTTCTAGCTTTTCTTATAATTATTATGGCTATAAAAAGGAGGTACTACTTACCAGGTATTACTTGTAATAGCTCAACGCAACAGAAACTATCCTAACATTAGTACGTCGATCCTCGGTAAATTTGCGCTGGAAGCCTTTATAAATCCTTGTTCCATGACTGAGTATATCAAATAAATTGACACAAAACAATTTTAAGTCGCAAACAAAACTAAAACGGCGTTTTAGTGGTAAAATTAAGCGAGAGTCGTAGTTATCTATTGAATTACGAATAAACAATTTGACAACTACTTTAACGTGACGTCACGCGCTCTGATTGGCGTTCAATATTACATGGCGGATTGCTGTATTTAGTGATTTTATTTTCTCAATATAAAAATAATCTCGCTTTTAAATTAAAAAAGAATCAATGTTTTATAATAAACTACGTATGTATATTATCTATACAAATTATTTCAATAAAATTTACATGCTGTCATCATGCGTATTAGCATAGTTGTGATCGAATGAAAGATACATAAGATGAAAATATTAGCGCGTGATTCACAAATGCGTATACTGACTAATACTAAGGTAGATTTATGCTATGTATA